>CM053587.1:259282306-259300858 GCA_028646515.1 Pseudochirops corinnae | reverse complement strand
GGAATAATGATCATAATTTTATAAAGGAAATTGCATCTTTACACTTTAATTTAATGACAAATCTTTGTTACAGAAGAATGATGATGAAACATATTTCCTTCCTCTTGGTGGTTAACTGTGTATACAGTAATATATGGATATAATATACAGTCAGACATGGTTGATGTTTCTATTTTGCTTAACTGTCTTGAAAAGGAGGATTCTTTTGGAGAAGAGGAAATGACTTTGACATTTACAAAACAACAAACTATTTAAAAACTCATTTTTTTTGCTTGGTAAATACATTGTTCTCAACTAAAGATGTATCCTGATGTTTCTTGGTGCCATCAACATAACCTGGGGTGATCAAAGGCTGTATCGTCAAAACACAAGCTCTGGCAAGAAAGGCTTTGAGTCAGCCTGATGATGTATATAGCATGAGCAATCTGAGTAAATCAGAGAGATTCATCATCAGGCTGGCTGAAAGGTGATGACTGTATTTTTTTTTTAGAGAACACCTCTTGAATTCCATATATGAAGTCATAGATTATTTCTGATCTCCATTGGTGGAAGAAGCCACCACCACAGAGATGAAAGGTCCTTGGAATACTGAAACATAGCAAGGCTGAGGCTTTATGTTGGACAGAACACAACACAACACAGCATCTTATCTTTGTTATGTGGGAGCCAGCTCAACAACTCCAAACTTTTGTGATTGATCTTGCAGGAGAGTCCTATCAGTTAAAAAAAAAAAAAAAACAACTCAGTCTCCTGTAGAGTCTCAGATACTATATGATCAGGATTAGGTACTGAGACCTGAATAATTAATATTATATACTGCAAAGATATAGGTGGTTTAGCCATGCTATAAATGTTTTTGTGTGTGTTAAAATGAAATGAAAGTAAGAAAACATTCTGTGACAGAAAGAGAGCATCCCCTGGGAGTTTTTTTTTTTATAACTTCTTTATGATTCAAAAAATACCTTATTTTACATGAAGCAATAGTGGGAGGCATGAGTCTTAAAGCAGGTATTTGGATAATAATGTCTTTTCTTGAAGTAAAAATAATCCTTTTATAAAATCTGTACAGTCAAGAGTTGTGTGATTTTTTCTCAATTTGTGAAAACATTTCGTGAGAATTATGTGTGCATTTTGCTAAGAACCAAATTCAATTCAACAAATATACATTGAACACCTACAAGAGTACAAGGCACTGTGTTCATCACTGGCTTCATATGCAAAGATAGTCATTGCATTCAAAAGTCTTATTGTCATCTCCAGGGTATCATTTAAATTAGAACAGGCAAAGACAAGAGAAATTTAAATTCATTTCTAACGAAGCAACCCTGGTGGAGAGGCAGCATGGCAAGTGATTCTATGGATGCCATAGTTACAGCTTTGTAAGACCTAGCAAAGAAAGCTCTCACCATTAAAGTCCTTGGCACTATCAAATGGTTCAACCTCTGAATCTGATATGATTTTATCAATTCAAGTAATTCTTTCTATGACCATCTATTTTTTCACTGCATCCTAAGAACCATGGGACCTTTCCATCTGACTTGCTAACATAATGTTTTCTTGTATTGTTCCACTGCCTCCCCGTACACCCACCCAGTTAGGATATGAGCTCCTTGAGATCAGAGACAGTCTCACCTTTCTGTTTGTATCTCCAGCATTTAACTTTCTCCCTAGTAAGAACTTCATTCTTTCCTTCCTTCCTTCCTTCCTTCCTTCCCTTCTTTTTCTTTCTTACTTTTTCCTTTCTCTCACTTTTTCTTTCTTTTATTCTTTCTTTTTTCTCTCTTTCTTTCCTTTTGTCATCAGCGCCAGAAGATACTTAAAAGACCAATCATATAAAGGAAGGATTTAGTATAAATAGCTTACACTCCCTCATATAATACAAAAAGAGAGCAGCCCACTGCCATGTGTACCCTGAAGAAAGATATTAAGGGCTTCACATCACCACCCCCAGAATAAACACTTTTTCTATAGTCTCCTAAACAAAATGAATATACACAAAGGCACATGAAAGTTAAAGTCTTCCAAACAAGCCCTTTAAAAATCTTTAAGGAAATTTTTTTTAAATTAACTAGTTTAATTTTTGTTCTTTCTGTACTTGATGCCAAAGGCATGATGATGCCTGCCTCCACCTTTTTACAGGTCGAGGCAAATTGAATCAGTTAATGGCTGTTGTCAGGAAAGCTAGAGAGAAATCGTGTGTTGGAAATGTCATTTTAGATTGAAATTTGGACTACAACTGGTAACGAGATCTTTGGGGATTGTAAAGATACCGGGCTTCAATGTTATCTCAGCTCTTGTTGCAGTGGCATGAAAATGGAATATTGTTGTAGGCAGGCAGACTACTGAAGTACTAGAAAACTCTGAGGTCCCTCACAGCTTTCTTATCTAGTTAAGTTTATGTCTTTGTGAATCAGTTTTGTTCTTAGAAGCTAACTGTCTTTGTATTCTGGTAGTAGGTATATAGATGCTTATTAAAGTAGGAAATCTAGATTATTTCAAGGAAAGCATTCACCTTATTAGTTTTGTTTTGGGTGGCAGGTATTTGTCCACACTAAATATTCCAAGGTTTACCTAGACAGCAATGTCTATAGAACTGCACATGTGGAAAACAGAGAAACAGAGAGATTGTGTGGTGAAATGGGAATTTCCAGTACTTAATGGGGTGATGCATGGCATTGTTTCAAACAGTTTGCACCCCACTGAAAAACAGACAAGAATATATGAGAAAAGTACGTAGCAACATATGGATGAAGTTTAGGATAGAACAAATGTACATACATGCAAGGAAAAATGCTATCACATTGAGTGCCTGGCACATAGTATGTAATTAATAAATGTTTGTTGATGGATTAGGTATGAGCTATAGTCAGAGTTTCTGTTCCTGAAAAAAGAGGTTTCTTTTCCACAGAAAAGAAAGTTGGCCTATTTTTCTTAGTTTAGGAATATTTTCTATAAGAAAAGTTATTAGACCTTTCTATAAATTCCCCAGGCTGGGAGAGTCTGACTGTTCACCATGATCTGCACGTATTTTGGGGATTCTTCCATCATGATTTTGTTATGGATTTGTGTCTTAGTTATTGTGATTAGATGTGGGAATAGTATATTCCCTGTCTTTCAAATGTCATGGTTCTTTTCGAGCAGACTGAAATTTCATTTTTAACTCTAATTTCCACGCAAAAGTAGATAAATTTCCCTCATTTACTGACATCAAAACTGCCACTATTTTCTCATCATTAATTTTGAGTGATTATCAAACACTGCTGGAAGTGAGTGCTTTTCTTAAAGTCATCTAGTCTGTAGGTGTGGTTGGCATTCATCAGGATAAGTTTTACAGTAGATGACATGCCAACCTCTTAAGGCTAAAAGTAATTATACCCAATGTTATTTATTCTTTGCAAGCTAAAATTATGCCTTTCTGAAGAAGGATTTGAATCTGTATCCAGATAGACTATTTCAGTAAGAGAAATTCAAGGTGACAAAGGCACAAGTAAAGTAATTGTCAAATTTTGAAACACAAAGCGAAAGTAAGAAAGCATTCTATGATGGTAAGAAAGCATCTCGTGTGGATTTTTATAGCTTCTCTAGTAAGGTAAGTGGTAATGGGGATGGAGTACTGGACTTGGAATCTAGAAGACAAATTTAAAACTGTCCACAGATATTTTTCATGTCACTGAATTTCTTTCTGCCTTAATTTCCTCATCTGTAAAATAGTATCTACCTCACAAAGTTGTCATGAAGATAAAATGAGATAATACTTATAAAAACATCTCATAAACCTCAAATCACTATATAAATGCAAGATATTGTTAGCTATCAAGGTAAATATTTGCATTATTCTAATTGAGCATAAATGGCTAAGAAATTAAATAGCTAAATATAATTGATGAAAGTTATCACACCTCTCTGGGCCTATGGGTCATAGAATGCCTTATTCTTTTTATTTTGTTTTTCAAAATTGGACAACAGTTCACTTGTGCTTTTTAAATCTGGAACTTCCATAAAAAAAAATTGGACTAGATAGTTTCTATAGCTATTAGATTATAGATTAGGACTCAGAGGAGCAACAGAGATAATCTAGTTCTATGTTATCATTTTTCAGGTGGAGAAACTAAGGCCCAGAAAGTTTAAATTACTCAAAGTGAGACAGTGGCAAATACAAAATTCAAAACCATATCCTTTGACTTCAAATCCAGTATTCTTTCTACTGTATTTTTGCTAAAATGCCATAGTCTTTATTAATCCATATAATCAGTTCATGTAAAATATTTTGCAAAATTTTAAGTATAAATGCTATTATCATTGTAGTAAAAAATGAAAGCTCCTCTCAAAATATGGTAACTAAATGATTTTAGTAGATGTTTGTTACATAGAATTATATGAGAAAAACTCAGTATTGCCTAAGGAATTATCAGTGATGAAGAATGGGATGCTAATTAAAAGGGAATTGAAAGATTCTTAAAGTTCATGTTGAAAAGCTAATATAGTTCCCCTCCTCTCCACTCCAGACATTTCCCCAGCACCACTTCATTTGGCTTCCAGTCTGGAACCATGAAGAGTAGGTTAAGAGGCAATAGTATAGCACATCCCAAATTATTCTCTTTATTATATCATGCCCCTTTAAAAGAACTTACCTTTTTGAGCAAGATGACTTTGCCTCTCTTAAGTGATCTGTTTTAGTCTAACTTTAAGAAATTAAACAAAGTTTCTTTGGCATACTTTTCTAAGTCTGGCTTTATTCATCTGTTCCTCCACTGATTTTGCTTTCAGGAATATTATTTGGCTTTCTTTTTGATTACTAACAATTATCCCTAATCTTTTCTCCAAATTCTTAGAATTTATGCAACTATATATTTATTATGCCATTAATGTGACATAATTATCACTAATTAGATCTATATAAAAGCGGTTTATATTGTTTTCCTATGTGTGTTAAGTTTAGCTTTAATTTACACCATCCACTACACTCCTACCCACTATATATAAAAACATATATTTGCACATATCGTTATGTCTGTTCTTTTGATTGAATTCCTATCTAGGTGCTACAACAAAATTGTGTAAAATTCCCCAAATTGCCATAAAATTGTGGAAGGTCATCACAATCTACATTTTCTTTATTTTTTCTAGTCCTTTCTTTGTCCAGGCTACTTAACACTTCTCCCTCCTTTGTGTTCACACCCTTCAGAGATTTGCAGACAGTTACCATGTTCCCACTTAGTCACTGCTGAGCCAAATTCTACATACTCTTTTAATCTTTCCTTATACAATAAGTCAAGCCCTTCTTCTTCATGTTCTCTGAACTCTCTCCAGCATGTTATATGTATTTTTAAAATAGTGTTCTAGTTCACTATTAACATATAAAGTTGGCTTGGTTGACAATGAGCTCTTTGTTTACTGCTTTAGAAAGCTTTTGATAGAGGCAAAAAGGCAGACTATATACTTTAGAAGTTTAGAGTGTATTGGAGGGAGACTATATACATAATATTCTCATCCTAACAAATCATTACTTGTCCAGCGTTGATTACAATGCTGGAGAAACAAAGAATTCTGACTTTTTTCATGACATCTCTATGCCATTAAATATTGTTCACCCTTTCTTTGGCTGATTGTTATTTTTTTTCAAATTTCTCTAAAAGTAGAGAATGGATTTTTTTCATCATTTGTATATTTTATTGACTTCTCGCAGCCTGTGTCCTCCATTCCATTTCACTGATTCAGCCTTTCATATCTTGCCACCTAGACAAACCTCTGCTTAATAGTGGAAGGAATAAGCAGTCAGAAGTCGTAAGTTTGAATCCTGGTTTCTGAGATATATTACTTGTATGATCATGAAAATTTCAAATGTTTGTTGACTTGATATTAAATCTATGGGTCCCACTTTACTTATCTGTAAGATAAGAGAGCTGGACTAGATAATTCCTAGGTTTCAATTCCTATTATTGAATCCCAAGGCAATTAGATGACATATTGGAGAGAGCACTAGACTTGGAGTCAGGAAGACCTGAGTTCAATCTTGCCTCAGTATAATGTCAATACAATATTCACAGCACCCATAGCAGCCATGAATATGCTGGTGTAGTTCTGACTCACAAAATTGAACAGACTCCACATACGGATGACAGAACCAAAACATTTATTCAAACACCAGAAAGCCCAATCCCAATGGCAGAAAGCCAAATTCATCGTAGCAAACAAGAAGTTGGAATGCCCAACCAATGCAGTGAGCACTGCAATCTCCAAGCCTTTCCTCTGTCAGGTCTTCAAAATAAAACAGGATCTCTTAAGCAAAAATGCCCCTCTCTCAGTCATGCTAGCTGCTCTGCCTCCCTGCTGCCTGCTCCCAGCTCTTTCTCCTGATCCTTCCTGCTCTACCCTTCCTGTTTCACCCTTTCAGCAAGATCCTCCCACAGTGGACTCCATGTGATTACATTAAGGGCAAGGAAGGTCTTCAAATTCTCATTACCATTATACTCAGTCACTTATTAGCTGTGTGACCCTGAGAAGAGCACTTCAACTTTCTCAATCTTAGTTTCCTCATCTGTAAAATGCAGATAATAATAGCACTTACCTTAAAGGAAAATGGAGAGGATCAAATAAGATAGTTCATGTAAAGTACTTTTTAAAACTGTAAAGCATTATATAAACACTAGTTATGGTGCCTAATATCCCTTTCAGCTCTGTATCTATAATCTAGTAATATCACTCCTCCTGTCACTATCCTTTACAATTCATCTTTCTCACAGCCATTGTATTGTCCCACTCATCAAAAAATTGCATTCTGAATAAAGCATGTGTTTCCATATTCATATTTTAACCTACCTTTCAAATTCCATCTCATGTTACCTCTTTCGTAAACCCTAAGATTTATCCAAATTGGACTATTCACTATCCCCCAATTGATGTATCATTCTTACATTCAGACCTTTATTCATATAAGTGCTCAACTGGATGTCCCCCCCACCTCTCTAGTGAATGGAATCCCTTCCTTCCTGTGCCACTTCTTCAATGAAACCTTTTCTGAGTCATCCAATTGAATATGATTTCTCTAAATCTCAAACTTTCCCATTTAACTTTGTCTGAACATCTTTTGCAGCTCTTAAATTCTGCCTTTTATTATAATTGCATACATATACATATACACATACACACACATATACATATACATACATATATATATACATATATACACACACATATAGTCTTCTTAGGAGATGTTAAGTTCTCTGAAGGCAGGGGCTGTGATTTATTTCATCTTTATCCCAAGTCTAGCACATAGAGGAGGCCCTTGTATAAATGTTTAAATTTGAATGAATCTAATTTTTCCAACCCAAAATATGGTTGGTTCATACTTTGAATTCATATGGGAGGATTCATACAAACATATTTCCCCAAGCATTTACTTACTTCCTCCTTTGATGGATACAAACCTGGAATCAATTCAGTTTCACACTGAAATTGATAAATTGTTCTCCATGTCTATTTCATCCAAGAGCCTAATGTCCTACACCTCTGGTAGCAACAGAACATGGATAAGAGTTAAGTTTGAAGCACTTTAGAATTTAGGAATTGGGCATCAAGATTATTTTTATTCTCTCCCTTTTTTTCCCAAAGAATACATTAGCATACACATACATGTATACATATACATGTATATGTATACATTTTTTTTTCAAAATGGGCTCAACTATAAGGTTTCTTTACATTTTTTGTATCTTTGATCCTTTTGGCAGTGTGATGAAGTATATGAACACCTTGTAAGAACAATATTTTTAAATGCATAAAATAAAATGTATTGAGTTACAAAGGAAACCAACTAAGTTTAAATAGTTATCAATTTAAAAAAGTTCGCTTGCTCAGGTTAAAAACCTCTCTTTTCAAACCATTTTCAAAGATGGAGGAAGATATTTTCTGTTTTTCACTACTGTCTACTAATAGTCCTTAGCATCTGCTCAGTAACTTGGTATGTAGACATGACTGAAGATAACAATCAGCTCTAAGTAGACTGTTCTATTGGGATTTATGGTATTACTGAGTGGGAGGTAGGGACTTTCCTGTTTCCATCAGAAGCTTCTTGGGAACATTTAGAAAGTAGTGGATCCACGTGTTGTCTGTCTAAAATATGTAATTACTATCATCATCATTACCACCAATGTATTTACATTTATAAAGAGGGCTATTTCAAAGAGTTTAATTTACTCCTTATGAAAGTAGCCATCACTCAAAATGAGCAGAAATACATTTGAGATCAGAACATCGACCGACTTCTCCCCCTCCTATTTCTCTGGGAATTCAGAAATAAGCAGAATTCACCATCAATAAAATCCCGACTCTGCTCTGCCCTTATAATGGACATAGGTAATCCAAGGAAAGATAAAATAACAAAGAGCAAGATCTGAAAGTGAAGAGTGAACATGAAGGGAAAACATATGTATAGACAGTAAGGAGAGTGGGGGTGGGGGGGAAATACATAATAATATCATATGATTTCTAATACGCATTTCAATGCTAAGGAAACCAAACTTACTGACAGTTCCCTAAGTGTTGCAATTTTCTTCAGGATGTTTTGGTTGCACAGACACAGTGACACTTTTGTTTTCAAGTCTAATGTAACATCCTCAATACCTCATAAGCTTGTGTCTTGGTCTTTTCAGTGAGCAAATGAACATACTTTTAATAAGATGACTCAATAATTACTTAGGATGTCATCCCATTAATCAGTTCTGAGGTGTTTTACAAATGGGTAAAAATGTGATTGTCAATGAACAATTATTCTCTTTCTCATTTTTGTTTATCAATAGAATGTGTTTCAAGTAAAGCTACAAAGTTAAAGTGAAATAATTCAGAAGCTTATAGTCTACCATGGAGGATCCACCATGTACAATAACAAGTAGATTTCAAGAATATTCAAAAGGATGAAAGTTCAAAAGGAAAAAAAAAAACACTAAAAACTGAGGGATATCAAGAAAGACCTTGTGTACAATATGGTATCTGAAGAAGCTAGGAATGACAAGAGGCCAAGGTGAGATCATTGCGCATTCCAGGCATGGTGGATCACCTCCAAGTATCAGAGAAGTTTTCATGGTCAATTGCAACCTATGCACTCTCATTTAGGAAATCTCTGTGATGATGATATAGACATGAACAATAATGTCCTGGCCAACTTTCAAACTGAACAAGTAATGAAGGGTGCTAGAAGGCTTGGAAGACAGGGTTTGACTTTATGAAATCTATCTATCTATCTATCTATCTATCTATCTATCTATCTATCTATCTATCTAAGTGGCTAGAGAAAGCATATGCTTTATGATTGAGAAGCAACTTGTACCTGAATTATCAAGCACATTTTTTTTCTTATTGTTCAATTGCTACTGTCCCTCACTGTTACCCCCAAATAGATGCCCTCTGTTCAATTGGAAACCAGAGCATTACTGCTGAAATGTAAGGAAGCTCGTATTGTGTTCTGACCCAGCTAGATTTGGAAAAGATCTTCTACTCTGGGTGGGAGAACTTGTTTAGTGAGTTTGATTTCCTTCCTGATTTGGAAGACCAAAACAATTCAAAAAGGGCTGGGGAGTTGAATTTTTATCTCTATATCTTTTCTTGTTTGCCCAAAGCCATTGATAAGAGTAAGTTTTATTCTCATCTTCCACCTTGGCACTGTCAAACAATGTACCTTCCTGAGTCATGGAGGAGAAGAGCATTTTCTTCTTTTCCTTCCTAGGTTCTCTGAGGCAATACAACTTGGGGCCCAAAGAATTGTATGATTGCCATTGAAGATCAGCTGACAGAACCCTTTTTTATGCAGTAGACACCAGTGCCTAAATAAGGATTCCAGGTCATCTCAGCAGACAGGGAAGGTGCTATGGGAGAATTTGTCATCATAAACTCTCCAGCTCTGCCCCATCACTGCTTCCTGAAATGAACTATATGATCTGTGACAATTTCAAAATGAGTTGTTTTTCCTAAGTCTACTGAGAAAGAATCAAGAAGTGGGAAACCATAATTAAGTAATCCCATCAAGGGCCTTCCTCTGGGAATTTTATTGTTTGTCATACTACCAGTCCAAGGCTGAATTGAGCTAAATAATTTCTTATGAGCCATTGTATTTTAAGTAATTAGCATGACACTATAGTGAGAAATTATAAGACTTATCAGTATTTTACAGATGTAATCTTTAGTTAGATATGCAAAAAAAGTAGCATGTGAATTGTTTCTAAAAGAATGGTTTTTGTACTATTTCAGGTAAATAGACATAGATAGATAAATAGATAGCCAAATATTTACTGTTTTTACTCTGTGCAAGGAATTAGGGCTACAAATACAAACCAGTACAATTATTCCTGTCCACAAGGAGTTTACAACATAATTGAGGAAGAAAACATGTAAAAGGAAGTGGAAGGTTGGTGGGGAAATGAGCAAGTCCTGTTTCACCTTCAAGATAAAATGAAAAATCATTTCATAGAGTCCAGAATCCCAGAGCAGAGTCTAAGATTCAAGTGGAAAGAGATGAGAATGATGACCTGAGTGCAGTTATATTAGCATTAATGGTGACCTTGCTACTTTCTGATTAAAAGAGAGGATAAATAATTGGAAAAGATTAATAATTATTTTAATTCCATACATAGTAAATAACCTCTAAACATAAAATAGAAATGTAATAATCACTTATAGATGGATGTTTTCTTCAAAAGATATTAAGGAAACTCTTCAGAATTAATTTTTTTGAGAGCCACAAATAGAAAAACTACACTTGTTTAAATGCAAATATTTGCAAACTACAAAATAGTTTGTAAAACCAAAGGTATAAAATGAGATCAAGTAGCCATTAGTTATTTATGGTTATAAAATTGCAATAGACTTAGCTTAGGAAGGGACCTCAGGGGTTATTTAATAATAATAACTCACATTAAAGTCTGCAAAGGGCTTGGCATGGTAGGACATGCTTCTAGCCCCTGATGCCTTAGAGACTGACACTGATGGATAGCTTAAGTTTAGGAGCTCTGAATTGCAATAGAGCTAAGCTCATGAGGTATCTAAACTCAGTCCACTACCAAGAAAGTAAACACCTCTCAGTCACCAGTGGACCACTAGGCTTTTGAAAAGGAAGGGAACCATCCCTTTAGAAACAAGTCAGAAAATTAGAGCAGGTTAGACTTTCCAAGCCAATAGACATGAGGTCTGGGCCAGTGAGTAACTATCATACTTTCATCCTGGGCAAGATAGAATAAGTAATTTTTTAAAAGAAAGTTTCTGAGGAGTTTTATATACATTATCTCATTTTATTGTTCAACTTAGATTTACAAAATTTCTGACAATTACTTACCCTCTGCTTGACTATCTCTAATATTGGTGAACTCACTATCTAATAAAGCATCCAATTCCATTTTGAGATAACTCTAAAGTTTGCCATTTTTTCTTCCTTATTTATTGTTTACTGGTATTAGTATCTCTGAAAAATAGAGGTATAGGGCTAATAAATTTAGTTCCTTCCTTCCTTCCATTCAGGATCTTTCTCAAATAGTCCTAGAAAGCCAAAGCAGCCTAAAATTTCTGCAGAGAAGTATCCTTAGGAAAAAATGTCATTTGTACACAGAAATATCAGTATTGTACAATGATCAATTGTGAATAACTTAATTATTTTTAATATTTAAAAATAAGACAATTCCAAAAGACTTATGGTAAAAAATGTTATCCACCTTCAGCGAAAGAACTGATGGAATCTGAATACAAATTGAAGCATACTATTTTTCACTTTTTAAAATTTTTTTGTTCTATGTTTTCTTTCACAATATGACTAATATGGAAATGTTTTGTGTGACTGCACATGTATAACCAATATCTAATTGCTCACCATATTGTGTAGGGGAGAGAATTTGGAACTCAAAGTTACAAAAAAATGAATGTTAAGAAAGAATTCTAGGAAGATGACAGAGCAGGTTAGACAATTCTGAGTTCTTTAGATTTCCCTCACAAACAAGACAAAATAATACCTCGGGGCAAATATAGAGCAGTATAAATAAACAAGAGTTAGGCATAACATTGGTCCTCCTGGGACAACTTGGAGAATATCGAAAGAAAAATTTCAAGACCAAAGTTTCGTCCCTAAGAAGTATAAACAACAACAGACTAGGTCTGCTGAAAGAGCAAGGAGTTAGCCCTGGACTTAGCTGGATTGGGAGGTAGCCTCAGCCCCAGCCATACCTAGACAGAGTGAGGAGTCAGGCTGCTGAGTGGAGGAAGGTTGAGGGAATCTCTGTTGATAAGGAGAATCATGTCCACTGTGCTACTGAAATTTGGCCCTGGGGGAAAGAAACCACCACACTCCAGGCTAGTCCAGAAGTAGTGGGGCAGAGAGGCTGCTTGCTGTGGGCACGTACAAGAGGGCAGAGTTCTTGGTTTCAATTTGAGGCCAGAGAGGAGAACTGGAGAGAGGAGAATCTGAGGTCAGAGGCACCATCTCCCACATCCCAGGACTAGAGGTGATTATAATAATAAGATGTTACCTCCTCCCCCTCCCCCCCAAAAAAAGAGCAGGCAAAGGAGAAAGAAATCAATTTTAAAAAGTTACTATAGGAATAGAAAAGACTGGGTTTCCTCTTCAAAGAAGGAGACTGAAACAAACAAAAAAAAAAAACGCCTCTCCTACTCCAAAGAGTAATGCCAAATGGTCACCTGTCCAAAAAAGAATTAATATAACTTAAAAAAAAGACTTTAAAAATTAAATGAGAGAGGTTGAAGAAAACTTAAAAAAAAAAAAAGAAAAATCTAAGAAAAACAAGATTATGAAAAGAAAGTCAACCAACTGGAAGAGGAGATCTAAAATCCTAAGGAAGAAACTCACTCCCTGAAAGTTAGAAATGGGCAAGGGGAAGACAGTAAAGTTATAAGACCAAGAAATAATAGAACAAAACATAAAGACTGAAAAAATAGAAAGGAATGTGAAATACCTCATAAGAAAAACAACTATCTGGAGAACAGATCAAGAAGAGAAAACGTAAGAATAATCAAACTGCCTAAAAGCTATCCAAAAAAGAATCTTGATCCAATAATACAAGAAATAGTTGAAAATTGTCCTGAAGTGTTAGAACAAGAAGGGAAAGTAGGAATAAAAAAATCCCACCAATCTGGGGCGGCTAGTTGGCACAGTGAATAGAGCATCAGCCCTGGAGTCAGAAGGACCTAAGTTCACATCCTTCCTCAGACACTTAACACTTACTAGCCATGTGACCTTGGGAAAGTCACTTAACCCCAATTGCCCTCCAAAAAACAAACAAAAAAAAATACATTAAAAAAGAATCTATCAATCACCACCTGAAAGAGATCCTATAAGGAAAACTTATAGGAATATCCTAGTCAAATTCCAAAACCAGCAGCTTAAGGAGAAAATATTATGAGAAATAAGAAAAAATTCAAATATGATAGAGCTACAATTAGAATCACATAAGCCCTAGCAGCGATGACACTAAAGATCACAGGCCTTGGAACACTGTGTATCACAAAGCAAAAGAACTGGAGCTGAAGTTGAAAATATCATATGCAGCAAAGTTAAGCATAATCCTGAATGAAAAATAAAATGGATGTTTAATGAATTGCCAGACTCCCAGGATTTCATTCCAAAAACAACAACAACACAACACAAAAAACTGAACTCAGAAAATTTGACATACAAAATCCAAGGAAAATATAAGATACACATCAAACACTAATTACAAGGAACTCAAGGACAGACTGTTTACTTTTTATATGAGGAAATATAAATTGGGAAATTTGAAAGAAAGATTGGGGTAGATCTGAGTATTCTGTGATTTTTAAAAAGTAACCATTTTGGAAAAGGTAAAAAGAGTAACTGTCTTATACAAGTGAGGTGTGAGAGGAGGGACTGACACAGAGGAATTAGATGGGGTGAGGAGAAGGCTGGTAGTTCTGGAAACCAATGGGTTTAAGAGAGAACAATACATATATGTCTAGAAGAGTATAAAAATCTTCTACATTCAGAAAGAAATTAAAAAATTAAGGGAGGAATTTTTAGAGGGAACTCTACTCACATCAGATCCGGGTTAAAGAAAGAACAATATATTCATTTAGAAGGGAATAAGAGTTTTCTAAATTTGTAAGTAAAAAAGAGGGTGAGAGATTAGTATAAGGGGGATATAGAAGGGTGTTTGGAAATGGAAATAGGCAGATAAGAAAGGGATCTTTGGAGCGGGTTAGGTTAAAAAATAGGAAGGCAAGGTAGTTGGCAGAAGTAAAGTAGAGGAGTCAGGAGAGATAGGAAATGAGAGATATACACAAACATAAAATAAAGATCAGAAGCAGAATTTATTAAGAAGAAATCATGATCTCAAACAAAGTTAAAGCTAAAATACATTTAATCAAAAGAGAAAAATAGGGAAACTATACTATATGTCAGCCATATTAATCAATATTGTTTTACAGTATTTAAAACAACTAGATTGTATAAGATTGGGAAATTGTTGTGGTGTAGGAAATAATGAGTGGTGGATATATAAAAATATGGAAAAACCTGGACTTACGAAGGAAGATGTTATTCATTCTCAGAGAAACAGAGAACAAACAAGTATAGTAAAGTGTTACATATGGGTTCCATATTCCTGCAAATGAATGTATGTGCTTATATATGGGCGTGATTATAGATATCTAAGTACATGTTTTTGTATGTAATGTGAATTTATGTATGTGTATGTGCATGCATATGTTTCTGTGTATATGTATATGTATGTATACATATACATTAATTTGCACTTAATTGTAGCCTTCTTGGGGGAGGGAAGGGAGAAAGGGGAGAAGGAAGAATAAAGTAAAAAGTGCACAGCAGACAACAAAAGAAAACTTACAAGGAAGCAAAGAAAAGATGGACAGCTCTGAAGAGATGTGTAGTATTTGCTATATAGGCTTTCTTGAAATGGAAATTTATTGCTGTATATTTTGAATCCTCTTACATTCTGCTGGGCACATGGCAATGCTTTTTTTCTTTTGTTATTTTGTATTTAAGTTTATAATATGTTTCTTTTTCTTTTCTTATTGTATAAGTTTTAGTATTTAAGTTTAAAATTAATAAAATAAATGTTTAAAAAGTTTTACAATTAAATGGGAAAAATAAAATAGTATTTTAAAAAAGGTGTTTCATGAGTTGGGAGTTTTAACAGGCATCTTATCTAAAGAAAGCTCTCATTCAAGTACTTTTATGTTTCAGGTGGATCAATATGCATGTAAATGCATTCATGTAGATGGAGTATATACTTACATGCACATTTATACAAGTACATATGCATCAATATCTTATATAAAGTAATAGCATAACCTTACTAAGAAAGCTAGCATTTCGATCAAATAACAAAAAAAGACAAAAAAAAGAGCAGTGTATCAATATCAACCAACCAATCAACAAACAGTTATCAAGCACCTATTTATGCCAGCTCCTGTGCTAATTCTGTGGACACAAGTATGGAGAATGAAACAATCACTATTCCAATGGAGGAAACAAGAAGTACATATATAAATCAATGCAACATGAATAAATACAAATATATACAAAGCTGTTAAATACAAGGTATTTGGGGAATAAAGGTACTGAGTGTAGCTGTAAATGAATAGAATAGCCTGAAACTGAATAGAAACCTGTGTTAACTCTGGTACTGGAATTCAAAAAAATTAGCTCCACAGATGCAAGATGGGATCGGTAAAGCTAAGAATCATTTTGGCTAAAAACAATCTGTGAGTTAGAGCCGACTTCAAGATCAATATGTCTTAATAGTCTGATATGAAAGTCAAGAAAAGTATCGTGGTCTTATTTCACACAAAGAGAATCAGGGTACAGGATTTAGGACAGTGGTTCTCAACCTGTGGGTCACGACCCCTTTGGGGGTCAAACGACTCTTTCACAAGGGTCACAGGGGTTGCCTAAGGCCATCGGAAAACACATATTTCTGATGATCTTAGGAACCGAAACACTGCTTCTCTGTCTCCAGGTGGGTCCGCCCACATGCAGATACACCCACATATGAGTATTAAAGGGTCGTGGCTTTAGGAAGGTTGCGAACCACTGCCTTAGAATGTAACAATATTGATTTAATCGCATCTTAATTAGACTACATACATGTGTGTTGAATACTGTGTTAAGTTCTGGTTATATTTTAGGATGAGATCGACAAGTTTGTGTCAAGAAGAGAGAGACTAAGATGGTGAAGGACCTTGAGGTCATGCCAATCATGAAAATTGGTTAAAGGAACTGGGACTGGTTTGCCCTGACAACAGAATTTTTTTTTTGGAGGGAAGAGAGAAACATTTTTGAAAACCTGTTGAGAATAGAGTAGGGAAGCTTGACCCCAGAGAACAAAATTAGGACTAATCAAAGGAAGTTATAAAGATATAATTTTAGGCTTGCTAAAATAAAGAGAGCTTTCCAAATGTGAAAGCCTAGACTCAGAAGATAAGGTAGTGTATCAACCATTACCTAAGTTATTTAAACAGAATCTGCTGAGGAAATCCTTTTTCACCTACAGATTGATGAAGTTTTCTCTGAATCTGAAATTCTGTGATTCCAAAAAGTTTATAGATAAGAGTTGGACAGAATTTCAAAGGCCATCTAATAAAACTCTTTTTTTTTTTACAACTGAGAAAAATGAGAACCAAGTAGTATAAATATATTGTCAAAGGTCATGTAGATTTTTGTCAGATATGAGATTTAAACCACATCCTCTGACTTTAGAAAAAGTACTCACTCCACTCTTTTTTTGTTAGAAATGATAAATTTCAGGCATCCCTGTACCTGAATTGTTTTAAGTGATTTTCCCCAAATTCCTCTTTACTAGAGTACAAGGACACCAATACTTTACCCCATTTTAATTTTTTTTCCCTCTACAGACTCCTCAGTTTTCCATACTATGTTTCAACTATGCCAGAACTGAAGAAAATTAATATAGTTAATTACTTTTCAACAGAAATCATAGGTTATTAATGGGCTTTTAGAATTAAGTTTCAAGTACAACCACATCTAGAGTATTGTGTCTATTTCTGGGCGCCACAGTTTAGGAAGGAAATTAACATCCTGGAGTGCGTTCAAAGGAAGTCAACTAGGGTGGTGAAGGAATGAAACTGAAGGAAAATGAGATGTTTTGGCTGCAGAGGAAAAGAGTCAGGCAGAAACTGGGGAGAAGAGGACATGGAGAAATGATCCTTTCAAATATTTGAAAGGTTGTTATGTGGAAAAGAGATTAGAATTGTTCTCCTTGGCTCCAAAGGGACAAGATCAATAGAAGGAAAATTTCAGCTCCCATAAGGAAATACTACCTAGAAATTAGGTTCATCCAAAAGCCAAATGATCAGCCTCAGGAGGTAGGCAATCCCTCAACACTGGAGGTCTTCAAGGAGAAGCTGTATGGCCATTTCTCAGGGACATCATACACAGGACTGAGACTTAGAGAATGAGTCAAATAAAATGAATTGATGGATTCTAAGAATACGTCTTAAATCTATGGCATCATTCTCAGTAAAATCTTTTGATTTCCAAAGGAATTAATGTATTTTCTCTCTCTCTTTTTATTAATCCTGAGAAGTAAGCCATTACTTACTCAATGTAAATCTTATTAACTTATGAACTCCTAAGTGCCTGCTTTGTATTTACCACTCACAGTGAAAAATATGGGGCTTAGACTTTTTTTTTTGGTAAGACCCATTTTAGGTGTTGACAATTTGCCAGTGTTACTGGGTGGTATATTATAAATTTTCCACTGGAAACTCAGAAACTATTGCAAACCACTATGTTGCGTATAAATGTGCACATGTTAGAGATGCAAGATTCTTGATGGAGAAAATAGTTTTTATAAAAATGTTTGGTGAAATTCCTTCCTCCTATTTTTTGTCTTATCCTTTGAGTTTTATGATTAAATGCATTCAAAATGATCTGACTTAATTGGGTTTTCTACCATGTTTTTTGCATCATATTTTTTTTTCCTTTTTCACCTACTGTTACTATATTATGGGGTGATGTTGTTCATAATCTACTACCATCATTCTCCATAGAATTTTGTGAATGAATTTACATTCTAAACCTGTGTTACCATTGGCTTTCATATCTTCTTGGCAAACTATTTTTCTGGCTTGAGGAGGTTTCTAGGTTTTTCTGCTTTCCTCATTACACCAATTATTTTAAAATAGTTGGACTTCCATGGTAAATGGTGATATTCCAAATCAATTTTTATGTCTTTATTTCTTTCCATTTATGGGGTCAATAATCCTTTCCTATAGCTCAGCTGGTAGCTAACTTCATTTTTTTATTTCATTTTTTTAAAAATTTATGGAATAAAACAAAATTAAAAAATGATTGCACATGAAACTGCAAATCAATTATGTACAACTTGCTGTTTCTTTTAAAAATACAATGAAGGGGGGGGCGGAGCCAAGATGGCGGCGTAGCAGCAGCAATATAACGCAGCTCTCACATAGCCACCCCCAAATACCCATGGAATAGGACTCTGGACCAACCTAGAACTTCAAAAACGCACACAGATACTTCCCACTAAAGTCAGCTCG
>CM053587.1:259265394-259281806 GCA_028646515.1 Pseudochirops corinnae | reverse complement strand
ACACACACACACACACACACACACACACACCATAGAGAGAGCTATGGTTAGAAACAAATAGATAAAAATACAAAATTATTCTATATGAACTTCTATTTATCAATTCATTCTCTGGATACAAATAGTGTCTTCCTTCATAGGTCCTTTGTAGCTAATTTGGTATTTATAATAATCAAAATGACTTAGTCACTCAATGTTTTTCTTAAAATAATATCGCTCTTACTATATACAACATTCTCTTGGTTTTGTTCATTTCACTCTTCATTATTCCATGCAATTCTTTCCATGTATATTTCTTATAGCACAATAGTATTCTATCACCATCATGTGTGACTTGTTCAGTCATTCTTCAATTGATGGGCATCCCTGCAATTTCCAGTTCTTTTGCACCACAAAGAGCTGCTTTAAACATTTTAGGACATATAAGTTGTTTTCCTTTTTTCCCTAATCATTGTTGGAAATGCACCTAGTAGTGATATTGATGGGTCAAATGGTACAGGCAGTTTAATAATTCTTAGGGCATAATTACAGATTGCTCTCCAAAATAGTTGGGTCAGTGCACAACTCTACCAAGAATGAATTAGTGTCCCAATTCTTCCACATCTCCTCCAACATCTGTTGCTTTCCACTTAAACCATTTTAGCCAATCTGATAAATGTAAAGTGGTATCTCAATGTTGTTTTATTTTGCATTTCTCTGATTAGTGACGATTTAGTGCATTTTTTCATAAAACTAAAAATTGTTTTGATTTTTTTATTGGAAAACTGCCAGCTTATATCCTTTGGCCATTTATCAATTGGGGAATGACTCATATTCTTGCAAATTTGACAAATTTTTTTATATATTTAAGATATGAGACCATTATCTGAGAAACTGTCTATAAAATTCCTCCCCCTCCCACAATTCTCTGCTTTCCTTATAATCTTGGCTAACTTTGTTTTATTTGTGCAAACATTTTAAATTTAATATAATCAAAATTCTCCTTTTCATACCTAATTCTGCTCTCTATCTTTACTTATTTATAAATTGTTAATCTTTCCATAAGTCTAATAAGTAATATATCCCATGTTCTAATTTTCTTGGAACAGCTCTCTTTGTATCTAGGTCATGTATCTATTTTAATCCTATCTTGGGAAATGGCATAAGATATTGATTTATACCCATTTTTCTGCTGATTTCATTTCAAACTCTATCTTCTCATTTTTATTCTTTCTTCTAGTTTCATGTTGATTTTGATTGTTGCTCAATGGCTTGTATTTTGACTACAGATGGAAAACTAATCAAGTGATTGAAAATGATTAATAGCATCAAGGAAATCAACCAAATTTAGTAGATTGTATTTATATCTTTTCATATGATAATATTCCTCATACCTCTTATCTTGTATAATTCTTATTTGATAATGCTATGGGATACAATAGGAAAACAATCATTAAGAACTTCTTATTTATCAAGCAGAGAGGCAACATTTCATTAGAGCCAAAAAGACCTGGCTTCAGGTACTGCCTCTGAAGAATACTGGTCATGTAATCCACCCTCAGTGCGCTCTCAGTGCTCCCAGAGAGCACATATTTTGACTTCAAATCAAACACAGATCAGCCCATGACTCCACAGACAACTTCTCTACTTTATTCTAATGATCTTCTGATACTGTCAGTGACTCTATCCCTATAGCCTCTGAGTTCCTCTCCAAACCTCCGTTTGAGGAAACAACTGCACCAGTAAGACTCACATCAAACCTAGACTAGCTTATGACTCCATAAACTACTCCAACTTGTCCACAGATGGATGCCTTCTCCCCCCAACTGCTCTCTTTAATGGGTTATCTTCCCCTACCAGACTATAAGCTCCTCAAAGGCACAGGAGGACTTTCTTTTGCTTTAGTTTATAGTCCCAGAGCTTGTAGCAGTACCTAGCTCATAATAACTGATTAATAATTGTTTTTTCTCACTATCTTTGTAATTAGAATAGCCAATATATGTAGGAGGGTTGAGCTGCAGATCATATGGTAATGCCCATAATAACTGATTAATAATTGGGTTTTTTCTCACTATTTTTTTAATTATGGGAGACAATACTTGTGGGAGGGTTGAGCTGCAGTTCGTGTGGAAATGGCCAAAAATGAATGATGTTCAGAAATAGAATAAGATGCAGAGAGGATTAGAAAACAAAGCCATGGCAGATGATGAAGTCTAATGCTCTACTCTTTTATTTTAGAGACATATTTAATTGCTCTCTGCTCATTGAAGTGATGGGAGAAGTCGTATACCTGATAACTGTTGGGAAGAGCATAATAGTCATAAAGGTCACAGTGAATTAAACTTCTGGTAGTGAAGATGGTGGTAAAAGGTGGGCATCATTATCTAGCAAGAAAGGAACATCCAACACCTTGCGAAAACTAGGCAATGAGAGTCAGTATCTAGACCAGGAGAAGAGATGATCTCCCCATGGCCTATTCTTGTTGGAAATTTCAAAGAATGTTGAGATCTGAACAATTACAGGAAGATTGAATGGGGGTAAGGTAGTTCCTGTTGAGCCTTTCAGCCCCCATTAATGCATCACAACCTATTCATAACCAAAGTCAACCTTTCCATTATAAATTAAATTTGGATAAACTTTTGACTATGTTTTTTTTTTTTCAGAAACTATGATGTTCTGTGACTTGCAGTCACATAAGAATAAGAGATTAATATTGTTTCAAAAAAGTGGGTGGCTAGGTGGTGCAGTGAATAGAGCACTGGCCCTGGAGTCAGGAGGACCTGAGTTCAAATCTGACCTCAGACACTTAACACAAAAACTAGCCATGTGACCTTGGGCAAGTCACTTAACCCCAACTGCGCTGCAAAAAAAAAAAATCTTTTCTTCCAGGGAGAACCTTTGGATCATTAAAAGTACTACACATTTACAAATCTATTAATTCCATTTTCCTTTTTATATTCAATTCTAATCTAATGCCATTTTCTTTTTGAGGCATCAGATGGCAAGATAAGTCCTTGAAGTCATTCCCAAGTTAGGCATCAATTCCCACTGATAGAAGAGAGTACTAATTGAAGGTGTTAATTGCATTCTATTACAGCAAGAGAGCTACATATGGCCCCCTCTTCCTTCTCCATTCCCTCTCCCTGCCTACAAGAGGCTGTTTGGTTATTTTGAAATTCACCTTCAGGAAACAACATTTACCATGGCTAACGTCCTAAAATTCACACTGTTTTTGGTTCTGTGACTAACTCTTCCTCCTTTGCCACCTCACATTTGCCCATGAATTTATATTCATGACTAAAACCTTAGACAAAGCCAGTACAGATTCTCAGCACAGCAGCTCCCTATCCTAAATAAAACAAGTGATTGTTTCCCATATGTTTTATGAAGCTGCACACAGGCTGTTTAATTACAGTATGTCTTTGTCAGTGTTGGTGCAACCAAGGGAACCAAGACACTGCTTTCCTTTTCTAGGGAATACAGTCCCTGGAAATATCACTGTAGCCCTCTAACGAGAAAACATGGAACCTTTCCATACACTCAGTCTGATTGCTTCTTCACAGGTACACATAAGAAAAAAATAAATGGATAAGTAGAAGCTTTGGAAGCAAATTTGTGAATAACGTAACACAACAGTACTAAACTGTTGCTATTCTTCATAAATATTGAGATTTGAACTAAACTCTTCCCCTTCCCTCCTCACTCTAAGGGTGACCCATAAATCTAGCATAAGCACTTAATTCTACATAATTCTATAATCATTTGATTAGTGGGATGTAGAAACATTTTATATTGTGTTTTAGGAGTTTGTCAAACTTATAATCAAAGCATTATGTCACCTGGGCAAAAATGCCTCTACTATCTACATGGAAAAATTTGCTGAACCTGAGTTGACATTGTCACCAGGAGAAAAGAGAAAATATTCAGAATAAGACAAATTGCACAATTCCACCTTTCATTGTCCCTGTTCATCCATGTCCAAGAGGATATACAGCTGGAAACCTGATGGAGGGAATCTACCTTATAGTTGCTGATGGACAGGACTGTTGGTAGGATAAGTTAAATTTCTCATCATACATTCAGTTAATATAGGATATTCCAAAAATCCTAGTGTGGTTTTAAGTTGTAATAGCCAAGAAAGCAATTTAAACTTTGGGGGACATCCTGTATAAGTAGTATACAAAGAGAATAAAAGGAGGATCCTACAAAAGTCAGGAACATTAATTAAACTTTCTTCTAAGAATTTCAGGATTAAATATTGGTATATTTGTTAAAAGTTCATTTGTCTTAAATCCTTGACATATCTGTTCATTTCACAGTGCTTTTTATGGAACACTTGAGGATATTTAGATTTTGAGAGAAAAGATCAGTCTGATATATTTCCTTTTATGCTATCTCCTATGCCTGGAATTCTCTACTACCTCTTCTCCACCACCTGACTTCCTTCAAGTTTCAACTAAAATGCCACCTTTTCCAAGAAGCCGTTCTTAAACTTCCTTAATGTTAGTGCCTTCCCTCTAAGATTAGCCCAATTTATGTTCTCTCTATATATTGTTTGTATACAGTTGTTTGTGTATTGTATCCTGTATTATTAGATTATAAGCTTCTTGAAAGGAAAGAATGTTTTTTTCCCTTTCTTTTTATCTCCTATATTTAGCACAGTGAATGGCACATAGTAGGCACCTAATAAATTCTTGTTGACTTGAATCAAACCTGGAATGGTGGTGTTTGGGATAAACAATTGTGTAAATACATCTTTGGCCCCACACAGGTGCATTCTCTACTCAGAGGCCATGCAGGAATGACAAATCAAATAGTAAAGTATTTAATCAAGACAAAAAAACAAAGCAACCCACTGGACAATTAGCAAATGATAGATAATTATTAGCAACCTCTCCCCATATACATATTAGAGGATTTTATAAAATGCATACTATTTCCCACAGTAAAGAAGTAAATCCTGGGCAAATATTTATGAGCATGAGGATAATTCCCTCTCTTTTTATGGGTGAAAAAAGTGAAAACAGATTCAGTAATCTTGTCTTAACTTGGTTTCAGTAACCAGCATGAAAGTATACAGACATCCCTCAGGAATTCAGGAATTCACAACACTGTTTTCATGGTCATCAGAATTCTGTTGAGGTGCTAGGGTTAGGGAAACTATTGCACACTCATTCATATCATCATTCCTTCTCTTTGCTCCAGTGAAATATATTTTTGTCCATGAGAAGATTTTTTTTTACTGCCATCAGGTTTCTTCCCTGTAGTTCACATATCCTTCATTAACCATCCTGCCCAGTCTAATGCAATCCCAGGATACAGGCACAAGTTTGACAGTAATCTGACATTCAGATGGCCTTCCTTAATCAGTACCATAATTGTTGCTGAAGACTAACAGCCATGTGTCTGGGTAACCAGATGTGCCCCTACTATATCAACAAGTCCTTTTTATAATTATGATATGCTCTAAAGTCCTGGAATAGGGGCCTCTGACCTGACAGCAGCAATTTAGTATTTCAGTCAATCAATCACCAACAAGCATTTATTAAGGCCTTACTATATGCCAGGCACTGTTCCAGGTACTGGAGATATAAGTAATTCTTACACACATACATTTTATTTATTTATTTAGATATTTAGAAGGATATCTTTGAGCCATTTTCTTAGATATAATAATTAAATCAATTGATTCTGAAGAGGCTGTCAAAAGACAGAGCATATAGAGCGAACATTCACAGTTAGGGAACATGATATGAATAATGAGTCAGCAAAGGAGCTTGAGAAGTAGGGGTCAGGTTGTTAGAAGGAGAAACAGGATATGTTAATGTCAGGAAAAAAATAAAAAGGAAAGAACATACATGAAGAGAAGGTGGTCAATAGTGTGAAATGAAGCAGATAGGTTGAAAAAAAAATGTTGACTAGGAAGACTACCAAATTTAGAACTTAAGATATCACTGGTATGCCACATGTAAAAAGATAGAAAACTATACATCTCTGATTCCCACGACCTCTTAAACCTCTTCAAAACAAAAATTATGCACCAAAAATATAATAACCAGTTATTTCTATGACCTAGAAAACTCAGAATAAAAAATAAGACTTAAAAAACATTGGCTGAAACTCACTGACCCTGAGCCCACTCAGCACCCATCCCTCACCTCCCATACTACCAGTAGTGAGTGTGCATTAATAGATCTAAGGACCTGGGGCTTGCAACATAAATCAATTCCATATTGCATATCTTCTCCCTTTTTCCAGTGCCATGGAGATCCTTGCACAAGGCTGTGAAAAACCTTTCAGTAGCTAAAGCATCCTGGGGGCAATACAACAACAGCCAATATGGCAGCACTGCAAATGTGTGAACTACTGCTGCCCATAGCACTACAGTAGTAGCTCTTTGAACATCCAGTGCTAGATCAGAGAATTGAAAAAAAAAAAGAGGCATTGGGGCAAGACATTAGGTCAGAAATTGTGTGTGTGTGTGTATGCATGCATGTTCATGTGCATGCACACATGTACATCCCATGGAGCACTCTAGTAAGACTGAGGACTACTCAAAAATCCTGGGACCAGTTTTTCCCCTTCTGTTTCCCCCCAAAAAGTCACTTGTGGCAGAGACACAGGTTAGTGAACTGTGGATTTCCCAGAACAGGATAGAGCAGAGAGGCTTTAAGACCCATCCCCTAAGGAATCTGCCATCAGAGGGGAAAGAGTTACAAAGTGAGCAATAGGGAAAAATATTACAGGGAAAAAACACCAAAGTTACCAAAGGTCTCAGGAAGAAGAAAACTCAAAGAATGTGAACATCAGAAGATAAGTCAACACGGAAAACATTAACAATAGAGAGGAATATTGTCTCTCTATCCAATAAACAAATTCAGGCATCCAGTAATAAATGCTGCAAAACAAAGAAAAAATTTCAACATTTGATGAAATGGAGAATCCTATGGAATGTGAGCAAAATGTGAAAACATTGTTTCTGTGTGGTTCAAAAGGAAAGGAGGATTATGAGAGCAGAATTTATGGCCTGCACAAGCAAAAGTAATAGTCAAAATAGAAAAACTCAAATCTTCTATAGCAAATTTCAGAAACAAAACATAAGAGTAAACAAAAGTTTAGAAATAGAAATCTGGAAAAGTGAAGTAAAATTTAGAACAAGAGAAGCAAAAAAATAATAAGGAAGAAAATATGCACAGAAAACATATGGATTTCAAAAACAAGACGCCTCATATTATACGTATATCTTTTGTAGAGATAATGTAAGGATCACAGGTCTCTCAAAAGAACACAGCAGGAGAAACAAAAAAAAAAATCTTACCACTACAATGCAGGAAATAATAGGAAAAAATAACTGCACAAAACTTCTGAATATAGAGAATGAAATAGTATTTGAAAGAATTCATAGATCACATGCAGAAAATTATGCAAGGCTAAAAACTTCAAAATGGGTAGTGGTTGAATTTAATAATTCAGTTCAGAAACAAATTTTGCAAATGATCAAGAGAAAGACTTTCAAATATATTGGAAAGGAAATTTAAATAAAACAAAACTACTCAGAACCTACCAGAAAATGTAGAAAGGAAGGTAAAAATGTGTCATGAAAAACAATGAACCTCAAGAAACAGCCAAGGGTGACCCACTCTGCAAACATGAGATTAAATGTAAATGGAGGGGGGAAAGATGGATATTCAACAATAAAGAAGTATGTGAAACTTTTTTAGAAAGAAAATGATAACTGAAGAGATTATTTTCTTCTCAAACATTGAAAGAGAAATTGAGGAGGAATGAATAAATGCAGTGGGCAAGGAGAGCAACAGCAACAGCATACTGCAGAGGGACCAACAATTGACTTCTTTATCAATGAATACTATGAGAAAAAGTTGGAATTAACAGTAAAGAGGTGGACCTGGGACATTATAGACAGAAACTGGCAGTGCACTTCCTACAGGTGAATCAATCTTGTGTGTATGTGTGTGTGTGTGTGTGTGTGTGTGTGCGTGTGTGTGACCACATTACAACATGGGCAGGTACATGAAGAGAGAAGGGAGAGGAATAGAGAGAAATGTGTGTATTGCCACAGTTGAATTAAAGCATGGCACTGAAAACAAGGTGATCCCTGTGCTCTTAGAAAGAAAAGAGTCTACAGAGGAATGGGTGAAGGGGAAAGGGGAAAAAAGGAAAATGAAGAAATTGGTCTGGTGATTTGAGTGTGTTGCTTTGCTGAATTCTACTATGGGTGAAAAAAGATGGCCTATAAAGGGAGATGAGGATCTTATACTAGGTGTAATCTGGGAGATTTGGAGCACGGGAAGTGTACTTGCCTGAACTTTGGGAAGGGGGAATTGGAAATCTTAAAAGCAACTGGAACCTGGGGCAGTGGGAGAGCATAATAGATAGAGGTTGAGATTTTGAGACACATGTAAAAAAAAATAATCAGGTAAAGATATAGATCAGTGAAGGTCTGCATGATTAAGGACCTATGAGGGAAGGACCCTACCATGGGGCAGAATCCTCTCTGACACCTGCAATAATTAGCATTATTCTGGGAAGGAGGCACAATGGAAGATAGGAATCCATGGGGCAAATTTAAAAGAAAATAGCCAAAACCACATTTAGAGGAGAACCTAGAATGGATATCATAGAAATTTTGATCACCTAAGAAATACAGAGAATAGAAAGATAATAAATAATTATAAGGGCCATAAATCAGAGAATGGAGATCTAGGAAAGACAGAAAGAGAGAATGGATAATGTAGGGAGTGAGAGAAAACCTTTTTAAAAAGAGCTTCAAAATGAAATTTAAAAATTAATGGGCAGTATTAGTTAAAGGGAAAGAAGGAAGGGAAGTATCAATTTGACTAATTAAGAGGGAAAAAAAGGAAAAGAATCACATAACCAGACAAAAGTAAAAGAGAAAAGGGAATTAACAAGTAAATCCCCAAAGGGAAAGGGGTAACAAATGAAAGGAGGGGAGTAGGTATGAGGGGAAGAGAGACTATAGGAACAGGACTACCTTAACACAATTAAGATACAGTAACTGCAGGAATATAATGTGTTGTTTAGAATAGAAGAGGGGAAAAAATTCATAACTTGAAAATAACTGCATTAGAGATAATTGATGAAAAATATAAATCTGAGTCTCAGAACTTTAAATATGAATGAATTAAACTAATAAAATTTAAAAGAGTGACAGATTAGATAAGGAAACAAAACCCTAAAATCTGTTGCTTAGAAGAAAACCATTTTAAGAACACATACACACAACAAAACTGGAGGCTGAGGAAATATGTAGTAGGCATCATGTGAATCTAACAAAGCAATAGTTGCAGTAATGCTTTCTAACAAAATACAAATAAGCATTCAAAAAAGAAAAAAAAAAGGATAAAGAAGGAAACTCTTAGGATGAAAGAAATTATAGACAACAAACCAATATCAGTAATTAACTAATATGCTCCACATGGCACAGCATTCAAATTCATAGAGGAAATAGCTGAGCGACAAGAAGACTTAGATTGTAACACAACAGTGACAGGACACTTCCATATCTCTCTTGGTTTTGGATAATTCTAAAAGAAAGATTAATGAAAGGGAAATTATGAGATTGAACAAAATACTGAAGAAATTAAACTTAAAAAGACTGACGGCATCTTATCAATGGTATTGCAAAAATATATATCTATCTATATCTATATAATGTGTGTTTGTATATGTTTATACTTCTCAGAACTGTATGTAACTTTCACAAAAATTGACCAAATATTAAGGCACAGGCATAGTAAGAAAAAATGTAAAAAGGCAGAGATAATTAATATATACAACAAAAATAGTAATTGAGTCAGGGACCATAAACCAAAGAACAGATTAAAATGGAGACAACAATGAAATTCTAAATTTTTTATTTCAAAGAAAAATAGTGAAAGAAAAAATGATAGAAATAATTAACAAATTTGTTTAAAAAAATGATAATGATAAAGCAACATGGTGAATTTTCTGGGAGGAAGTTAAAGCAATCTGTAGATGGAAAATCATATCGATACAAAGATGTATTAACCAAATAGAAAAGGAGAGAATTAATGAACTAAATATGCATTTGAAAATTAGAAAGACAAGTAACCAAACTGACAATAAACACAAAAAAGAAATATTACAATTAGAGGAGAAATATAGAAGTTGAAAACAAAAAAAGATAAATAGGACTAAAAACTGTGTTTGAAGAACAAGAAGACTGATAAACCCTTACTAATACAATTTTTAAAAGAGCATAAAATCAAATAAATAAAAAATAGTAACATGAAATTTCAGCAAAACCAGAAGAAATAAAAATAATCAGAACATATTTTACAGTTATATGCTAACAAAACTGAACACAAAAGAAAGAGGTATACTTTCATAAATATAAAATACTCAACTTTTAGAAGGTCAGATAGAAATCTTAAATAACCCAAATTCAGAAAAGAAAATAGATTTAGCTGTAAATGTACTACCAATAGAAAAATTAATAAATTCTTAATTTAATGGATCCCAAAGAGAGTTCCATCAAAAATTTAAAGTTCACAATTATTCTCAAAAGTTGTAGGAAAAGGCACCGTAAGAGAATTCTTTTTTGAGACAAGTATAGACCAAATACCTACACCAGAGAAAGATACAATGAAGAAATCTCTATGCCAATATCATTAATGAATAATAACCCAATAATGATATTAGCCTATAGATTCTTTATGTGTTTTATTATCATTAATTCATTTATCATTCAAAAATATCATTTAATTATCATTAATGAATAATAACCCAATAATGATATTAGCCTATAGATTCTTTATGTGTTTTAGGAGATTATGGCAACTTATCCAAGAGATCATTCATTATAACAAAGTGGAATTTATATCAGGAATGCAAGAATGGTTCGTTGTTAGGGAAAGAAACAACATAATTATATTAAAAAAAACATAACTTCAAAACCACATGTTCACCTCAATAGATGCATGGGGGAAAAGTACAATGCTTTTATACTAAAAACCCAACAAAGTTTAGGTGCAGAAAGATCTTTTTAATATCATAAAAAGTAAACATTTAAAACTGCAAATGTGCATCATATGCAATGGGTCATCATGTGTAAATTTTCCAGTAAATATGAGAGCAAAGCATGAATGTCCACTGTCCTCCCTATTATTTGATTTAGTTCTGGAAATACTGGCAATATCAATGATATGAGAAAGAAATTAAATATCTAAAGATAGATAAAGAGGATTTAAAACTATCTTTATTTCTTGATGATACGATTGAATGCTTAGAAAATCCTAGTGAACCAGCAAAAAATACTAATTTTGAAAATAGTTGCAACAGGATCTATATGAATTGATATGAAGTGAAGTAAGAAGACAAAATGATAATATGATAATATATTACAAGAAGGCAATAATTACAAAAATGGAAATGCGAAGGAACAACTACAAGCCGAAAAAATCAAAAGTAAATGTAACAAAAGTATAAAGATCAACATGACTCAAACGAAGATATGATAGGACATCATCAAACCACCCTTTATAGAGATGGGAGGTCCACAGTCACTTTGTACATGTCTTGGGACTTTATTCATGAATTTATCAGTTGTGATGTTTTATTTTATTCTCTCTAAGAACATACACACACAATTTGTTTTATAGGAAAAATCTCTGGGAGGACAAAGGAGAGAAATAGGATAACTAAGATGATATAAAAACAGAAGATACCAACAAAAACTTATTTTAAACTGAAAGTATCATTGGTAAATAAATTTGGAGCAAGTGGTTTCAATTAAGTGATGATATCAGAAACAATAAAGAAAAGTACTGGAGATTGAAGGAGAGAAGAGAAAGTAGAGACAGTAGATCTAAATAGCCTTTTCAAAGATTTTGACTGAAAAAGAGAGGAAATTTATAGGTCCAATGAAGATTTCTTTTTGCGAACTGGGGATGTTTGGTCATATTTCATTTTTAATACATCATTCTATACAGTAAATAGAGAACAAAAAAAACCCTCCTTACAGAGTGTATCTATTCAGTAGGTAAAAGAGTTCATTTCTTTGCAGGGTCTCTAGGGCATAAAATTTTGAAATTTCATTATATCCTACCCTCTACATTTGCCCTCATGTAAAATTAAAGTATTAGAGGTTATTTTGCTTTTTACTCTTGACAGAAATGAAGCATTTGATAACCACCAATCTGTTATAAAACCATGTATATCCATTGTCGATTTGCAGTCACTGAAAGGAGTGATTTTGTGACTTAATATCTAGCAATAGAAATGTGATAGCAGTCAAATTTTCTAGAATGCTCAGGAAATGGAGCCTGCTAGTTAATTTCATTTTTTAAACTAACTGCATGTTGTTCAGAGAACCAAGTGTGGCAGAAACTAAATTAAAATGTAATTGGGGAACATTTAACAAAATAAATAAAAATACAATGTAAAAAAGATATTGTTAATGTGTGGTTTTCTAAGTAAATGTGATTCCCAGGGCCCTTCATTTCTATCTGAAATTGACATCACTAATGTAACCAATATCTCTTCCTTTCTTTTCTCTCTATACTTTTTTTAAAATTGAAAACATTGCTGGAATATTTTTTCCCCTCTGTCTTGGCTTATTAAGTAGATCATGTTGAATAAAATCCAAGCTTTCACTTATAAGATTTTTCAATACCCTAGAATAATTATTTTGAATATGGGTTTTCTATGTAGAGCACTGTGAATAAAAAAGATATAAGAAATTCTGGTGAAGGCTACCTTCATTCAATACTGTGGATTTTTTTTCATAAAAAACTTTGTGTGTTTTATTGTCATTTACTTCTTCCTCCTATAAGTTAAGTACAAAGAAGTTTATTAAAGTACATTTCAGCTTCCAATGCATCATTTAAACTTGATTCCTGCAAGAAACTGACAGTTTAATATGGATGATAAGGCATAGATACAAATATTTATGATATAAAATAGACATGAGTATATAAGACTTTCTTTATTTGTTGTCTTTCCTCTATAAGGATGAAAGCTCTTTCAAGGCAGGGACTGTCTTCCTTACTTAAATTTGGATCCCTAGTATGGATTCCTGTACCTGTATATATAGAGATTCATTAATAAAAAAAAATTTCCATTTATGTAGGGAAGGGACACATTTTGCATTTTTGTGAGATGAGTCAAAAATTATGCTAAGCTTTTACGTGTGATTTAATGGATTGTAGCATTATTAAAAATAAGAAATTATATGTATTTTTTGCTAATTTGTTTCTCTTTTCCATCTTTCCTTTTTTTTCTTTATTTTTTGGTATGTGAAATGACTCTTTGGGAGGAGGAGAGTTATTAGAAGAAAACTTAAGTGAAATAACACTAACATTTTAAAAAAATAACCATAAAATTTTATTTTAAAAATAAGGATATTAAAATGAAGAGCAAGTTTTGAGGGAATAACTCATCATGGAACATGCTTAATTTGTGGTGCTGACATAATGTTTTGGCAACATCATGGCACAATGGAAAGAAGTCCAAATTTTTAGTAAAAAAATGAGGCTATGTTACTTACTGCCTATGCACCTTGGGGAAAGTGATTTAACCTCTCAGCCTCAGTTTCCTCATCTATAAAATGAGAGTACTAGACTAAATGTTTCTTGAGGAACTTCCTACATCCTAAATTGGTTGTTCTATGATGCTATATCTAGCAGAAATTTGGAACAAGAATCAAGAATTTGATTGCTTTTTTAAAATTGTTACTTAAATTTTATAGAGGAAGTGTTGCACAGTGAAGATCTAGCCTTGGGGCCAAGATGACTTTAATTCAACTATTTATTACACCTAGTCATTTTTTTTTTTTAAATCCTGGGTAAGTCACTTAGCCTTTTAGTGTCCTAGACAATTCTGTTAGTTGATAAATTGCACTAAAAGTGCCAAATTGCATTGATAGAAGGAATTTCACCATCTGGGAGTTCCCTGTCCATATTTTCTAAATTATTGCAGTAATTGTTTACATTGTCCTTTTAGTACTGCTTTCATCACTTTACATCACTTTGTACAAATTTCCTCATGTTTATTTAAATTCTTCATCTTCATAATTTCCTATAGCACAGAAATAGCTCATTCTTATCATGTAGCACAGTTTGCTGACCAAGTCCCTTTAAATGGACACATGTTATTTTCAGTTTTCTGCTACTACAAAGAGTCTTACTATGAATATTTTGTCCTAACTAGAACTTTTTATCATTGCTTTATTTGTGCTACATGCCTAGTTGTAAGACTGCGGATGTGATGGCTTTTCTCAAAAGTAATTAAACATTGATTTCTAGATGGTGGACTAATTTATTGTTCTGCAACAATATATTAGCATACATCTTCTTCTTGAAATACAGATTGTTTTTATCTTTGTCAAATTTTTAAATGTAAATTCACAGAGGATTTTTCTTGTATTTGTTATATTATTTGTGTTTTAAGCACACTTTCATATGTCTATTGATCATTTGCATTTCTTTTTCTTAAAACTACTCATATTTTGACCAATTAGCTATTGGGGAATGATTCTTGTCTTAGTAATTTGTGCCAGCTTTCTATAACTTAGACACCAGGCTTTTATCAGAGATTTTATCAGAAAGATTTTTACCCCCTTAAATAATTTCTCTCATTATAAGAGTCTTGATTTTATTAATATGAAAATTTCATTTTTAAATTCAAATTTTTTAAATTCTTATGATCAGCTCTATGTGTAGTTTAATAAAGAATTTTCCTTCAATCATAATCTTGAAAAGTATCTCCCCATGTTCTCTCATTTTATTTTTAAAACCTATGATTTTTTATGCTTAGGTCAAATATCCATTAAAAACTTATTATTGCCTCTGATATATGATGCTATTGAAAGGCATCTCCAGTTATCACTGCATTCTGGCTTCCTTCAAGAATTAGTGCAAATCTTAACTCTTGCAAGATGTCTTTCTTAGTTCCCTTTAATGCTAGTGACTTGCCTCTCAGATGGCCTCTTCTTTACTCTGTACATATATCTTGTATGTACACAATGGTTTGTATTTTGTCTCACCTATTAGAATGTGAGTTTCTTTTCTTGGTACGCTCAGTATTTACTCCAGTGCCTAGAACATAATAATAAATGCTTGTTGACTTGACTTGAATCTCAGTTTCTACCAACCTGATCTAGGAGGTAACTTCCTAATTTATTTTGTGGTCAAGTAGAACACAGAAGAATTTGTGAACCCCCACCCCCAAATGACTTTGTCTTCCTTTTTTATTTTTCTAATAGCTAAAGGGAGAAATAAAACAACCTATTTGTGGAAATCCTTTAATTTCATTCTTTTTGCTTTCCTCTTTTGCTTCTGGTTGACATAGATATCTTATCAAGACAAAACATAAATCCAGTTTTTCCATAGTTCTCATTTCTTAAATTAAAATTGAACATGCCAAACAAGTACCATCCAATTCAACTAAAAAGGATTTATTAAGTGGCTACAATGTGCAAGACATGCAAGTAAAAAGTACAATATAAATAAAAAGAAATTTATAAATTAGATCTGTGGAAGCCCCAAGGAAAATAGTGAGAGGTGATTTTAAATCTGTCTTTTTAAACTAAATAAAAAAGCATTGGTTTTGGGGTGGAGCCAAGATGGCGGCGTAGCAGCAGCAACATATCGCAGCTCTCACATAGCCACCCCAAAATACGCATAAAATAGGACTCTAAACCAACCCTAGAACTCCAAAACGCACACAAGGATACTTCCCACTAAAGTCAGCTCAGCTACGAGGAACCATATCAGCACTGCGAACCGAAGCCAGCCTGGCCTGAAGCCGCAGCTGTGCCCCCGGGGCGGCTGGGCGGGAGAAGCAGAGAAAGCTCTCAGGTGAGCAGATTAGCGACAGCTGCGCGTGGGGATTGCGAAAGGGGGAGATAAGCAGTCCAGCCTAAAGGTCTCCAGAGTGGAAAAGCGAAAGGAAGAGGTTTTGCACCCACCTCCCCGTTGTAGCTTCCCGCCCACGGCCTGCAGATAGCAGGGGGCCTGAGCGATTGTTTTTAGGCCAGGGCTCTCGCGTTGAGCGCCCTGGATCCGGATTGTCGTCTTGGGTCTCGGTCTTGGAGTCTTCATTATCCAGTCAGCTGGAAGTCTACGGCAGCCGGGAGGACCCCAGTGATTTGGGACAGAGCTTTCCCTTCTGCAAGCAGAGCCCCATAGAGATTAAAAAAAATAAAATAAAATCATGGTCTGAACAACCATGAGTAAGAATAAGCATAAGAAGCAAAGTAAGAACAGCTCCCAAACCCTAGATTCCTTCTTTGGGGAAAAGAAAGATCATGGGAGAGAGAGGGAGGAGGAGAGCGCAGCCAGAGCACGCCCACCAGAGGCCTCCAATAAACATGAAGAATGCCTTAAAGCTAGAGATGAGCTGAAGAAGGATTTTGAAAACCAAATAGGGGA
>CM053587.1:259242707-259264894 GCA_028646515.1 Pseudochirops corinnae | reverse complement strand
TCCACATCCTCTCCAGCATTTGTCATTTTCCTGTTTTGTCATCTTAGCCAATCTGACTGGTGAGATATGGTGCCTCAAAGTTGTTATGATTTGCATTTCTCAAATCAATAGTGATTTAGAGTATTTTTTCATATGCTTATAGATATCTTCAGTTATTTTTCTAAGATATTTTATATTTTCTGCTATTTTGTTCATTCTTTTTGACTTTATTGTTTCTTGAATTTTCATGGAGTCATTAGCTTCAACTTACCCAAATCTACTTTTTAAGGAATTATTTCCTTCAGTGAGCTTTTGTACCTCTTTTTCTATTTGACCAATTCTGTTTTTAAGCAATTGTTTTCACTAGTGAATTTTTGTACTTTTGATTTGGCCAATTCTGTTGGATTTTTTTTTTTAAGATCTTATTTTCTTCAGAATATTTTTGGTGCCTCTTTTATCAAGCTGCTGATTGTCTTTTCACAATTTTATTCTTTTGCTCTCACGTATTTGCCTAATTTTCTTCCACCCTTATTTGATTTTGTTTTTTTATTTCTTTCAAGAACTCAGGAAATAATGGGCTTGTGTTCAATTCGCATTTTTTTTCCCTTTGAGGCTTTGTTTATAACAATTTTGTTTTTATTGTGTTCTTCTGAGTTTATGTCTTGATATTACCTGTCACCATGGTAGTTTTGATGGTTAGGTTCTTTTTTTGTTGTTTGCTCATTTTTATGCCTTATTTCTTGATTTTAAACTTTATGTTAAAGTTGAGCTCTATTCCTATCATGGTGCTAGGAGGTTAAAGATTGCATTTTTATTTTCAGAGCTAGTTCTAGAGATTTGGAAGCTTTCTATGTTCCCATCTGGGGAGAGGTAGGATCACTGGTCTCCTGATCCTCACTGTGGTCCTTGCCCAGGAAGGGCGCATGATCTCTTAGGATTATAATAAATGCTACACCTCAATGCCCATCAACTGGGGAATGACTGAACTATGTGAATGTATTGAATGCTTTTGTCCCATAAAAAAAGGTGACTAGGCAGACTTCAGAGAAACCTGGAAAGATTTGCATGAACTGATGCTGAGTGAAATGAGCAGAACCAGCAGAACATTGTACAAAGTAACAGCAACATTGTGTTAGACTTAGTTCTTCTGAGCAATGCAACTATCTAAGATAATTTCAGAAGACTCTTGATTGAAAATGCCATATACATCCTGAGAAAGAACAATGGATTCTGAATAACAATTGAAGCATATTATTTTCTTTTTTATTTTTCTTTCTCATGGTTTTTCCTTTTTGTTCTGATTCTTTTTTTCACAACATAACTAAGGTAGAAATATGTTGAATATGATCATACATGTATAGCCTCTACTAGACTGCATGCCATGTTCGGGAGGAGGAAAATTTTAGAACTCAAAATCTTATGAAAGTGAATGTTGAAAACTAAAAATAAATAAATACATTTAAAAAAATGCTGCCCCACAGAATCCCTGATTCCTTGGGACCAAAGCGGTACTGCTATTCAGAGCTCCAGCTCTCCCTTGACCAGTGTTCCTTTGTGCCCTTAAACTATGACCCAGAAGTCAGGATATACAATGGATTTGCAAAACAGTATCTCATCCTGCATCCAGTACTAATACAAAGGACCTCTATGATCTCTTTCTGATCACCTGATGGGTCTCCTTGCTACTTCCAGTTTGAGAGTTCCCAAAACTTTTACTCCTTCTGTCACCGGTATCTAGTCCCACCCCTGGTATTTCTCCTAAATGGAGTTTGGGTCAGCTTCCACCCGTGGGTCATAGCTCTTTTTCTGATCTCCTAAATTGTCTACGGCTAGAATAATGTCTCCTTCTGGCGTTTCATTGCTTCTGCCTCTACAGACATCAATTTGAGGGATAATTTTAAAGTTGTTTGGAAGGGAATGTTAGGAGACCTCAGTTGAGGGCTTTCTCTACTATCTTGACCCTTCCATCAGAAGACAGGTGTTACATATTCTAGAACAAGAGAGGTGACAATCCTACTTGTCCTCTGCTTTAGTCAGAACACATTTAGGTTATTGTGTATAGCTCTGGATATCACATTTTAAGAACAATATGGATGAGCTGGAGGGCATCAAGAATAGAGTTACCAAGAGAGGAGACAATAGACCACACTATACAAGGAGCAGATGAAGCAAATAAAGCTAAGTCTGTGAAAGAGAATGCTTAGTGACACTATGCCACATATCCTCAAAAACATGTAAGGTCATCATGTGAAAAGGGAATTACACTTCATTTCTTTGATCTCAGAGGACAAAACTCAGAATAATGGTGTAGAAGGAGAATAAAGGCAGATTCAGATTTGCTTTAAGGAAACATTTTCTAAGAAGTAGAAATGTTTAAAAGGGTAATAAAGATATTAGGTTCTTCTTAAGTCTTAAAGGGCCAAATGAAAGATCACTTGCTAGGAGTGCTAGAGAATGTTTAGGTAAGGATGGGACCAAGATCTGAGGTCCTTGGCAACTCTGAGATTTTGCAAATGATCGAGTTCCCTCCTCCCTATTGGACTCTATGATTACACATTGGAGAATAGTTATAGGATTTAAAATTCAAGGAACATTTTTTTTTATTCCAAAAGTTCATATAACTCAGCAAGAGGATGACAACACATACTTACATAGCAATTAATATTTGTGGAGTGATTGCCACATATTAGTTTTTACTTCATCTTCACAACAACTCTGTCAACCTGGTGCTGGTTATTCACATTTTTTTGTTGAGGAAAATAGAAGTTCAGAAAGTTGAAGCAACTGCACACTTACACAGCTAACTTAGCTCTTTCTGATTCCAATTGACTAAACCATAAGGAAACATTGAGAAGACAAGAAATTATACTGTGTTTGACAAGATGATGTTTAATCTGATCCTCTTATTTCTGGTAAATGAGTCTACATTTAAATGTTCCTCCTTTCCCTCTTTGGTCCCTTTAACTCAACAATTCACAATAGAACACGGTATGTAAAAAAAGAATGTTGTCTGATGTGGTAGAAACAGGGTATGACTATAAAATAAGCTTAGTCAATCAGACAACAAACATTTATTAAGTGTCTTTTATGGGTCAGGTACTATGGTAAAAGAACCAAAGTTTGGTGACACGGTCAAACCTGTACTTTGGGAAAATAACTGATGACTAAATGGAAGTTGGATGGGAGTGCAGAAAGACTTGTGGCAATGAGACCAATTTTCAGTCTATTACAGTGTAGGCATGAGGAGATCAAGGGCTGTACTAGGGTAACAGCAGTGTCAGCAGTGTCCTATCATAGTGTGGTATATTGTCTCCTCTCTTGGTAACTATTCTTGACGCCCTCAAGCTCATCTATATTCTTCTTAAAATGTGATATCCAAAGTTATACACAAGGCATATGTAAGAGGTGTTAGGAAGGTAAAATCAATAGACATTGGCAACATATTAGATGTGAGTGGATATGAGAGTAAAGAGTTGAGGATAACAGTTAGGTTGAGAGCTTTGGTGACTGAGAAAATGGCAGTGACCTCAATGATAACAGAGAAATTAGGAAGAAGGAACATTTGGAGTGTGTGTGAAGATAATGAGTTCAAATTTCACACTACCTGCCAGTGGGACCTTATGCAAGGGATTTCCTCTCTCTGGACTTCACTATCCTTATCTCTAAAATAAGACAGTTTCATGAAATTAGCTCCAATCTTCTCTATCAATGCAATTCTCAGATTGTATGAAAGGTTAAACTGTTGCCAGTGAAGGTGGATGTGCTGTTAGGTGGCAGTCCAAGGCCATGCTGTACTGTGGGAACCTTTGCTATCTGCTCCTCATTGCCTGTGATGCTGTCTCCAAATTTTGGTACAATTTGTCAGCTGTTGTTTATTTTTTTCCTCCTCTACAATCATATCTTATCAGTGGCAGAAGGAAGAAAAGATGCCATCTGGAATTGCTTGTTTAGATGCAGCATGGCTTTAACAAGTTTTCCCATTCTTATTCTTTCTTCATTATTGCTCATTGAGAGGAACAGGAAAGTCCCTGTCCAAGTACTCTCTCTTTCTCCCAAGCATTTGTACCAATTTGTGTCCTCTGGCAGCGATGGGCAGCCTAGGAGCAACACAAGGCACAAGTGAGTTGGAGAGAAAGGGAAGTTGTTCAAAGATCAGAGTGGGCAACGTGTTCTGAAGAACCTTGGAGGGCTCTGAGAGAGTTATTCCAAACTGTGAGAGGAAGCGTATGACAGTTTTATTGATGCCAAGTTTGGTAGAAGCAGTAAGAGATCACAGAGCAGTAGGAGTCTGAGGGCTGACAGGAAGTGCACAGACAAAAAGCATCTGCTCACTGATCTGGAGCCACCAAACTTCCCATCCTGATGGCAGGATGCAAGCTGAGAGCTCAGTCTCACAGAAAGAGCCTTGAGTTTGTAGCTAAGAGTCTTGGACTTGCACCTCAAATTTAATGCTGAGAGGTAGCATGGGGTACTGCCTAAAGAGCCAGCTTGAAACCAGAAAGGCCTGGGTTTAAGCCTTCCTTCTGATCCATATGGACTCTTTGACTCTGGACACTTAACCTCAGTGCCCTAAACACAGCTCTTTTAAGACTTTAACTGGAAGAAAAAGTACTTCTCTGTACTTCAGGAGTTTACTTATATCAATAAAATCACAAGTCCCTATTTGCTTTTTTGTCTCTGTGGGACCTTGGGCAAGTCATTTAATCCTTCTTAGATGCCATTTCCTTTTCTGTAAAATGGAAATCATGATTCATGAAGTACTTACATTGTAGAGTTGCTATGTGGCCCCAATGAGATAATGCAACCACAAAGCAATAGTAAAGTTATGCACTGCTAGAATCCTTCTAGAGACACTATAATAGGATCTAAGAGTTTCCAAGCATTCGGATAATGGATTGCCCCCCTCAGATTTTCAAGAGTTTATACTGCAGAAAGAATTGAACCCTTTCTATAAAGTGTCTTGTGGAGGGATTGGGGGAAAAGAAGTCAGGTTCTTAAATCATTATAATTCTGGCTCCTAACTGGATAAAAAGCCACACTGTTATTTCAACTGACTTGTCAAAAAGCTTCTGAGTTCGCAGGAACTCCCAAGCTCTTAGCTACATGTTATGAAATGATGCATGTGTGTACCTTATGCCACCATGTATGCTCGCTTGCTGTTGGCATCTTCCTTATTTGTGCAATGGGAAAATATGAGTCTCCCTGGACAGAAAAATGAAATACATATATGTATGTAACAGTTTTCCATATTGGCAATCTCTAAAATAAGAAATTTAAAAGTCATTTTTGGTAAGCAGCAGACAAAACTAACAGCAGTGCTGGTTGCTAAAAGAGTACACATTACAGCCATAGAGGCCTAGGTTAAGACTCCACCACAGTGCTTGTAGCTATCTTTGGGTATTAGGAACTTCAGGTCACCTTGGGTCAGAAAATATATGAGAATACAGTGATCTGGACCACTGGAAAAAAGGAATAAATAGGAAGGAACCCAATAGCATGATGGCACTAACTTGTGCCAGTACACTATCAGACATATAGTAAGCACTTAATAAATGTCTGTTAATTGATTGATTGGATCATTGATAACTGAATGGGACTATAAGAGATCAAGCTCAACAGCTACCAACTCCAAATATAGCCCTGAGTGTTTTAACTTAAAATTGTAAATAGGTCCTCTAACGCTGGGAAATCTCCACACATGATTTGTGTTATCAAGAAAATTGCAGCTCTTCACCATCTGTCCAGCTGTACTTTTAAAGAGGATACTATTTGATACAAATGTTCTCATACAAAACTTCCATGCTCTATGTGAACTTCTTTGTTAATGTTATTTTCAATGACTTGCCCACAAGCAACAAGACTTAGATGCGTGATGCACATGGGCCAGAAGTATGACTGTTCCCAGAAATTTTATCTGCTTCTGTTGCTTTCTCTCTCCCACAATTATTTGACATTAATAGATGGGCAATTGTTAAATAAATTTTGGGGAGCTACATTTTCTCAGTAAACCACCAAAGGTAACTGGATTCAGCCAAGGGTTCCTAACCAGTGAGGAAGACAACCTTACTTAAATGACTGAGAGATTAAATTTAGTCATTGATTGACTGTCTAGAATATTTTTTAAAAAAACTGATTAATGATTTTTATTTAATGTTTTTAAATTTGTAAATATTCAAATCATTGCAGAGAAACCAAAATTTAGAGATATTAGATATCTTATTTTTAAAAAATGAGAGAACTGGAAATTGTTTACAAAAGGAAACAAAAATTTCGCAATTTAACTAGCATGAGCAATTTCACTTGATTTCAGAGAATTAACTAGAGATTTTGTGACTGAGACTTGTCCCCCCAAATTATGCAGAAGTCATTCAGCACAAAGTCTGCCATCAGTTGAATGAAGATGAAGAGGGAAGAAAAAGCAAGATAGGAGTGGAAGAATAACACCTCAGTCCACCATCATTAGTAGCTTCCAATTTTAACCAGTTGTTCTCAAAAATGGTGTGCTAAATTCTGTTCTTTCTTTGCTATTAAAGGATTGAAAAAGCTACCCATATGTTCTAAATTTAATGACCTGTAAGTGTATACTGGGGCAAAGCCCCAGTCACTGTGCCCTAGTTATGGCTCTGTGTGATGCCACTTTAATGGTGACTATTTAAGTCCATATATTTTCTAAGAACTTTAACAACTATAAATAAGAAATAGCCCTTGATTTCCAAGACTACTTTGGTGCCCTCACATTCTGGGAGAAGAATCTTTTTTTCCTACAACCTTCACATTAACTTAATGAATCTCTCAATGCCTGTCCTTTAGATCTTGATATGAGTTACTGACATTACTTATAATATTTTTCTTTTAATTTCTTTTTTGTTAAGAGATATCTCTTTCTGTATTAGTCTTAGCTGTACCAATTTCAACCAAAGTTTCATCAAAAAGGGGAAGAATTTTTCTGAAAGGCTGCTGTGCCCTGGTCACCACCTTTGCCAGAAGCTAATAGTCCTCCTAAGTCCTGGATCTCACTTTTCCACCTCTGAATAGGAACTGGAAATTCCATTTGTGAAACAAACAAATACCCTAGAAGAATTTTTTTTTCTTATCTACATTGGCAACCAATATAGTTGCTGATTGTCAGTTTATCTAATTTCATCATTCCATTTTGATTCATTTCAATTCAACAACACTTATCATTCTTCTACTATGGACCAAGCATTGTGTAATAAAATAGTTTCTACCCTCAAGGAATTTACATTCTATTTGATGATCAACTCCTTTATTTTCATTTGCTTTCATGCTTTCAGTGATAAGGAGGTTGATATTTGTGAAGAAACCACATATTCATTCCCTAATCCCTTCTGTTGGCTTCTGTTCAACTCTCGTTATTACTACTTGTATGAGAACAACCTCTTCCAAAACCTTCAAAGTTTTTACGTTTTTTTTTTTCCTTTTGGTGACTCTTCAGAGCCAGTTAGAAGCAAGCCAATGACAGTCACTTTGTTTCCCTTCTCAGTCTCACTTGGTCATCCTGGCAGTCCTTAAAAAGTAATATCCTCTTTCTTAACTGTATACAATTAGGATCTCAAATTTGAAAGGTTGCAGGGTTTTTCTTTTCATTTCTTTTCATCACTATCAATTGTCACATATTCTGGGCAAGAAACATGGCTACACAAATCGACTGATTAAAGTTCCAGAAAGGGTGCAGTTTGCCATCAGCATACATCCAGAGTGATCTAGAAGGACAGCTCCTTATTTAAATGGCAGCATATTATTTATTTTTTAAGCTACTAAATGAGTGTTCTTTTGCCAACAAAGCATAAAAGAAAAAAATAAAGTTTTGAATATGGTTTGAATTAGGTGATCCTCCCTGTGCTGCAGATCAATGTAATCTATTTTCTGTCAGCAAAATCAGGAAAGATCATTCCTGTGATTCTTGTAACTGAACTTTCTCCCACTCAGAGCCTAGCTGCCACCACTTGTTCAGGGTTTTATCACCTTAGAAATACTGCCAGGAGAAAACACACCCATCTCTGGGCTGATGGGCTGGACTCATCCTCTCAACTGTCATGAGCCAACTTGATTCATCCAGTGATCTCAAACCCAAGCCCTTCTCTCACTGCCTATCTCCACCTTTGTGGATAAAAGACAGGAAAATGTGATTCCCTGCTCTAAGCAACCTGCCTCTTCATCTCATCACCCTGGAGATGCTTTCTTTGTACTGTTTCTTAATTGGTCAGCACATCTGCTTTTAAATATTTTGATCTTGGCTTTCAAAAAAAAAAAATCACACCACCCCTCTGCATCATCTCATTTACTCAGGCAGGACTGCTTGTCACTACTCCTCCTGAGAAATTTCCTTAGGGCTTCCAGCTTCTCTACCCAGGTCCCACCTTTGTTCTTTTGGCAAGAGGGTATTTGCATATCATGTTCTTTCTGTCTGTGACTCTCTACCCTTTGAACTGAGCAAAGTTTCCCTGCTAAATATCTCACAAAAGCAAGATTGAGACTTTCCCTTTTAGAACTGCTTTTTCCCCCCTGTGTTGTTGTTGAGCTCCAGTATAATCCTTTTTAAATTGTCCAGAGCCCAGGGATGTTTGTATAATAGAGTGCTTTATAAATAAGATTGTACTGTATTATACTGTATTGTAATATTTGCAAATTAGATTCAGTCACCTCTATAACTGGGGATTCCACAAGGATTCCAACCAGAAACATCTCTCACCCTCTGGTTATGAAAGCTCCACAGAAACAAGTCCAAAATGCCTTCTGTGTCTATTTACCCTCAAGTGAAGCTGTCTTTTTTACTTCCTCCAGAATGATATTCAATGACATTTGGAAGGTCAATAAGGACCCATTTCTCAGGGTGCCTGAGAGCAAGCAGGTGGCCAGGTGATTTCTTTTCTAGATTCTCTCAGTCCCCCTCCTAATACTGTTTTCACTAAATGCTGAAGTCATTAAAACATGATGCATCCCATGGAGACTTCAGAATCTCAAAGCCACCTGCTTTCTTTGCTCCCTAAAAAAAGGGGGGAAAAAGCTCTTTCAGAAATGTGTTTGGAACCCTTTCACAAACATTGGAAATCATAAACTCCTGCTGCTTTTCCTCTCTTGCCTCCTCCTCAATAATCTCTCCCCTTTACGCCCTCTTTCTTACAGTGAGTTCCCTGTTTTTAGCTGAGTCATAGCAGCTGGCACCTCCAGGGTCATACTGTACGTAACACAGAATCCTCTCTGTTGGCTACCATGGTGCTTCAAAGGAAGGACTGTGGCAGCCAGTGCAAAGGATGCTGGGCACTCCAGCAGAGGCCTTCTGTGAAGCACTGAGGAGGCGGCTGGCAGAAGGAACTTGGGATACGTCCTCAGAGCTCCAAATTTCCTGGCTAGCCTAGCCCCTCTGAAACACAGAGATCCTGCTGGAACTAAGACACAGCTGAGAAGCAAGCCTTTGAAAAAAGAAACTCAGGAACAAAACCCAGACAGACAGAAGCGAGTCATATGTACCTATTTAGCCAATGGCTATTGGTAAATATTACTAAGACTGTCAGAGCCTGGGCAAATGACCCAGAGCACTGCAAATGTCCCAGAGCACTGCAAATGGGTGCATATGTTAGAGGGATAGTGGTCACATCATCCCTTCTCAGTCAACTGGACAATGGTTAGGCATTAGAGGAGACAAACAGATTTCCTCTTTTTCCAAGAAATGAGAAATATTGGTTTTCATCATTTAAAACATAAGTATACAATGTTTCATATGCTTGTATCATTTTATTGGTAATATAAATTTGTTTTGAATAGCGGTTTCTTTTTTTGTTTTTTAGAATTAGTCTAAGTTTCATTATCATATAGTTATATACTGTTCATCCAAAGAGTAATGAGTATGGACACACAAACATTTTCACAGCTGACACCAAACGCCACAGTTTTCTGAATATTAAGCAACAGAAAACAAAATAAAACAAAAACAGATTTCTAAAATCTTTACTAGAGAAAATATTGCGAGGAGTTATTCCATGCTACAGGGAAAAGAACATTGACCCTGGAGTTAGGAGTTTTGAATTCAAATATTTCTGCCACTGCTGACTCTTTCATGACCAGGTAAGTCATTTAACCTCCCTAGGCCTTGGCTTCTTCATGGGCAAAATAAGGGCTTTGAAATAGATCGCCTCTGAGATCCCATATAGTTCTGGATTTATGATCTTATGCTCTCTTATGGAAAGGGAGTAAGTTAGGTTGATTTATTAGCTCTTTTCCACCATTTCTAGACTTTTCCCACCCTGTATCCATGAAATATTTTTGCTAGTTTCTTCCCCCTAAAATCTTTAATTACAGCATATAAAAGAGCTGGATTAATTTTGCCGATATAAGCCTCTTCCTTAGTAAGTCCTATAACTTTGGTGGGAGAAAATTCGGAGGCATTCATTACCAATATCTCAAATGCATATTACACATACACACCCACACAGCCCTAGGGCAAACATAAGCAAAAAAAAAAAAAAAAGATACATGTCCCTAAATGCAAGATTTGAAATCACTAGGTAGGCAGTTACTACCAGAATGCAATGGCTATAATTTGGAATTGAAAGCCAAAAACATTTTGACGTTGCTGCCCATCCTTTTATGAGAACCAAAAGTTACTGAAGAACTTTTAAGGGATAAAAGGATACAAGGGCTACAACTGGCTTTTGAGACTTTATGGGAGACATAAAAGGAAACCCATAAAGTATGATCATTAGCTATTGTATGCAAATTATATTATAACTCTTGGAAACACAGATTAAAGTCTAATGCTGAAAATGTAGAAAAGAAACATAGTAACTTAAAACATTTGCATTCTACCTTAAAGAAACTCAGTTGCACCCAAAACTTGGGACGTTGTTCACCTGCAAAGTCTAATGTTTTAACTAGGGAAGCTTTTCCCCAGCAATAAAAGCCAAAGAAAGCAAAAGTTAGATAAAAGCATCCCTTAGAAGACAGCGAGTAACAAAGGGGGGAAGATGGCATTTGAGAGGAACCCCTGAGGAGTTATTAGTAATTGCTTTTCTGAGAAGTGACCACACAGTATAAGTGAAAAAACAGGTTCATCTTACCTTAACCATTCTATATCCTTTTCTTTCCTTTACATAAACTACTTTGGGTGGTTAAACATAATATTCTAAAATATTTTAAAATGGAGAAAAAGCATTTTGATGTGAGCAAATATCTTAGAGCATGTGTTCAAATTTTGCTTGTTTTGTAGATTCTGACCTGCTTCCTTCATCACTAATATCAACTTCTACTAAAGCTGATGATCTTAGATTACATTAAGAGAGGCTCAAAGCCAATGATTATGAAAGTGCTCGTTCCATTCTGCTCTGATCATATCACATCTGGAATATTGTTTTCAGTTCTATACACTATATTTTAGGAAGAACATTGATAAGTTAGAGAATGTTTAGATGAAAGTAACTAGAAAATTTCAAGAGCGTGCCATATAAGAATTGGTTCAAGGAACTGGGAAGTTTTTACATCTAGAGAAGTAAATTTAGGGGAGAACTAATAACTGTCCAATTAAATTTCTCCTGCTCATCCCCAGGGGACAGAGCTAGGAGCACTAGGTAGAAGTTGGAGAGGGAGGTCTAATGTAAGAGAAAACTTCCTACCAATCAGAGCTGTCCCAAAGTAGAAAGAAATGTTTTACAAAGTGGTGGGCTCCTCCCTTTAAAGAAATCCTCAATCAAAGGGTAGATGACCAGTTGTTTGATACATAGTAGGAGGGACTTTTATTAAGACAAGTATGGGACTGGATGATTTCTGATGACCCTGGGATTCTGTGCCTCTGTGAAGACAATCTATTGATTCCATTGGGAAAAAATCTAAGATCATGTCAATGTCATGTAGATTTCTAAAATCAGCGTGACTCCTCTATAATAAAGAGGCAAGAACTGGACTTATTAGCAATAAATGATGTAAAAAGAAAGAAATCAATACAATATAAGGCAATGAATTCTCCTTACAGTAGTTGATTATGGTGAGAAATGAGGAGAATGAATTATTACTGAAGTTATTGATTGATTAAAGGCAATTTGTCAAAAGTTGAACTGATAGATGATTAAGAAAGGTTGTCTAGGGAAAGGAAATTAATATATCCTTTTTACATTATAGTACTTAGCAGTGCCATGCACATAGTAGGAACTAAGAGATGGTTTAATGATTGATTTGTTGAAGAGTTCACAAAGGCTAAGTCAGATTTGTTGAAAGGATAGGGATAGAGATTGGAGCTGTGATTTCATTGATATAGGGGACTCTTAGATTACTAAGCTTCCTCTACCAAAGCAGACTTTCACATTTTTCTGCCATTTGTTGTCTGAGAAGTTACATGACTGACCCAGTGTCAGTCAGTATGTGTCAGAAGATGGATTCAGGATAGATGTAATTTTGACCCTGAGGTCAGTTTTCTATCCACACTGCCATGGTTGCCTCAGTTAAAAAGAATAATGGTATTGATAGGAAATATCTGTTTCACTTCAAGATTTTTGAAGTGTTTTATGTACATTATCTCATTTGGTTTTCATAACAACTCTGAAAAGTGTATTCTTATTACACCCATTTTACAGCTAAAGAAAATGAAGCTATTATATATGCATACATATAAATACACATATAATTAGATTAATGTGCTGATTTCATTCCCTCAAAGTTAATTCTAGAAACTCTTGCTCCCTTTTGTCCATTAAAAGATTCATATTATTTTTATTTTCGTTATTTAGAAAGATGGTAACTAGATACATGGCTGTCTTTGGGAGAGAAACAAAGCACTGTAGCATTCCATAATGCTTCACTTCAAATGCCAATGATATCCCTGGTCCCATAGTCACACAGGCACAAAAACTTGAAAGAAATTTTGAGTACTCTGCTTTATCTTTCACATCTAAACAGCAGCAAAATTCAGTTGCTTCTTCCTTCTATGTGTTTCTTCTATCAATCTCTTCCATTCTATTCACACTGCCACCTCCCTAGTTCAGACCATCATCACTTCGTGCCTGGATTACTGTAGCAGGGATTATCATGAGTTCCTTCTAGTTGGCCTTCTGGGCTGTACTGTCTCCTCCCTCCAGTTCCACATATTGTTGTCTGACTAATCTTCTTTAAACACCACTTTTCTCATACCACTCCCATGCTTGGAACCTTGTGATGTCTACTGATTGCCAACTGCAAACTCTCCTGCCTGGCTCACCAAGGCTTTTCATAAGCTGGTCCAACCCCACCTATACAACCTTACTGTATTTCTTCCTACTCTTTTAAACATTCTTCTTTAGTCAATTGGTCTCTTCTCCATCTTATGACCACTCCATGCTGATTTTTCACTCTGACTTTATTATCACAGAATTTCCTTTGCCTGTAATACTCTTCTCTTTCAGAACATCCAAACTCAATGGCTAGATCGAGGTTGAAGATACAAATTCATATTGTCAATAAAACCTTCACCAACAATTTCCAATTCTCATTGATTTTTATCATTTAAAAATCCTCCAATATGTATATTCTCTATCAAACAAGTAACATTTGACTATATTTGGTCTTGGATTATTGTCTATCTTTTCATGTCTTTTCTTCTGTTTTCAACTAGATTATAAATCACTTGAGAGAAGGTTTTACATAATACTTCTTCAACACAGTGTAGTGTAAAGAATACTAGACTTGGAGAGAGAAGATTTCGATTCAAGTTCAAGTTCCAACTCTTATTAGCTTCATTACTTTGGACTTGACACTTACTTTTTTTTGTATCTCAGTTTTCTGAAAAATTGCAAATCAATTAAATTTAAAAAATTTTAAACACTAAAATTATAACAAAGATCTTTACTAGATATTGTGAACTAAAAAGGGATGTGTGTACTTGTATGCGTAAGTGTGTGTGTGTGTGTGTGTGTGTGTGTGTGTGTGTGTGTGTAAAGCCAAGCACAAGCAGCTTTCCAGGGACTGCTGCTGTGAACAGCTTTCAAGGTTCTGATTACATAGTATAGCAATTCTCTATTTATTCAATAACAAATCAGAGCAAAACATTCACAGAAAATCAAAATACAATGTTTATAATGTTACAACTTATCACAAAAAATAAAAATATAGCATTTACCATGTTACAATTCAACAGCTTATCACTAAAATGGCCACATAGTTTTCACCAGAGTGGTCACATCATTTTGAACAAAGTATAATCATTTAGTAACTTTAGTAAGAAGGCTTGCCTCCTTAAGGGGGCACAAAGTAGAAAAATCAAAGTCCTCTACCCATAAGGTAAAATTAAGTTACAACTTCAACAGTCACTACTCAGTACCCTCTTAAGGGGTAGTAGAAAGTACAAAAGCCATCCACTCGTAGATCACAAGTAAATTACAATTTCATCAGTCACTACTCAGTACCCACAGAGAGGTCTTTTCATATTGTCTCAGGGCAGGTTTTTAGCTTCTGTGATTCCTCTTCCATGGTCCCAGCTCTTGCTGGAACCTAACCAACTGCCACCTGAGTTCAAAGGCAGACACCTCCCAGTTCCTTGTCCAGCTCTTCATGCAGTTCCTGATCCATATTGAAGCTCACAGTGTCCAGTCCATCTCAAATCCTTCACCGTCTCTGTTTCTGGGAAGAGAAAGCTTAGCAAAGCCACAATAACACTCATACACATTAACAAAGTCATAGTAACATTTGTACAAAGTACCAGCACCACAGCCATGCTTCTCAGTCTTCTGCAGCTCTGGCTGGCTCTCAGAAGTCCTTGGCAGCTCTAGCTGGCCCTTGGAAGACTTCCACACCATAAGCTCCATTCTCAAAAGCAATATCATTTCATCCAGCCTCCACATGGTTTCCTCCAAGAAATTCTGTCTCAGTTCTCAATTCTCATTCCTCTTCTCAGTTCTTCTCAATTCTCGGTTTAGTCTTCAGTCCAGCAGCAGCGGCCCTGCTTCCACAATGCTTATCTGAAGAAGTTCTGACTGTCCAGCTTGTGCTCTTCCTTTTATAGGTATTAGCTCCTCCTTGTCCAGCCCCTTCCTGTTATGTCAGCAACAGGGGTTCATACCTCCTGTTTCTTTACAGAGGATTAATTTGAAACTAGGTGCCAAGTACCTGTCAGTTTTCCAATACAAAGGGATCTTCAAATTTTATTACTCTTACAGTGTGTGTGTGTGTGTGTGTGTGTGTGTGTGTGTGTGTGTGAATACCTTCAAGTAGTTTGAATTTTAGTAAGGGAGTTACAACATTTTCTCAAATTAGTATAATATAGAAAAAGAAAAGAAAAGTGCTCTAAGAAAATTCAGGGAGAGAAGACTTTCAGATCAGAGAGAGAGAAAGGAGAGGGAAAGAACTGAACCAATGAAAGTTTCATGGAGGAGTCAGTAGGGAATCTGAACTTTGAAGGAAAAGAAGTATCTCAACAAAATAGAGATGAAATGAGAGCGTTTTTCCAAAATGTGACTATACAACACAGGTACAGATTTGGGAGTATGTGACATGAGACTGTAGACTATTAATGTCTAGTTCGGCAGTGCATAATAAAATAGAGGAGAGTAAAATAAAGCCACTCAAATAGGTTGGCAACTGACTTAGGAGATGCTTAAATTCAACCTAATGAATATGCTATTTATAATATTGAAAACAGGTAGCCACTAATGACTTTTAGGAAGAAGTGTGATACATCCAGCCCTCCATATTAAAGAAATAATTTGAGAATTGTGTGGGAGCATAGATTTGAGATGGACAAGACTGGAAGAAAGGAAATTAGTTAGGAGACTATTAAAAGAGTCTAAGTCAGAAATAATGAAGCCTTGAACTAGGAAAGTATCAGTATGAATTGAGAGGGCAACTAAGATTGTAGGGTTTGTGATAGAAAAGATCTTAGAGTATATAGTCAGGAATTTAGAGCCTGAATGTAGAACCTTATCTAGTGTAGCAATATTATGGATAAGGAAATTAAGGCTCAGAAGGGTGAGGTGACTTGTCCAAGGTCTTATCTAATCCCTATATTTTACAGATGAGGAAACTGAGGGTCCTAGATATGAATTGATTTTCTCAAGTTCACATGTATAATAAGTAGTTGAGTTAAAATAGGAATCCACCTCATCTATTCCAAATCTGTTTCCTTTCTATTATACCATACTGCAGAAGACCAAGAGAGTCTGGAACCTAGGTGGTTAGGCTAAAATAATTACGGGTCTTCAGTCTGAAAGGGTCAATGATTTAAATGCATGAAGTTATACAAACATATTTATCCTAAAAGATAAGTTTAAGAGACAACATATAGAGAGTTCACTTCTAAATTAAGAAGTCCTCTGTTCCAATGTTACCCCTGATATGTATTAGTTATATGACCCTGGTGAAATCATTTCATCTCTCAGTGCCACAGGCCACTCTAGCATTAAAAATTGTAGAACAATTGCCAGTCTTCATTCACAGAAGGACTTTACTCTCTGTGAGTTTATTATGATGATGAAATTGCACATCCAGCTTCTTTACCTTCTCTATCTCTTTCTCTCTTTCTCTCTGTGTCTGTCTCTTGGTGTCTATTTATCTCTCTATATCTATCCCTCAGTATCTCTCTTTCTCCATATGTCTGTCTGTCTCTATCTCTCCATCTCACTTTCTCTTTGTCTATGTCAGTCTTTTTGTGTCTATTTTTAATCTATGTCTGTTTCTCAGTCTCTCTGCCTCCCTCCTTTTTTTTCTGTGTCTCTGTTTTTCTTGTCTATCTTTCCATACACACACACACACACACACACACACACACACACAAACACACACACAGCCATCACACACAGCCACCACACACAGCCACATGCATACGCATAGAAGTTTGTATACATATGATACCTCAAAAACTTATAGGCAGCAATGAAGAGAAGAAACTTCTAAAAAATAGTGGACATAATGTACACACAAATAAATATGAAAAAAGGTAGAATCCATCCTGCTTTTCTACTTGTTTAATTTTTTAACTTAACAGTGGTCTAGGTTTCTTTTAGGAAATTATATGTCTTTTACTGAGCCCCAACTTTCCATGAAAGTGAAGGTCCATCTTTTCAATATTAATATTTTGGCAGTGCTGCTACATGACAGAAAGACATGGAATATAATTTCATCTGAAGAACTAAAAATGAGTATCACACAGAGAGCACATGAGCACTCCTATGAAGAACTTCAAAGAAGGATAGGAGAAAAGGATGGAATTGAGGGATATTCAGCTAGTAAGAGAAGTATGGGTCATGTGGCTAAATCAAGGAATGACATTCTACAGCTAGAGTGTTCCATTGGTACCCTAATGTTGTTAAGACAAAGTGAAGAGTCTGTAGAACACTGGGTGGACCCCCTGAGGTGGACTTTGGGAGGAAAGGGACAAAAGCTACATTGGATGGGCAGATACAGATGGGTTGGGATCTTCATCTTTGAAGGGAATGCCTGGGTTGATAAGATCTAAGATTTGTGTATTTTGAAAGAAAAAAGAGAGAACGTGATAGAGGAAAAAGGAGAGAATTAGATAAATTGCCTTAAATTTGAAGAACAAGATGATTTTAGCTGCCTTTTTCAGAAAATGTTAGGAAAGAAACATCTATCTGGACCATGGGTCTGTAACTAAGGCATATCTATATCTACATCTACATCTACATCTACATCTGTATCTATGTCTATCCATATCTGTAGCTATATCTATATCCATATCTATATCATCTATATCTTTATCTATATCTGTCTATCTCTATCTCCATCTCTATCTCCATCTCTATATTTATATATGCTCTGTTATGTTGGGAGAATGACTTATCCTCTGTTCCTATCCAGCAATTCTCCTAGGATTTGTTGATTAAGTCATAGAAAAGTTGTATGCTATTTTAAAATTGTTTGAGGGAATATCATCATTTTGAACTCTCCAAAGTGAAAAAATTAATAACAATGATGATAATGATACAAACTAGCTAGTATTCCCTTAGTGCTTTCTTGTTGGCAAAGTGCTTCACAAATATCTTACTTAACCCTCACAACAACCCCATTAGTGAAATGTGATTATTTTTTTTAATTTTACTAATGAAGAAACAGAGACTAAGAAATTAAATGATATGTTTGGACCACACAGCTGGTAAATTTGAGTCATGTTTTGAATTTAAGCCTCCCTGGCTCCAATTCTAATACTCTATCTATCCTTTATAACAGACTGGAAATCACAGCTACTTGATGCATTCAAGTATATAGGTAAGCATGCATACACACACATACACACACACACACACACACACACACACGAACATCCTCATACTGACCTGTTGATAATGCTGCTTGCACAGAACAAACATCCTGAGGTCTGATATCTTCCATCTCTAATTCCAAAATTACTAGTGAAATAGATGTTCATACCTTATGGCAGAGTAGAAAGAATGCTGGATTTGGATTCAGGGTATCTGGCTTTTGACCTCACTTTGACATTTAAAGTCTGTGTGATTTTAGGCAAATTGTTTAATCACTGTGGACCTCAGTTTCCCCATATGCAAAAACAGGATGGAGTTGGTGGGACAGATAACTTCTGGGGTCCTTGGCTATGAGCAACAAGAGAAGAAAATTAAATAGTCATATGAGCATGGGAGCAACATGGCTCACTTCATGATAACATTATATTGGGAAGACATTATAGAACAGAAACAGAGACATCAATAAAATCACTGAATATTTGAGTTAGAAAGACCTCTAAGGTCAAGTAGTTCAACCTACATATGAACTAGAATATCCTCTATGATGGTGGTTCTTAATCTGTGGGTTATGTTCAATTTAAATACATCCTGCATATCAGATATTTACATTATAATTCATAACAGTAGCAAAATTACAGTTATGAAGTAGCAACAAAAATAATTTTATGGTTGGGAGTCACCACAACACGAGGAACTGTATTGAAGGGTCGTGGCGTTAGGAAGGTTGAGAACCACTGCTCTACAACATATTCAATTAAGTGGTCATACTTAATGTGGTCATACATACAAACTTTACTATTGTGCAAGGAGGAAAAGTAAAGGGAATGATTATTTGATTTCCCAGATGAAAGCAAGAGCAATAGCCAAAGTTGGTGAGCAAATTATCCCACTTAGTTCTGAAGTGTAAAATTCTTATAATTTGGACATCAAGGGATCTGTATACATTGTGTTGGAGATTCAAAAATTGACCTGGAATTAGTACTCTCTTTTCAAAGTTTTTCACTAAGGAATATTTAAATGACCTTGGATTGGTTTCTGATGCCTTGTTTGAGATGTTCTTTACTCTCTGGTTCTAACAAAAAAAAATGTAGCAAATGTAGCCCCTGTTCCATTAGCCTCTCCCCAACAAAGCAATTCATAGCATCCAATAACTTTATACCTTATTTATCTATAACATATATACTATATATGGTATATATGCATCTATGTATGCATATATACATATATGTATATGCATATGAATGCATGAATGTACATGAATGTAGTCATCCCCCCTCCCTATCTCAATCAATGATTCCCTTGGTGTAGGAAGTTTCCCTGGGAAGGCAACTTTTTCTATCAATATGACTAAGAAACTTCTCTAAAGGTAATGATGCTGGAGAGTTGCCTAGGGACACTAGGGTGTTATTCTGCCTCTCTAGAATAGGATATTTACATAAATATTCATGTATTTCTATATACATATATATATATACGTTGTATATATGTGTGTATATACAAAAGGTCATCCACTGGAAAAACAAATGGCAAACCACTCCAGTATCTTTTTAAAGAAAACTCCATAGAAGGGTCTGGCATATCATGGTCTATTGGGTCACAAAGAGTTTGACACAGCTGAACCCTAAATGTATGTGTGTATATATAACAAAGGTCATTTAGGAAACTTACAGGGTTCCCCCTTAAATATATACTAAATTTTATTTGTTGTTCTATTTTATTTTTAAATATTTTATTTTTCCCCAATTACACATTAAGACAATTCTTTAACATTTGAGTTTTTTAAAAAAAGTTTTGAGTTTCAGATTCTGTATCTCCTTCCCTGCCCTCCCTTTCCAAGATGGTAAGGAATCTGATATGGGTTATACATGTACAACCATGAAAGCCATTTCCATATTAATCATTTTGCATAAGAAGACAGACAGACAAAAAGAAAGGATAAATAAAAAAGAAAAAAAAGAAAGAAAAAAGGAAGGATGGAAAGAAGGAAAGCAGGCAGGAAGGAAGAAAGGAACAAATGAATGAACAAAGGAAGAAAAACAGTATGATTCAGTCTGTATTTGACAATATCAGTTTCTTTCTCTGGTGGCAGATATCATGCTTCATCATGAATCTTTTAAGATTGTCTTAGATCATTGTATTGCTGATAATAACTAAGTCATTTAGAATTCTCTATCATACAACATTGCTGTTACTGTGTACAACATTCTCTTGGTTCTGCTCACTTCACTTTGCACCAGTTCATGTAAGTCTTTATAGGTTTTTCTGAAATCATCCTGCTTGTCTTTTCTTATAGTATAATAATATTCTAACATACAATAGCATGTTTGGCCATCCCACAATTGATGGTCATCTCCTTTCTTCACAATTCTTAGCCAAACAAAAAAAGTGATAATAAATATTTTTTTGTTCAAATAGGTCCTTTTCTCCCCACACACACTTATAAAAATCTCTCTGGGATAAAAACTTAGCAATTGCTGGATCAAAGGGTATGCAGTTTTATAACCTTTTGGTAACATACACTAAATTTAATTAAGCTTCATCAAACACAGGGTTACATATTCTTTGTCACTTGTTACTACCTCAAATTGACATGGCATATAATAGCAGAGGCCATTAAACTGAATTTTAAAGGCTAACTAAAGGAAATTCTAGTGGATAGATTCTGCATTTAGGGTCAAAATATGAGGTGTATTCAGATCTATTCACCAAGATAGAAGCAGTGGTACTGAAACCCAGCTGGAGACATATAAATAGCACCTCCTCTTAGAATTGACCTGTGAGTAATATCAGTTATCTCTCATTTTGCTTTCCTGAGTCACTTGTGTATTTGCAAAATCAAGTCAAGTTAGCATGCGTGTATTAAGTGTCTACTATGTACCAGGAACAGTGCTATGTCCAGGAGTTACAAAGAAAGGGGAGGGGGGGGAACCTCAGTGCCTGTTTTCACAGTCTGTAGAATCTTGTATGGGATACAACATGCAAACAACTTTAAACAAGTAAGATATATACAGAATAAACTGGAAATAACTTCATAGGGAAAGCACAGAGATGAAACATCATACCCATATAATTGTGTCTCACTGATGGGTATTATTGTTTTCTTTTTAATTTTTCATTTGATCCTGTCCTTTCCCTGGTGGGTCCCCCAGATTACCATGCTTGTGTTAAGAATTACCTATAAGGAGTCCAAGAAAATATAATTATGATGATAATAGCTATCATTTATAAATGCTTTTTTGGCATTTACCAAAAGAAAGCATTTAGTTGTAACAATCATTGGAGCTGATTATCATATTTTTTAGTTTAAAGAATATGTAAAATAGTTTATTTATTCTCATTTGTTTATTATGTCTTACCACACTGCTAGACATTATCACCATTATTTTCTATTGAAAATGGAGAAATGTAATATCACAATGTCCATTATTTTCATAAAATGTTTTCTTAAAGTTAGAATCAGATCTTAGAAGATCTTTTTTGAGATACACATATAGTTTATATCCTTCCTTGTGTTTTAGTTTCTTTATCAGAAAAATCTGCAGAAATAATTGCTACTTACCTTCCCAGAAGATAAATTCTGAGGATTATTAAAATAATTTATGTAAATTGCTTTGATGTCAGAAGAAAGGAACCAGAAACCAATAAAAATATACCATGTCTTAAAATCTGTATTGGTGTAACATTCTAAAGTTTATCTTTACCAGAAAATGCAATTCTAGCAAATAGCACGCTATATTGAAATCCATAATATACTTGATTTAAAAAGGAAAAACCAATGCTTCTTTTTTTTTAAATTTTATTATGGTTTGCATCATTCATTTCCACAAGATTTTGAGTTACATATGTTCTCCCCCTTTCTCCCCCCTCCACCCCAAAACAGTCATCCCAATGTGTCCCCCCTCCCCCAGTCTATTCTCTCCTATGTCACTTTTCGGTAGGGCAGGATGGTTCCCCCAACCGCAGTGCCTGTGTATCTCAAGTTCCAGTTGGATGTAGTCAATAATAATAATGATA
>CM053587.1:259219757-259242207 GCA_028646515.1 Pseudochirops corinnae | reverse complement strand
AAGTGACATGGGAGAGAATAGACTGGGGGAGGGGGGACACACTGGGATGGCTGTTTTGGTGCAATGGGTGGGGGAAAGAGGGGGAGAAAATATGTAACTCAAAATCTTGTGGAAATGAATGATGCAAACTATAATAAAATTAAAAAAAAAAAAAGAAAATCACTATGACAGCTGAGTGTCATTGATTGGAGTGTGAGAGACACCTGGAAGGAAGAGCAACCAGGAGGCTTTTGCAATAGATGAGGCATGAGGTAAAGAGGGCCTGCATCATTGTGGTGATATTGTCAAAGGCAAAAAGGGAGAATGTGATGAAAGGTTTTAGAGAGGCACAATTGATAAACAATGGCTACAGATTGAATATAGGGCATGAGAGAGAATGAGAAGGCCAGAATGATGCCTGGGTGGCAAGCCTGTGTGCCTGGAAGAATGGTGTTACTCTCAATTATAATAGGGAAATTCAGGAGAGGGAAGGGCTTAGAGAGAAAGAAAGAAATTCAGTTTTGGACATGATGAGTTTCAAACGTCTGTGGAACATCCAGTTCAACATGTGCAATAAGTAGATGTAGTACTCTTTCTGCTATACCAATATTAGTAAAAAAAAAAATCTTAGTTATAGCAGATTGTATATTAAGTGTAAGTTAAAAATAGGTTTAGTGTGAATATTACAAGCAGTATAGTGAGATGAAATTTTTTTCAAAAGTATCATAAAGTTATGTAGGAAGAATGACCTGATTTTGCCACTACCTACTACAACCATAAGATTGAATACTGAATCTCATTTTGTTACCCAGAATTTAATAGATATGAAGAACAACTGGAGGGCACAGAGAATAGTCCTTCTCATGGCATCAGACATAGAAATGATCAAAGAATTTGGCAGCAAGAGAAAGCCTATAAAGAATGGTTAAAGTAGCACAAAGATGGATAGAGAACTCTTTACATGTTGGAGAGGGTCATACCTTTTCCATGGTTACTGCTGTGGTCAGAATGATTCTATGTCCCCCCCTTCAACGCCATGCATTTAACTGTTCTCTGTATCGAACTCTCCCCCTCACACATTCATACACTATTACCAACAACAACACTATTATTGTCATCACCAACAACAATTTGTGCTTCAGGTGAAAAAAAATTCCTCATTATTCCTAGGTTCTGCTCTGGTTAAAAGAAACCCGTTTTGTTTTTTTCTTTTTTTTTCATAGAGGTAAAAAGTGTATTTAATATTTTACTAGTCTTCAAGGCCTCAAAATATGAAGACTGACTATTTGAGCTTCACCAAAGACAGAAGATGTCCTGAAATAAAGAGAAAAGGTAATGAGGTTAGACAAAGGAAGAATTTTCTGACAATGCAACTCCAGAAAGAAAAGGTTAGGAAGTCATCATTGTGACACAAATGTAGCCTCTTTTGAAAATGGAGCAACTTTCTCAAGAGAACTTTTGATAATGGAATGGAAATGAGTCAGAAAATATGCAGATTAAATTCACTTGAAATGTATACATCTATAAAAATTACATGATAAATTGCATTGTCAAATGGCTTTTGTATTTAATCTACCACCCTCCCACCCCCAATTTAAATAGCAATTTGAGAGACTTTCTTTAAATCCAAACGCATTTTAAAGAGTGACTAGAAAGGTTAGAGGGGAGTCATATTTTAATATATGAGTGGGAGTGATGGAATTCTAGATAAAAAGGTGAGAGACAAGAGAAGAACATAAAGGTGAACAGAGATAGAGGGAAAAGCATCATGAGAACAGCAGTCAATACGATGAATGAAAAATGTGAAGAATTTTAAGAATTTTAATTCAATATGTTCATATAGTAAATTTTGCACCCATGAATTGTTACTATTTGTTCCCTTAACCCCCAGGGAGCTCCTTTGTCTTATGATAATACATGATTGGGGAAGACTTTAATATTTCATGCCACTAGGGGTTCATCTCTGCTTAATGCCATAGTTAGGGGAATTTGCTCACAACATATGCTTCATTTACAAACCAGAATTAGCCATACATTGAAAGATGTGGTGGTTATTAAAAAAGGCTTTAAATCAGGACTTGGATAGGTATAGATACTGAGGTTGAACTATAACCTAGATTTATGAATACTAAGACAAAATTTATAATGAAAGATTAAGACTCTAAAACAACTATACCTGTGTCTGATAATAGGTAAAGTGTTCTGCTATGTGTGGGGTATAGAAACACAAAAACACAACAGTCATTTCCCTCATGGAGCTTGTATTCAGTTAGAGAAAACAATATGTCCACATGTCCTATCAAGTACTCGCTATATGCCAGGAACTCTGAAGTAATCACAAAATGATAACACTAGAGATCAGGTGAGGAAGGGTGAAAGGGGGAGCTTGCTACTAAGCAACTTGAAAAACGTGGGATTTGATCTGAGTCACAAAAAAAATGAGGGAAGTGAGGAGAGAAGATGACAAGAGAGAGAATCCCAGGTATGGGAGATAACTAGTAAAACACAAAAAACCCCAAAATCATGAAGTAGAAAGATATCTCATGTTAAAGGAATATCAAGAAGATCATTTCGGATTGTAGAGCCCATAGACTATAGCAAATTGTAAAAAGAAAGACTGGAAAGATAGGAGGGCAGGTAATAAAGAAATTTAAAAATCAAACAGAGGATTTTTATATTTGATCCTAGGGGTAATAAGGGAAGCACTGGAGTTTATTGCATAGGTAAAAGACTTAATCAGACAAGTTTTTAGGAAGGACACTTTGGCACCTGAGTGAAGGATGGACTGGAGTAGGAAGCAACTTGGGTGAGGAGACCAACTAACAGTCTCGTAACAGTCTTGGAATGATGTGATGAAGACTGTAACACCATACACGAGCAGCTTCCCAAAAGAATGTTACTGTGAAGGGCTTTTAAGATTCTGATTACACAGTATAGTGAACTCTCCATTTATTCCATAACAAATCAGACAGCATACTTTCACAACAAATCACAACATAATATTCACAATATTACATCTTATCACAGAAAATCACAATAGTGTTCACAACAGCTTAACATCAGAATGGCCACCTAATTTTCACTACAGTGGACACAGTTTTTAGAACAAAGAACAAAAGAATAATCATCTGGTTTCCCTAAGGGGGAAACCCTCCTTGCTTAATCATTCAATAATTCCACAATATGATAATCAGTTTTCCACTCATGGGGCAATTATAGATTAACTTAATCAGTCACTTATCTAGCAATCAGTCACTAAGTATCGTTAATCACTAAATACAATCATTAGAAAATTACACAAACTCTCCACCCCTCAGTGTCTAGTACACTTCAATTTCATCAGGCATTCTATATCCAAGGAGAGGCCTTTTCTTCCTCTTGACTCTGGGTGGTCTCTCAGATTCCCTGGATCCCCTTCCATGGTCCCAGCTCCTACCTCAATCCACCAAACAGTCACCTGGATTCAGAAGCAGACAGCCCCCAGGTCCTTGTCCAGTCCTCCGAGCAGTTCCTGGTACACACTGACGTTCACAGGGTCCAACATATCTCAAAACCTTCACCACTTCTGTTGCTGGGAACTCAAGGATCAACCAAGCCACAAACAAAATCTTATCATGCTTCTTCAGTCCTCCAGCAGTTTGGCTGGCCCTAGGACCCAGAAGGAATCTCAGCCTTCCAGGCAGCCTTCCAGGTGGCCTTCCAGGTGGCAGCAGCCACTTCAGTCTTCAAGGGAACTTCAGCCTTCACCAGATTCTGGTCTCTTAGAAAACTCCAACTCAGTTCTCAGTCCAGCAAGGAGCAGCCCAGCTTCCAGATGCTGTGAAAATTCTGCTCCCTCCACCAGGAGCCACCAGGAGGAAAATTCTCTGTCTCTAGAACTCTTCTTACACACACACACACACACACACACACACACACACACACACACAAACATTGGCTTTCTGTCCCAGACAACCCAACCCCCCCCCCCCCCTTAGGTCAGCAACAGGAGACAGAGTTCACACCCTCTGGTTCTTTCACAGAAGTACCCAGCCCTTAGCCACTAAGGGCTAAGTACCTGCCAAATTAATTACCATTACAAAGACCTATACCAGTGTGTCAGCTGTGTCAGAGAAAATAAGTGTATTTGAGAGATGCTTTGGCAGATTTTGAGAAAAAATTGGATGTGTAGGGTAAATGAGAGTAGAAAGCAGAAGATGACATCTAGGTTTCAAATTGCAGTGATAGGGACAATGGTAGTACTCTGGATAGTAGTAATAGGAAATATTATAAGATACTGAGCTCAGTTTTAGATATATTTAATTTAAGACATCTATAGGGCATCCAGTTCAAGGTGACTACTAGGCAGTTGTTGATCCAAAATTGGAGGTTAGGAAAGGAGTTAGGGTTAAATAAACAGATATAAGGATAAATTAAATTACCCAGCTCCTACCTCAATCCACCAAACAGTCACCTGGATTCAGAAGTAGACAGCCCCCAGGTCCTTGTCCAGTCCTCCAAGCAGTTCCTGGTACTCACTGACGGTCACGGGATAAATTAAATTCATGGAAGTTGGTGAGATCTTTACATAAAAGTAAGTACAAATGATTTCAGATGGCACAGTAAGAGATGCAACTTGAACTGAGCTTTGAAAGTAGGCAGGGATTCTTTAGGGGAGGGGAATGATACAGGAAGCAGTTAACACAAAGGCACATATATGGGAGGTGGAATGCTATATATGTCACTTAAGCTTTCTCTTGCTGCATTTCCTTATATGCAAAATTTGAGATGATATTAGTACAAACCTTCTGGGGTTGTAATAAGGATCAAATGAGACAATTCATGGGGCTCAAAGACTATTACTATGATGAAACAGCTCCCTGAACTTGGTAGCAATGAAGCCTCAAATACTCTGGTAAGTGAGCAATGCTTTGCAAAACTCTAAGGTGATATATTTATGAGTATTATTACTTATTATTATGCCTATTTTTTGCTAGATTGTAGATTCATGAAAGGGAATAATCTGTAAAATGTCTGGAAAGATAGACTGAAGTCAGATTGTTAAAAACTTTAAATGACATACTGAGGAGTTTGCATTTCATCCTGGAGGTAATAGAGAACCACTGACATTTTTTGAGAAAAGGAATGATGTGATCAGACCCATGCTTTAGGAATTAGATTAGCTCAGGGGTAGGGAATTTTTGCTGTGAAGGGGGTTTGTTCTATGAAGTTTAGATTCAGTCAAAGAGCTGGCCTCAAGAACCTAGAGGGCCACATGTGACCTCAAGGTCAGAGGTTCCTGACCCCTGGATTAGATAGTCAGACTCAGAGAAGTCAGAGGACAAAGTGAAACATGTAGGTCAAAATTCAGCCAAGACAAAATAGTAGGATATCCCAAATCCGGAAGTCAAGTACATAGTGATTTAAGAGCCAGGTAGCCAGAATCAGGAAGAAGTTACAGGTGAATATGGGGTAACTGGTGGATTAAAGTTATATTAAGAAAGCTGTCAAATAAAGATACAGTAGGCTAGAAAAGAGTATACTTTGAAAAAGTAAAATTGACTTCTGGCCCAAAATTCCCTTTTTGCCTCCAAAGACTTGGAGAATGCTTTCTGTGGATGTTGTCAGAGCAGGATCTAAGGCTCCAAGACTACTACTATGAAACAACTCCACAAACTTGCTAGATTCTAGCAACAGAGCCTCAAAGACTCTGCCTCTGGGAAATCTAGACTGCTACCTTGTAAGCTGTGTTCAATCTTTCAGGATACTCAGCTTCTGTTCAGTAAATCCCTAAAGCATGTATAATACTGGTCTACTCACCTGAGTTGCAAAGACCCAAAGCACTACTCTGCTATATTTACTAACATTTTCGCCTTCATGTATTTCCCTCTTTCCCCATCCATTTCAAGGACTATATTGAGGTTTTTTTTTTTCTCCCTTTCTCTGTCTTCTTAATGGCCCTGATATTCTTTTTTTGCTAAAAGTAAAAAGGGTGCTTGCATAGTGTTCACACATCTTCAACTGCTCTTAATTGGGCTTTTGGAGACGCAGTCTGGGAGGAAATGACTTTCTAGTCTACAGTTTTAGAGGTCCCAGAATCCTTTGAGTTTTTTCTGTCAGCAGTGAGAGCAATACAATCACATAGTTTCAGCATTCCAAACTTGTTTAGTGATAAAATATCTGCCAAGAGAAGTCAGGGAAGGGGATGGGAGATACTCAGGGATTATTTGTTGAATAAATGAATACAGGTTTAAATAAAATATCATTAAAAAAAACTATTGTAGCAAAAAAAGATACTTAAATTCTTTCCAAAAGAGTGGCAGGGATTAGCACAGAATCAAAGAGGAATCAAGATATGAAAAGAGAATCTTTCTTATCAAATTTAAGTTAACTTCTTTAAAAAATAAGCCCATACTGGAGTATACACTCTCAAATGTATTAGAGTCTCATTGTTCTGAGAGATAATTTATCATTCATTGTTCTTATAAGTGTGTTCTATATCATTTTTAGGTAAGAAAATAGAATTCAACCCTTCTGAGAGGCCATAAGGAGATATGAGAAATAACAGGAGCCTAAAATACAGGGTGAGCAGATAGGTGGTGCAGTGGATAGTGCCAGGTTTGGAGACAGGAAGTCTCCTCTTCCTGAGTTCAAATCCAACCTTAGACACTTAGTAGCTATGTGACCTTGTACAAGTCACTTAACTGTGTTTACCTCAGTTTCCTTATCTATAAAAGGATCTGGAAAACGAAATGGCAAAGCACTCCGGTGTCTTAGCCAAGAAAACCCTAAATGGAGTGACAAAGAGTCGTATATTACTGAAAAATGACTGAACAACAACAATGAAATTCAGGAGACTTCAATCTGAGCCACAGTTCTGCTGTTATATCACTTAATAAGCTGTATGATCCTGGGCAAATTTGTAAGGTCAACTACCTCCTAACATCCCCAATCACTATTCTTCATCTGAGATGTTTGTAAAGGGCTTACTTAGCACAGTGCCCAGCACATAGGCAGTGCTTAATAGATGTTTCTTTCCCTTTCTTTTTTCAAAAAAAAAAAAAAAAAAGGGGACTAGAGTCAAGCTTAGCTCACACAATTCCAAGAATTAGAATTAAAGAGATTATAGAATGTGAAAGTAGGAATATACAACAGGAGCATCTAGTCCAACCAATACTTGTACAAGAATTCCCTTAACAGCTTACGTAAACAGTTATCCTTACTTCCTTCTGCTTTTCTCCCTAGCTTCAAGTACCCACTAAAATGCCTTCTTTTATAGAAAATATGCCCCACAACCTCTTAATTTTCTTGTCTTCATTTGCCTAATTTTCCCCTATTTATCTTTTATGAAATTGACTTTGCATATATTTGTTTGCATGTTGTTTCTACCGTTAGATGGTAAGCTCCTTGAAGACAGGAACGAAACTTTGCCTCTTTTTTAATCCCAAGCATTTAGCACAGTGCTAGGCACATAGTAGGCACTTAATCAATTGTTTATTAGTTGGTTATTGAGTGACCCACTTGTTGATTAAAGACCTCTGGGGAAAAAGAACATATATTCTAATGAAGTAGCCCATTTTCCTTTTTGATAGCTTTAATTTTGGGCAAGTTGTTTTTGTTTTCATTATATCAGTCCTAAATATGTATCTGCAATTTCTACCTTGTCTTCCTAGTTTTCTGACGACCACTGGGGCCAAATCCAACCAATCCAATTCCTTTTCATGTGATAGCCTTTCAAATATATAAAGCTATCATAACCCTACCTTTCCCCCTAAGTCTATTCTTCTCCAGGTTAAAGAGTTTCTTCAATCAACCATCAAATACCATGCTTTCAAGCCCCTAAACCATTCTGGCACATAATGACCCCTTTCCCCATTGATGAGTTGTTGCTACAACATTCATTTTGAGAAGGTCTAACCTTTATTCTCTGGTCTTTCCACCACCACTCTCCTTCTACCTATATACTTTTCAGTTCTCTGTCTCTCTGTTTCTGTCTCTCTGTCTCTCTCTGTTTGTGTGTTTCTCTCTCTCTCTCTCTCTCTCTCTCTCTTTCTCTCTCACTCACTTTCTGTCATATAATAATTATATAGATATAGACACAAACACCTGTTGCTTTCTCCCAATAAAATGTAATTTCCTTGAGAATAGGAGCAATCTTTTCTTTTTGCTGATATTTAGCAGAGGACTTAGCATGTACTCAGCACAGGACCCAGAACATATTACACACTTAATAAATGTTTATTGATGTAACTTAAAATAATAATACCTTAATAAATGCTTTTTCATTCATCTATCCTGTTGCCCTATGATGGACACTGACAAGTTTTCCAATAACTTCCTAAAATTTATCACCCAGAATTAAACCCAATTCTCCAGGGCAAAGGACAGTGGGACTATCATCTCCATAGCATACTATGTAACCTAAGTGAAACCTAGGATCCTATGAATAAAGAAATGAATATTGAACATGTACTATGTGCAGAGCACTGTTTTAAGTGTTTGGGTATACAAATAGAAAAAAAAAACAAAATAACCTCTGCTCTCAAGAAACTCATATTCTAATTTGAGAAATAATACATAGGAAAGATTTCAGCTTTGAGTCAGACAGAAAAGTGTTATGATCCTTATGGTGCAACTACAAGTCCCTTGGTCTTTATGGTAAAGAAGTAAAGTAGAAGACAATGGCTTCTTTAATGTCTTTTTCACTGATAAAAAATCATGTCAGTTTCTGAAGATGAATGAACTATTTGAAAGTTCCAAGCACTATAGTGGCAAGAAATACATTTTTTTTCTGGGTCTTCAATACATGTGACGGTAGTACTACAGTAGAGCAGAGTAGAGAAAACACTCACTAAGTCCTTCCAGCTTTCCCCTCCAAGCAATTTTAAAATAATTTTTCTAATCAAAATTTCTAGTGGCAGAGACAACAAAAGGTCAGGTCAAGACAACTTAGCAGGTTAGAAGGAGATACCTGTGATACAGGGGTGGAAGCTGAACCAAAGTCCATATGGATGAAACACCAATCGTCAGACTAGATGTTGGTGCCAAAAACAGTAGCATCTTCAGGAGCTCTAAAGCATCTAAAGATGATAAAGGACCTTGCAACTGGTCAGAAAGAGATTCTAGGTGACCCATGTGCTACCAGTGGATGTAGAACCAGCCTCTACTTGGCAACTCCATTGCCTATAACCATGTCTGGGTCATATTTTAAGAGAAGAGTACTTTCAGTAAAGAGTGAGCAGAAGCCACGACAAGTAGTATCCATTGCAATCCTAAAGGATCAGGTACCCTTGCTTGGTAAGATCAGAGTGAGGACTAGGAGAACAGTGATTACACTTCTCACCAGATCATACCACCTTGGAATCACTGAAAACTTCCAAAACCCCAGAATTAGCTCTAAAAACAGCAGTATGAACAATCCTGAAACTCCTCACTCCCAAACAAGAAGAGAGCACAACTTTACTGTAATTTTTTTTAAAAAGAGGACAGAAAAATGAGCAAGAAAAGAAAAGAAACTTATCATAAAATGTTACTATGGTGACAGAGAATTTCTGGTCAAGACACAAACTCAGTAGAAGGCAATGAAATCAAAAGAGCTGTAAGCCGAGCCTCAAAGGGAAAAAAAAAATTGAATTGGTCATGAGCTTAACAAAAATTCTTTGAAGAACTAAAATCAAATAAAAGTGGTAGAGAAAAAAATAGGTAAATAAATGAGAGCAAAGGAAAAAAAATTATAAAAAGATAACAGCTTGTTAAGGAAGCACAAAAAATACTGAAGAAAATAACACTTTAAAATACAACTGACTGAATAAAGAAATACAAACATTCACTAATGAAAATTACTCCTTCAGAATCAGAATTAACCAAATGGAAAAAGAGGTACAAAAGCTCACTGTAGAAAATAATTCCTTAAAATGAATAATTGGGTAAGTGGAAACTAATGACTACATGAGACACCAAGAAACCATAAAACAAAGTAAAAACAAATGAAAAAATAGAAGAAAATGGGAAATATTTCATCAGGAAAACAATTGGCCTGGAAAATAGATGAAGGAGAAACCATTCAGGAATTATGAGACTACCTAAAAGCCAAGATCATTTTTCAAGAAATACATCATATTTCAAAAAATTATCAGGAAAACTCCCTTGATATCCTAGAACCAGAGGGTAAAATAGAAATGAAAAGTATCCACCTATCACCAGCTGAGTGATCCCAAGTAAAACTCCAAGGAATATTATAGTGGAATTCTAGAGTTACCAAGTAAAAGAAAAAAAACATAATTCATGCAGCCAGAAAGAAATACCATGGAGTCACAGTTAGGATCACACAAGATCTATCAGCTACCATATTAAGGAGGAGAAGATTTGAATATGATGTTCCAGAAGGCAAAAGAGCTGAGATTTCAACAAAGAATTTCCTAATCAACAGAGCTGAGTATAATTCTTGAAGGGGAAAATGAATATTTAATTAAAAAGAAGATTTTCAAGCATCCCTGATGAAAAGAGCAGAATTGAATAGAAAATTTGATTTCCAAATACAAGTCTCAAACAAAGCACTAAAAGCTAAATATGAAAGAAAAATCATAAAGTACTCAATAAGGTCAAACTCTTTACCTTTCCATATGGAAGCTGATATATGTAACTTCTTTTATTTTTATTTTTTGTCCTTTTTGGAGAGGGGAAGGCAGGGCAACTGGGGTTAAGTGCCTTGCCCAAGGTCACACAGCTGGTAAGTGTGTCAATTGTCTGAGAATGGATTTGAACTCAGGTCCTCCTGACTCCAGGGCCAGTGCTCTATTCACTGTGCCACCTAGCTGCCCCAAACTGATAAGAACTTCATCTCTATTAGGGTAGTTAGAAGAATTCCACTTAGAAAAAAAACATGGGGGTCAGTCAATTATGTTGGGATAATGTAAAAAAAATTGATGGGTAAGAATGAGGGATACCTTGGGAGAAGGGGGAATGGAGAGGAAGAATGGGGAAAATTATCACACATAAAAGAAATCCACAAGGAAGAGCTTTTACAGTGGAAGAGGAAATGGCGGGGCATGGGGACAGACAATGCTTGAACCTCATTCCCATCTAAATGGATTCAAAGAAGAGAAATGTGTGTTCTGTCTGTCTGACCGTGTGTACACATACTCAATGGGTAATAGAAATCTATCTTCCCCAAAAGTGAAGTAGGAAGGGGGAAAGAGAAAGGACAAGTTATAAAAGGGAGAGCAGAAAAAAAATTTTAAAGTCCAAAAATAAAACAAACAGGAGGAACAGGATAAAAGAGAGAGAGAGAGAGAGAGAGAGAGAGAGAGAGAGAGAGAGAGAGGAAAGAATAAACAACAAATTTGTTAGAAATGGTGTTAGTAATCAGAGCTGTGAATGTGAAAGGGTGAACTCATCCATAAAATGGAAATAGATAGCAAAATGGATTACAAACCAGAATCAAAAATTATATCATTTACCAGAAATACACTTGAAATAGATAGATACATACAGAGTTAAAATGAGGAGCCATTGCAGAATCTTCAGCTGAAGAAAAAAAAAAAGTCAGGGAGAGCAATTATGATCTCATTTAAAGCAAAAACAGAAACAGATCTAATTAAAAGAGATAAACAGGGAAAATATATCTTGCTAAAAGGAACCACTGGCAAGGAAGTAATAGCAATACTAAAGATATATGCACCTAATAGCAGAGAATCCAAAGTTTTAAAGGAAAATTTAAATAAAATATAGGAGGAAATAGACAGTAAAACTATCCTAGTGAGAGACCTTAAATTTCCCCTCAGACAGCTAGGTAAATCTGAACATAAAATAAATTAAAAAGAAGTCAAAGGAGATGAAGAGAATCTTAGAAAAGTTAGATATAATAGACCTCTAGAGAAAACTTAATGGGAATAGAAATATACCTTTTTTCTCAACTCTACATGCCACCTTCACAAAAACTGAGCATGTATTAAGACATGAAAAAAAACTTCACAACCAAATGCAGAAAAGCAGAAATATTAAATGCATCCTTTTCCAACCATAATGCAATAACAATTGTATTTAACAAAGTGCCATGGAAGCATAAATTAAAATTAAGTGGGAATAAAATTTAAATACAGCACCTGCATGAGTATTTTTCAGGTTGCATCCATAAGTATTCCTTCCCAGGATGGTCACTGAGAGTACTGGGCTATAAACAGTGCTGATACAAAGGCTCTTGATTTCAGGGTCCAGGGTTATCTTTTTAAGGATTTGAGGGCAGATGGTAGTAATGGTCATAGTAGGGGGTCTGACTTGACTGGCACATCTTACTTCTTGCCTTTTCCTTAGCATGCCAGGATGTTACAGTTTAGTCTACCTTGCCTAATTTCTACGTTAGTTGTGCATGAGTTACTTTTCTGGATGGTGGCTGTGAGATCAAGTCTAGAAGAAGGAATTGTTAACTGTGATGTTTTGCCACCTCCAGAGTTCCTGTGTCTATTTGACTATTAATGGTAGTTAGCAGTTTTTGTGGGTGATAATGAGGAAGAAGGGCCTCCTCTTTACAATGATTTGTCCCCCCAAAGATAGCAGGAGAGACTGAAATGTAAGCAGGTCTGATGATTTTTAGGGGACACTTCTATCCCCAATGCTATTGAGCTCAGGGTCCTAGATTGTCTCCTTCAGGTTTTTAGGGGAAATAGTGGCTAAGCTTATGATAGTATTTTGACTCACCTAACTCATGCTGCCTCCACTCCAGTTTCATCCTCAACAAATTTGATGCTTCAGCTACATTGTCCTGTGTCACATCATTGACTTATAGTGAGCTTATAGCTCATTGAAATCCCCAGATCTATTTCAAATGAGTTACTATCCAATCGTTTCCCCATCTTCATTTGTAGTGTTGATTTTTTTTAACCCAGATGTATATGAAACATTATTTTTATTCATATTAAATTGCTTTTGATTCATTTTAGTCCAATATTCTAATCTTTCAAGACCTTTCACAACTTATTCTGTTTTCTATGTTGTCTAATTCTCCAACTTTTCCATCTCTGCTAATGCTATCTATATTTTATCTGAATAATTGATTAAAAATGTTAGAAAGTATAGGAGCAAATATAGATTCCTGGGTCCATTTGCTGAAGATCTCCCTCCAAGTTTGCATTGAGACATTAATGACTACTCTTTATATTAAAGCATTCAATTAGTTTCAACTTCATCTCTATGTACTATTACCCAGCCCAAATGTTTCTGACTTTTGAACAAGAATAAGAACTTTTGTCAGATACTTGCTAAAACCAAGTAATTTCCTCACATAATATCTTGACATATAATGCTACCTTATACTCAGAGTTTTAACTATTTATTTCATTTTGCATATAATACCTACTGTAGTCACTGGTCTTATCCCACCAAGTCTCAATGATGTAAGGTTGAATTTACATCCTTGAATTAACATCTCTAGTTCATCTTTCCTGTTATCCATGCTTCATACATTTGTTTATAGACTTCTGAACTCATGGTTTTTCCTAATTCTTTCTTTCTTGTATTTTCTCTCATGTAATTTTTCCAACAAATTATTTTTCCTGTATTGTAGTTAAAGACGATGATGTCTAGTTTGCAAGATGTGTAGAACATTTGGATTTTCTCTCTTCTTTTTCACTTCAGAGACTTTTTGATAAAATTTGCAAGATTCTAAACAAATGAATTCTTACTATCCCATTAAAAATGCACTTCATTTCTGGGCAAGAACAGTTCTAGATAAATTAGTGCTTGTTTCTTAAGTTACATTTTCTCTGTGTGTGTGTGTTTGTGTGTGTGGTGGGGAGGGAAGGGGAGAGCAGACTGACAGGGAGGAGAGAGTGGCGCTCTAAAAGGTGTAAGTGTGTTGTTTCTTTACAAATACCCACCAACACCCCAGATGTTACATGATGATCCCAATATAGGATAGGGAAAACCAAAGAGAGTCCCTCACTCTCTCTTCTATCACTCACTTTCTCATCTCATGTTAAATGACACAAAGCTTACCTCAAAAAAATCAGTATACTAATTGTAAAGCCACACATAAGCAGCTTTCCAGAGGACTACTGCTGTGAACAGCTTTCAAGGTTCTGATTACATAGTATAGTGAGCTCTTTATTCAATAACAAATAACAGCAAAAAATTCACAGAAAATCAAGGTACAGCATTCACAGTGTTACAACTTATCACAGAAAATCAAAATACAGCATTCACCATGTCACAACTCAACAACTTATCACTAAAATGTCCACATAGTTTTCACCTAAGTGGTCACATATTTTTGAACCAAATACAATCATTTAGTAACTCAATCATTTAGTAATTCAATCATTTAGTAACCCAATCATTCAATCCTCCTTAAGGAGAAATGCCTCCTTAAGGGACACGAAGTACAAAAGTCAAAATAATCCACCCTTGAGTAGTACATTCATTTTGTCAATCTCAAAGTCTTTAAGTTCTCAGTTCAATCACAAAGTACAAAAATCAAAGTACTCTACCCCTAGGTCTCAGGGAATCATAATCTTCTCAGTCAGTACATAGTATCAAAGTAAAGTCTTCTTTCAGCTTGACTCGATGGTGGCTTTCAGCTTCCATGGTTCATTTTCCATGATCCCAGCTCCATCTGTCACCTGAGTTCAAAAGCAGGCAGCTCCCAGTTCCTTGTCCAGCTCTTTGTCCAGTTCTTCATCCAGTTCCCATTCCATATTGAAGTTCATAGTGTCCAGTCTACCTCAAGTCCTTCATAGTTTCTGTTTCTGGGAAGACAAAGCACAAGTTTTCTACTTCTTGACTCTACCACCACAAGAGTCCTCTTCTCAGTTCCACTGTCTCTAGCCTGAAAATTCTCCTTATATATGGTCATTAACTCTTCTCCTTCCTGTTGCAGGAGTTCATGAGTTCTAGGGTTCACAAGTTATGGGGTTCACATGTTCTGTTTCTTAACACACTTGATAGAAGGTTCAAAAGAAACCTGAACTGAAACAAGGTGTTAATTCAATAGCTGAAACAAGATGTGAACTACTTCTATGCTTGCCATTACACTAATGCAGTCCAATATTGTCCAAAACAAGTTCATTCTTCCCATCTGCCACTTGCCTTCTAGAAGAAATTACCTTACTTCATTATGTCCCTTCCCTGTATTTCCTCCAGCAGTGAGATGTGGGAAGAAAATTTTCCTTTTGAAATTTCAATACTTTTACCCCAAATACATATCTCACAAATGTGGGATAAAATATTGATTATTAAAGGAAAAGTGGTATAAAGTCAGTCATGAGCAGCTCTCCTGAGGACTGCTGCTGTGAACAACTTTAAAGGACTAATTGCATGCTACAGTGAATTCCCTAATTAGGTGGCAAAAAAAAACTAAAGCAAGACACTCAAGAAATTGAAGCATAACATTCACAACAATATAACATAACAATATATTACTAAGGTGGCCACATAATCTTAAACAAAACATATTATTCAGTAAGCCACAGTCTTCTCAATCAATATAGGGTACCCAAGTAAAGTCTTCTTTCATATTGACTCAAAGCTGGCTTCCAATCATCCTTAAGCCAATCATTCTTAAAGGGTAGCAGAAACTACAAGCACCATCCATCCCGCTAATTCACAGTGAGTTACAATATTATCAGTCATTACTGAGTACCCAAGTAAAGTCTTCTTTCATCTTAACACAAGGCTGACTTCCAAACTCCACTACTTCTCTTTCATGGATTGGCTGCTCCCAGCTCTTGCGCAGATTCACCCAACTCTTGCCTGCATGAACAGGTAGGCAGCTTTCCCAGCTCTTGCCTGGATTCACCTGACTCTTGCCTGGATTCACATACAAGCAGCTCTCTGCTTCAGTTCTATATCTCAGCACATGGAAACTATTCCACTTCAAGCCCTTCACAGTTTCTGTTTCTAGGAAAACAAAGCTTAACAGAGCTACAGCAATATTTATACACATTGGTAGCACTATCATCTCAATTCACTTTCTGTCTGAGAAATCAACACAAATCAACAGTGTTTCTGTCTCACAAAGCAACACTAACACAAATCAACAGAGTGCTTCTGTCTGACAAAGTACACAAAACAGTCAGAATGCTTCTATCTGACAAAGTAGCACAAATCAACAGACAAAGTGCTTCTGTCTGACAAAGTAACACCAACACAGAACAACAGACAGAACAATAGACAGAGTGCCAACATTACAGCATTCTCTCTCTTAGCTCTGCTTGGTCCCAGCTTGTTCTTGAACTTTTATTTGTTCTTCTCCTTCCTGTTCCATCCATCCTGTTCTACCATTCCTGTTCTTCTACCCTTATTGTTACACTCTTTCAGCAAGCTCCTCCCACTGTGGACTCTATTAAGGGCAGGGAAGGTCTCCAAATCCCTTAGGCTTACTAAGGGCAACACAATGTATACTGTTTCCAACAAAGACTTGACACAAACAAAGCGGGGTCTCAAAGGCACTTGAGTAGCTGAAACAAACAGCAAAGTACTACTTTGCTTGCCATTACAAGTGGTAGAGTCACACAAGCCATCTTTAGAAGGGGAAAAACTTGTACCAAGTGGGAAGCCTAATATTTTATTTTTGAAGCCTTTTGTTTTCATTTTCCATTAATTTATGAATATGTTGCTTCCCCATCAAATATTTAAAAGAGAAAAAAAGTTTATTAAAATCAAATCACAGATGGAATGTGGTCTGAAAACATAGGTAATATACAATACCTATGGCCTTTCACCTCTCCAAAGATAGGAGGAAAGACATGTTTTTTCTTTTGGGCCTATCTTACATTATAAATGCATAGCATTCAGGCTTGCTTTATTAGGTTTTTCATTTACAATATTGTAGTCATTACATATATTATTTTTGTGGTTCTCTTTATGTCACCTTGAATAAGTTCATGTGTTAATTTTTTCTCTGTTTTTTTATGTTATTTCTTATAGCAACTAATATTCTGTTACATATTTGTACCACAATTTGTTAAGCCATTCTTAAGTTAATGGACACCTACTTCATTTAAAATTCTTTGCAACCACCAAAAATGCTACAATTCATATTTTGGCATATATGAGACCTTTGGTCTCCTTGGCATATATGCATACCATTAGAATCTCTGGAGAATACACATATATACACACACAACTTTTTAAACATAACTCCAAGTTATGTTCTAGAATGCTTGGGCATATTTATACCTCCATTAACAGTTTATGATTAAACCTTTTTTCATATTTCATAATGTTAATATTTAAATTTTTGACATTTCACTGGATGTGAGCCAAAATATCACTTATTTTCATTTGTATTTATGTTATTATTAGTGATTTCATGCATTTTTATTTGATGTTAATAGTTTGCTATTCTTTTTTGGAGAATTATTCATTTTTAAAATAGTTATCTTTGTGGAACATTGTCTAATCTTATGCTCACATTAATTCACTATATATTTTTTATATCAGACCCTTATCAGAGATATGTGATGGAGAATCTGTGAAATATTACACACACCATCAGACATGGTCAATGTGTTGACTGGCTTGGCTAATTTTTTTTCTTTTTTTAATATTTCTTTCAAGGGAAGACTTGATAGTTGAGGAAAAATGTGATCAAAAATAAATATAATATAAAATAAGAGGTATCAATTAAAATATTAAATGTAAAAAGAGAGAGTTGATGTTTTTCTCACAACAATTTTCCTTCTTATTCCAGCTGCATTGTTTTTGTTTGTACAAAATCTTTTTAATTCCATGCAACCAAAATTAAGACCCTGGGTTTTAATGCCAGTTTTGTTTTCCCATGAAATAAAGGGTTGGTTTTCAAAATCCATAGTTTATTGCTCAACTTTCCCTTTTTCTACCCACAAGGTACCATTTAACATAGCAAACAATCTATATTCTCAGCTCATTTCTCTTGCTTAGCTTTTTAAAATTAATTCCTAAGCATACTCAAATTTTAACTCCATCTAAGCTCTTCCAGATTCCCATAGGACAGCTGAGTTCCCCTTATGAGAAATGAATTTGAAAGTAACTATTTCATAGATATGATCTTAAAATAATTGTTAAGAATACATTGGGGGTGTCAGGAGTCAAAATGATGGAGTACAGGTCATGACCCAACTGAATTCTCCCAACATTCTCCCCCCTCAAAAAAACAACTTTAAAATAATAACTCAAATCAAATTTTGGGCTAGCAGAACCAATAAAAGGGCAAAGGGAGAAAATTTTTCCAGCCTAAGGCAACTCAAGAGGTCTACCAGAGAGGTCTGTAATACCAGGGTGGACACAGTACTGGAGTGCAGAAACAACACCATCAGTAGGCCTTAGAGATGGCCACAGCAGCAGCAGTAGCAACATTGGGAGCTCTCAGCCCAAAGACAGCACAACTGACCAGAAAGGGAGTCGGACAACTGATCAGAAAGAGATTGCAGGGAATCCTTTACTGGCCCTGAATGAAGCTGATGCTAATTAACAACTCTCCTGCCCATAAATAGTTTTGGGTCATAGTTCCAGAACAGAGATTGTGATTAGCCATAAGGGAGCAAAGGCCCTGGTCACAGTTCCAGGGTCAGGACGAGTGTTAGTGCTTGTGGTTGCAACAGAACAGGAGACCTCATTATATTTCCAGGGCCAAAAGGAGCACTGGTACTTATGGCTTCAGGGGAGGAAATCCCTTCCTGGATAAAGACCAGAGCACAGAGCAGGAGAGCAGTGAGCACACTTCTCCAAGGACAGTACTACCTTGGAAGCGCCAAAAATTTGCAGACCCCCAGAAATAGCTCAAAAAATAGCAGCATGAAAAAGCCTGAAGCTTGGGACAGTGCTAACCCACTCTCAGGAGAAAAAAAACCCAATTTTAATACAAAGTTTGAAGTCAAAAAATTTGCTGAAAAAAATAACAAACAACAAAACTTGACCATAAAAAACCACTACAGTGGCAAGGAAGAACAAGATATAAACTTAGAAGGAGAAAGCAATGTGAAAACAGCTTCAAGCAATGTCTCAAAGAAAAAAATGCAAACTTACCCAAGGCCAACAAGAATACCTGGAAGAGTTAAAGAAAGAAATGAGAATGATAGAGGAGAAATTGAGAAAAAGAAATGTTAGTGATAAAAGAAAATTATGAAAAGAGAGTTAACAGTTTGGTAAAAGAAGAACAAAAATTCAGTGAAAAGAACTCTTAAAAAGCAGAATTGATTAAGTGGAAAAAGAGATATAAAACCTCATTGAAAAAAATAATTCCTTAAAATTAGAATTGAGCAACTGATCCCATGAAATTTTAAGAAAATCAAAAGAATGAAAAAAATAGAAGAAAATGTGAAATATCTCATTAGAAAAGCAAGCATGTGGAAAATAGCTTGAGGAGAAATAATTTAAGTATCATTAGATTTCTTGAAAGTTATGATAAAAAAAAGGAGAGAGAACAAGAGAGAGAGAGAGAAATTACAAAGAAAAACTATCCAACTATCAAAGATCCAGAGGATAAACACAATCAGGTAAACTATATTTTGCTCAAAGGTATCATACACAAGTGATATTTTAAAATTTTATTGCAAGGTTATCTGACAAATTCCTCATTTTTCAAATAAATAGGGAACTGAGTCAAATTGATAAAAATAAAAGCCATTCCACAATTGATAAATGGCCAAAGGATATGAAAAGGCAGCTTTCAGAAGAAAAATAATCAAAGCTAGCTAGAATCATAGGAAATAATACTCTCCATAACTATTGATTAGAGAAATACAAATGAAAATAACTCCGATATATAAATGAAAACATCTCACACCTATCAGAAATGACACATGCTGAAGGGGGTGGGGAAGATGGGTCCATTAATGAACATTTGGTAAGTAAGGAACTAGTTCAATCATTCTGTAGAACAAACTGGAGTTATGCCCAAAAGGCTATATAATACTGTGTGTACCCTTTGACCTAGTAATACTGCTACTAGCTAAGTACCTAAAAGAGAGCAAAGAAAATGGAAAAGAACTTATGTGTACAAAAATATTTATAGTAGCTCCTTTTGTGGTAGAAAAGAAGTGGAAATTGAGGGATAGTCATCAACTGGGAAATGGCTAAACAAATTGGGGCATATGATTTTGATGAAGTACTATTGTGCTATAAGAAATGACTATGGGAGTTTCATGAAAAAAATAAACATTCCAAGACCTATATGAACTGATATAAATTGAAGGGAGAACTGGGAGATCATTGTAATGATTATCTACTGTGAAAGACTTGGATACTCTGTTTAATTTAATGATCCAAGATAATTCCAAAGGACTTATGATAAAAATGAAAAAATTCTATCCACCTTCAGAAAGAGAAGTGATGAACTCTGAGTACAAATCAAAATATAATTTTATCCTTTTTTTGCCTTTTTTTGTAATATGGCTCATATAGAAATGTTTTGCATGATTTCACATGCATAACTGATATTACATTGTTTGCTTTCTCGGTAGGAGGGGGGTAGAAGGGAGATAGAGAATCTGTAATTCAAAAATTTTTTAAAGTGTTAAAAATGAATAAATTTTAAAAATAGAGAATGCATTGGACACTTTCCCAATTGGTTTGAAAGTGTACAGAATATGCAGGCCAGGAGTTGGGTGTGTTGCAAGAGCACATGACACCTTTTGAGAAGTCATACCAATACCAGGACCTGAAGCTGAATGTCAATGCCTTGCTCTAGGATTTGTGTGCATTGATGAGTGTAAGATGAACTTGGATAATATCTTGGTCCTTAAGATTGAAGACTTCCTGGAAAAAGGTCTGCACACTCAGATATTCAAGCTGGGCGTGGCCAAGTCCATCCACCACAAGAGAGTATGGATTTGCCAGAGGCACATTGGGGTCAGGAAGCAGGTAGTGAACATCCTGTTCTTCTTTGTGCACCTAGACTCCCAGAAGAACATTAACTTCTCTGTGCCAGCTTGCCCTATGTTGGAGGCCAGGCAGGCAAGGTCAAGAGAAAGACTCCCAAGAAGGGTCAGGGTAGAGCAGGTGCTGGCAATGATGAGAAGGAAGATTAAAAGCAATCACCACCACTACCACCCCTATTAAAATTTACTATATTGAAATAAAGCTCTTTGTCTTATGGAAAAAAACTACACTGGACAGTATGAAATGTTCAGTTATTGTCATTAACCTAGAAGTAAAATAATCTCAGTATTTGAAAGGATATTAAGAGACATCCAGCCCAATTTTGAAGATTTCAACAAATATTTTGTGAAATTCTTATCGTGTGAGGCACTATTCTAACTACTAGAGATGTAAAGAGATAAACAATAGCAGTGACAACAAAACTCAGCCCCCTCCTCAAGGATCTTACATTTTACTGAATAAACATGTATTCTTCTACAACTTCTCCAGCAAGTGTTTGTGCAACTTCTATTTTTACACTACTGATGACACTATTTCTTTATAGCAATGTCTTCAGGTAATTGAAGAGTTTAGGAAATATTTTCTTCCTGTAGAGTCAAAATGTCACCCTGAATTTTCAAAATGTCATAGGATTTAGGACAGTAAATGACCAATTAGAGGCCATAACATCCTCCAACATCTTCATGTCTAGACAAAAAAAATTTGAGGCACAGAAAGTTTAAGTGACTTCTTCAAAGTCACAAGGGTGCTAAGTAACAGAATAAAGATTTAAATCCAAGTCTTCTGATTCCAAATCCAACATTATTCCCGTTACATCACACTGCCCTATCCCCACTGACCTTACTTTTACCCTCTATAACCAAACAGAATAAGTCTCAATCCTTTTCTGTGTAAAGTGAATCCTTAACTAGGAACCTATAGAAATATTGAAAAGAGAGTGGTGACTTCAAAAGATCATTCTTATTTGAAGGGAAATATGGGTTCAAAAGAATGGAGTGTTAGGTCAGAGTATGACAAGATAGGATCTGAAGAACATGATTCAGCTTCTGCTCCAGAAGCAGAGAAAGTGATTCACGTGTCAAAAAATCAGGTCTGAATGTCTGAGCATAAGGAAGCCAAAAGTAGGAATCAAAGAGATGAGTTGAGATAACAAATTCAGAGGAATTATTTCCAGTATATTTCAGGATATGAGCTCTCTCACTGCTGAAGATGTCCAATTTACATGACCGCAAATGCATAATTTTGATCACACAAAATTAAAAAGTTTTTGGTCAAACAAAATCAATGCAACTGAAATTAGAAGAAAAGCAGCTAAATGGAAGGGGGAAATCTTTGCAGTAAATTTCTCTGATAAAGGATTCACTTTTGAAATATATAAGGAATTCAAATTTGTAGGATTGACTTGTTCTTGAGTTAATAAAGAGCCAAATAATATGAACAGGAAGTTTTCAGAGGAAGAAATCTAAGCTATCAATAGCTATATAAAAATGCTTTATATTACTCAGAATTAGAGAAATACCACATCTCACCAGTCAGATTGGCTAAGATGACAAAACAGGAAAATGACAAATGCTGGAGAGGATGTGGAAAAATTGGAACACTAATGCATTGTTGGTGGAGTTGTGAATTGATACAACCA
>CM053587.1:259188352-259219257 GCA_028646515.1 Pseudochirops corinnae | reverse complement strand
AGATCTAAGAACCTGTGCTAGTAGCTGCCCTAGGCATGCTGGGGTGCTTACTGTTACATTTAGCAGGCTGTTGACTCATTTTTCATGATTTTCTTGCATCATTCTCATTTCTCTTCCCAATTTTTCCTCTACTTCTCTTACTTGTTTTTCAAAATTCTTCTTGCCTCCTCCCTGGCCTGCAACCGGTTCGTATTTTTCTTGGAGACTTTTGTTGTCTTCTTTTGGTTCTATATTTTGATTATCTTTGTTACCAAAAAACGACTTTATAGTTTGATTATGCTTCCTCTGTTTGCTCATCTTGCCAGTAATTTACTTGACTTTTGAGCTTTTTGTCATGGTAGAACTCTGCTTCCAGAGTGAAGAATGTTGTGTCCCAAAGTTCTAGGGTTTTGTGGAGCTGTTGTCAGAGCTTTTTCTGGGCACCCACCTTAGAACTGTGAGGAGGACTGCCTCTCCACAATCTCAATAAGCTCTGCTAGTGCTCCTCACCCCAGGACTGCCACCCAAACCTGCAACCCAGATGTAAGCAGGTCAAAGTAAGACCAATTACCCTCTGAATGGTCGCTTGGTCCTCCTACTGTCTGTAGGCCTGGAGCTCAGAAGGCAGCCATGCTGCTGCCACCTCTGCCATCCTGGGGACAGGGACTGGACCCACTCTTCTCTTGCCCAATTCCAACAGGGTTCCCCATTGACCTTTTACTTTCTCTTTGGCATTTATGTGTTGAGAAGTCTGGAAACTGCCACAGCTGCTGATGAATAAATTCCCTGAAGTCTGATCCTGCTGATATATGCCACTGGTCTAGGCCAGTGTGGCTCACACAGGACTGTGCTCTACTCCCAGCTCAGTGTGATCGACCCTTTCCATCGGCCTGCTAGGCTGCCTTCAGCAAGAGATTTATTTCTCTCTGTCATTTTGTGCATTCTGTAGCCCTAAAAATTGTTTAGAGTCATTTTTTACAGGTATTGGAGCTGGTTGGAATGGGAGCTCAAGGAAGTTACTGCTTTTACTCTGCCATTTTGGCTCCACCTCCCTCTCTCTCCTCCTTGATAATTTCTTGAAAGATGCTATCCAGATCTTCTTTTTGATTATGACCTTCAGGTAGTACAATGATTCTGATATTGTGTCTTCCCAGGTCAATTGTTTTTCCAATGAAGTATTTTACATTTTATTCTGTTTTTTTCATTCTTTTGTCTTTCTTTGATTGATTCTTGATGTAGCATATTGTCATTAGCTTCCATTTGCCCAATTCTAATTTTTAAGCATTGTTTTCCTCAGTTAGTTTCTGTATTTTCTTTTCCATTTGGCCAATTATACTTTTTTTAAGGAACTGTTTTCTTTTTCCAAGATATTGTCTCTTTTTTCATAATTCTCTTGCATTACTCTCATTTCTCTAATTGTTCTTCTATCTCTCTTATATGATTCTTAAGCTCTATTTTGAGCTATTCCATTAATTCTTCCTGTATTTGAGACCACTTTCTGTTTTCCTTTGGAAATTTGCCCATAAATGTTTTGAAATTGTTATACTTTTCTGAGTTTTTGTCTTGATCTTTCCTGTTACCATAATAACTTTCTATGGTCAGATTCTTTTTTGTTCTTTTTTGCTCATCTTTTTTGGCCTTTTTCTTTTTTAAGAAATTTGACCCTTGCTCCTGGGCACTGTCTCAGGCTTCTTGTGCCAGGGATTTCAAGTCCTGGCTGTTTACCTGGTGCTGCATTGATGTTTCCTTAGGCTCACAGGGGACCCTTGTCTCTAGTGTTCCACTGAGGGGGTGGGATGAGGGGTGGCTGGCACTACTGGAGGCTGTAGGAGTCTGGCCACTTATCCCATACTGAGTCAGGGTTTTGGTGTGGGTATCTGGTATGCAATGAGGTGATAGGGTGTTTCTGTGTTTCCCTGGGCTGACAATGAAGCATGTGGTGGTCTGGGCACTAAAGGTTGCCTATTTACCTGGAGCTATGCTGAAGCACATGGCAGTTCTGAGAGCTGGAATCTGCCCATTCCCCTGAATATGTTGAGGCATGTGTATGTGGCAAGGAATGTGGTGGTGGTGTGCTGGTGTTGGTATTTGCCTATTTCACTGAACTGGGGTTCAGAACCCTCCCACTGGTTTGCTGGGTGGGAGCTTGTTGCTTGTTTGCTGGAAAGCTTCCTGTCATGGATTGTGTTCCCCTTAAACCCAAATGAGACAGGCTCTTTCTTGCCAATCTTCCAAGTTTCTTGGGCTAAAGGATCATTTCACTCTGTCATTTTGTTGGTTCTGTTTTTCCAGGATTTGTTTAGGGGTGTTATTTTATGGTTGTTTGGAGGTGAATATGGGAAAGCTATGGTGATTTACTGCTTACTCTACCATCTTGGCTCCCAGAAAATTTTCCCGCCTTTCTTCCTCGTATTGATTGCTCAAGAGGTATGGTAATACAGTCAGTGATCAGCCTTGGAGTCAGGAAGACCTGGGTTCAATTTCTGCCTAAGACACATTATAGAATGATTACAAATAAATTAAATGATATGTGCATAAAGAGCTTTGTAAGCCTTAATATATATATATAAGTTATAATTATTATTGAACCACTTATTGACCACAAGCAGCTTTCAAAAGAACTTGTGACAGATTAAAAAGGAGCTTTCTAGAAAGATTAAAATATAATTGATCCCTTAGTAACTCCCCCAATTCCATTAACATCTAAATTTTAAGTCATATTCTTCAAAGATAAGTGATATAAAAAGTTCTTAGTATTTTTGAAAAGTTTTTGACTCAAAAGTGGAATGCTGAGAGATACAAGAGAAAACCTTCCTTTGCTGCCTTGTAAATATGGAGGACTATGACTTCTAACCATTACATACAATGTTTTTCAGTAGATTGGTAATTTTTTAAAACTGTTTTTTCCCCTCTCCTTATTCTTTATCATAAGATATGGATTTTGGGGATGGGTAAAGGAAAAGTATACAATAGGAAATGAAATTGATTAAAAAATAAAAGTATCAGTAAAAAACCCCTATTTTTATAAAAGAAAATAGAACATTCATTTGACTTTCCAAAAATAATTTCTCATCATTTAAAGTTATTTTATGGGATAGCAATGATGTAATTAGATTATAGTATTGATATTTCCTCATGGATACTTGCTTGTTTTCACTCACAAGAAAATTGAGACATTAAAATGCTCAATATTTTATTTTTTTCAGGTAGAGTACAGCAAATTTTTGGCTCAAAATTTGATCAAAGTTCCTAGAAACCAATTCTTATCTTAGTACCTGCTAGAAGACATTCCTTTCTCACTTCTGCTTCTCAGAATTCTAATTTCCTTCAAAGGTGAATTCAAGCATCCCTTTCTGATGATGAACTTTTCTGATTCTGCCCACCAGTTATTAGTGCAAAGGAATATGTTTTGTATATTGCAGGTATATAGTAAGCACGAACATGATGATTTGTGATCTGAAGCATTTGAGTAAATATCCAAATGGATCCATTTGAACACATAAGTATAGTTTGGATATGCTTCTCTATTGTCTTTACCTTTAGAATGTAAGCTCTTTTAGGGCTGGGATTATTATAAACTTATTCCCAATGCTTAGCACACTGTTGGACAAAAAAAAAATGGATGTTTGTTAAATGCTTACTGAATTGAACTATTTGATTAAATGGAGGGGGAAAGATATTTGCATAGGCAATCCTAGGATAGGGTACCTTCACATATAGAAACTATAGAATTATATATATATATATATATATATATATATATATATATATATATATATATATATACATATATATATATGTATTCATTTGAAAGAGATTAACCTTTTTCATATGACAGACCGCCTAGCCCAGAAATTGGGTGCAGAGGCAAAAACCAAATTCCATTGTAAAACTGCAACAATCTTCCTTCTAGTCTAGCATCTGCACTTCAGGTTGTGATTTCAAGAGGGGATAATACCATTTGATTACAGGATTTCCTTGGAAGAGAGTAGGGGACTTGGAGTCAAGAAGACTCAAGTTCAAATCTCATTGCTGACCCTTAATAGGTGTGTGACCATGGACAAATCACTTAATCTCTGGTTCTTTCAGGTTTTTCATGCTGGGATATGGGATGATAATACCTGTGTTGCTTCTATCACTAGGTTTTGGGCAGGCTCCAATGTGATAAGGTATATAAAATGTTTTATAAATATTGAAATGTTATAAAATGTTCGTTATAATAATTGTTGTTGTTCTTATTATCACTACATAGAATGTATGGGTTCCTACTGAAAATGCTACTTCTGTCCTATAAGTAGAGAAATGTTTATCTTCTTTCTGACCAGGAGAACAAAGTAGCCCATTACCTAAAATACAAAATGTAAACCCCATTTTTTGTCCATTAAATCCTTTGACAACTTAGTTTCAATATATCTTTCCAATCTTATTGTACATTATACTCCTTTATATAGTCTACATTCCTTCTTGATGTCTTTCACACATGACTTTGCATATCTCTTCTCCATGTCCTTGAACAAGCTACCCTCCCTACCCCCATGCATGCAATATTCTCTCACTCCCCTCTGCATTTTAGATTCCTTAGGTTCCTTAAAAACTCAGCTCACTTGTTTGCTCCTATGCAAAAATTTTCCTGATTCCCAACCCCAGCTTCCACTGCCTCTTCTACAAATGGTCCTGTATCTCCAGTGTATATGTTTTGTACAAACTTATATTTGTGTGTGTTGGAAGATTTTTTTATAAAAATTTATTGATTGGTTGAGTCTTATATCAGAACTGACTAAGTCTTGAACTAAGTTTATCCATTAAGGACCATAAAAATACGTTATTTGGTCACCCTTGATATGACATACCCTTGTAAAGAAATATACCAACTACTTTGAAATGAAGTCTTTTATGTATAAAGACTGAATATAATTTTGCTTAAGCCTGAATCTCTATATTCAATGTAATTCAAATAAAAGTATTTATTAAATGTCTATTATGTGAAAAAGTTTGTGCTAATCAGTGTGCATATGAAGACAACAATGTAATAATTCTTTACCTTAAGGTGGTTATAGTCTACTGGGGAGAATATAGTCCACAAGTGAGTAAAGACAAAGTACATAATACAAAAAAAAAAAGCAAAATAATTTCAAGAGAGAGAGTTTATGCTAATAACATGGGATCAAGAAAGCCCTCATGTACTTGAGCTAGGTGACACAATGGATAGAGAACTAGACCTGGAGTCAGGAAGACCTTATTTTAAATCCAGTCTCAAGCATTAACTACTTGTTTTACCCTTATTAAGTTACTTTAACTCTGTCTCAGTTTTCTCAACTTTAAAATGGGAATGATATCAACACAGACCTCAGAAGAAGTTTTGTGGGTTTCGATGGAATAATATCTATACAATTCTTAGCACAGTGCCTGACACATAGTAGGCACTATAAATACTTATTCCTTTTCACCTTCCCTTCTGTGTAGTAGAGATGAATAGGTAGTACATTCCAGGCTAATAAGACAGCCTGTACAACAGTATGAAGGTAGAATATAGAATGCCATATATGAGGACAGATTATCAAACCTGTTTGATTTGATTGGGGAGGATATAATTTAGATTTTTTTAAAAAGAGTAAAAGTATGCAAAATTGTACATGGATTTGCATACTAGGCTGAGAAGTTTGTGTTTTATTCAGAAAACAATAGGGAAGGATTTTTGAATATAAGAGTAACAGTCATAGACATAGTTTAGAAGTATCATTTTGGCAGCTATGCAAATACTGGATTGAAAAGAGTTAATAGAATCAGAGATTTAAAGATAGAAGAACTTTAGAGGTCCACTAGGCTAATTCTTATTTTGTGCGTGAGGAAACTGAGAGCCAGAGAATTAGGTGATTTGACCAGAATCACATAGGAAGCAAGAGATAAAGCTGAATTTTGAACCCAGGTCTTTTAAGTCAAAATGCAGGGGAGAGGATGGAAGCAGAGAGACAATCAGGAAGCCATTAGCACAGACCAAGAGAAGCAATGAAAGCCTGAAGTAGGGTAAATTCTGTATAAGCAGATAGACAGGAATAGATGTGTAAGATACAGAGGTAGGAAATGTTGGCCACTAAGTAGGTACGAGAATTGAGGGAGACTGAAGAGTTAAGGATGATGCCAAGGAAAAGTAATGGAGAATATATACATGCAGATATACAAATGTATATACATACACTTAATTACACATCTCCAGGTTATATACATTAAAAAAAAAAGTCCGTTGTGTGAGGACAAGCCATAGGAAATCTTCCTGACAGTTACAAGTATCAGGGAAGGCCTCATGCTACATAATGAATCACTGTTGCTGAATGAAATAGGACAAAACAGCTATTATTTTCAAGATGAAGGTGAGGCTATCCTGGCTCTTTGGGTGATTGTAAATAAATCTTTTGCAATGTCCTGGAACCAGATCAGCCAACGAGATAAAAAAAAAGTTGTGAAGCCTCTGAGTCGCTGACCACAGCCTGACTGGGGGTGTTTGGTAGCAAGCAGGGAGGCGCAAGGAAGGAAAATGCCTCCTTAAATGTTTCCTTCCTTGAGCCTTCTTCATTAAAAGATCTTGAAGCCTAAAATGTACAGGATTTGGTCATGGTGGGAGGACAGAGATTTCATTTTTTTGCTCATGAATGGAGAAGTATTGCCCTCTTTACTGGGAAAGTCCTACAAAACTTTCCTGATTTCTTTTGACTGCATTCAACAGCTCAGTCTAGTGCCAACCTGCCGAAACAGTTTGATCCTCAGCTCTAACAGGAAAGGATAGTGTGCCAAATGTTACTAAGCCTCAGGGACAGGAGAATGGTGCAATCAGTGTTGAAACAATCCATATTTGATGAATGGGTAAGGTAAGCATTTTATGTCTCTCAATACATTCATATAGGTACATTTGGTTTATAGGATGACCTTCGACAGTGGCAATATTGTTGCAGAATTTATATAGAATGATTCAGACCCTTCCATAATTCCCCATTTATAGATATGAGTCTCTAGAATGAGGGTTATTAACTCTTTTTTGTTTCATGGACACCTGGGGAATTTGGTGAAGCCTGTAGACCCCATCTTAGAATTATGATTTGCATAAAAATAAAAGCAAAGCATCATAAGGAAAACAATTTTTATCAAAATATAGTTACCAAAATATAATAAAGAAAACATGAGCTCACAGACCTGCTGGAATCTACTTGATGAACTCCTTAGAAGTGAAAAATAGTGCGAGAATCAAGTTGTCTGCCCTGAAATCTGGACCTCAAAGCCCTGTCTGAGTTCAGACCAAGTCACCTTGTAAAACCTAGAAAGAAGTAGTTGTTTCAGACCTGACAAAGTCTAGATGCATGTACCTATGGCAGTCAAAAGGTCTCTGACAATGGGTTTTAGATATCTCTTAGGGCATTTGCAAGCCATGTGAACCTCCCAAAGAGCCACTGGGGTAGGAGTGGAAGGATGAAACCAAAGTGAATAGTAAACCACAGAGAAGGCTCATAACCAGTGCTTTCAATCCCAATTTGTGTGCCCTTGAGTTTATGGCAAACCACTTGGGAAAGTTCCAAACCAGACAAAATTCCCTGGGTTTGTGCCTAATCAGGTCTCATATCTCCTGAATTAGGGAAAACATAGACCTATGGGCCATGTGGAAGAGTCCTGTTGTGTAGCTGATTAGCTGTTGGCCAAGTGGTTTTCATTCAGATTTTAGCTTGAGGGTATCTAAATACATGAATATTAGAATGTGTGAAATCATTTAGGGGATTTCTTTCTTTTCTTTTTTTTTTTTACCTGAATATATGTACAGACAGTCTTTTATGGTAAAAGAGTGACTTTTCTTCCTGCTTAGCACCAGAATGCAAAACTAGTAGCAATGCATAGAAGTTGCAAATGTAAATTTAGGATCCATGTCAGGAAAAACTTCCTGATAAGTGGAGCTATCCAAAAGTAAAATGTGGGCAACTAGATGGCACAGTGGATAGAGGGCCAACTGGAATCAGGAAGACTCATCTTTGTGAGTTCAAATCTGGCCTCAGACACTTAATAGCTATATGACCCTGAACAAGTCATTTCAGCCTATTTACCTCGGATCCTCATCTGTAAAATGAGCTGGAGAAGGAAATGGCAAACCACTCTGGTGTCTGTGCCATGAAAGTCTCAGATGGGGTCAGGAAAAGTCAGACACCATTGAGCAATGTCTTAACAACAAAAGTAGAGTGAATTACCTCAGAAGGCAGTCCGCCATAGCACTTGTATCTACAATGAAACAATGAGAGAGGTGAGGCTTTCAAACTAATGTTGTTTGAGTATGTTATGGGGAGAATCTTCAGATATTAATGAAACTATATAATGACTGAAGTCTTTCCAATACTGAGGTTCTGTGATTCTGTGACTCTGCATTCTATGTATTTAATTTAGTCTTGAATCGTGAGAATCCTCCTTCTCCACCTAAGTAAGTGAGTCAAGCCCATGAGAATTGAGAGTCATAATGATATCTGGATCTTTTTTCTATACAGGCTGTCCCAAAGTCTTATTACAAATTTAATTTTTAGTAGGTATTATAATACAATTATTTAATAGCTATTAAAGCTTAAAATTTCCTGAAGATTTTTGGAGCATCTTGTTTGTACGCCAAAATGTTGCCATTATTCTTCATTTAAAAACCTGAAGTGACTTTCTCTGATAAAGGTCTGATATCCAAGATCCATAGGAAAGTGATTCAAATACATAAGAACAAAGGACATTGCCCAATAGATAAAGGTCAAACGATATAGACAGGAAGTTCTCAAAAAAGAATTAGTAACAAGTATATGGAAAAAAACTTCTCCAGATTACTAAAAATTCTCTAGGAATGCAGATTAAAATAACTATGGCTTCATTTCACTCCATCACATTCACAGAGATGACCAAAAAAGAATATTAAAATTGTTCATGGCATGGGAAGAACAGGTATTCTAATGCACTTAGTGATTCAGTGTCTTAGTATTGTCATTCTGAAAAGCAATTTGAAACTATGTCCCCCCCAAAAATAACTGAACTTCAATGTTGACCCAGTGATGCCACTGCTAATCTTATACCTCAAAAAGATTTTTAAAAATGAAAATGGACTCATATGTAGAAAAATATTCATAGCAATACTGTTTGTTGTAGCAAAGAATTGAAAATTGAAAGGTTGTCTATCAATTGAATGATGACTGAACAAATTATAGTATATAATGGAATGCTATTGTCTTGTAAGAAATGGTGAAAGAGATAATTTCAGATAATCCTGAGAATATTTGTATGAAATGATTCATTATAAAGTGATTAGAAACTAAAGAAAAAAAATCATATGATAACATAAAAAGAGAAACTTCGAAAGACTTAAGTATTCTGATCTATGTTAAAAAAAAAAACATGACTTTGGAGGACCTATGATGAAGCATGATAACTACCTCTTGGCATAGTTATAGACTCCAAGAAGACCACTTTCTGGAATTGTTTTTCTTCACTATTGTTATTTGTTATAACAATATTGTATTATTATAACAATATTATATTATAACAATGTTATATTGTTATTGTTATACAGGTTTTTTTTCTTTTTTTTTTAGTTGGGAGGATGGAAGTGAGTTGGGAGGAAAGAATAGCAATGGTAATATTTTAAAAAGAAAAAGGAAAAAATGTTAAGATAATACCACATACAAAACAGTAAGCCAAAATTTTAACTCAGAATCCCAATACTAGAAGAACAAGAGAACAAACATTTATTAAGTAACTACTATGTGCCAAGTATGTATGAAGGCAGTGAAGTGACTTAGAGGATAGAGCACTGGTAGTAGAGTCAGGAACTTCTGTTTTCAAATCTGGCCTCAGACACTAGCTGTAGGAACTTGAGCAAGTCACTTAACCTCTATTTGCCTTAATCCACTGGAGAAGTAAGTGACAATTCACTTCATTATCTCTGCTGAGAAAGCCTCATCAACAGTATTGGAGTGTTATCATTCATGGGGTCACAAAGAGTTGGACATAGGGGCAGCTAAGTAATATAATAATAAATAGAGCACTGGCCCTGGAGTTAAGAGGACCTGAGTTCAAATCCAGCCACAGACACTCGACACTTTATTAGCTGTGTGACCTTGGACAAGTCACTTAACCCCAATTGTCTTGCCTTCCCCCCCTCCAAAAACAACAACAATGACAAATAACAACAACAAAAACAAAGAGTCAGACATAACTGAACAAGTGAACAATATATGCCAGGTATTGTGCTAAGCACTTTAAAAATATCATCTCATTTGATCCTCATTATGACCCTGGGATAGAGGTGATATTAGCCCCTTTTTCCAGTTGAGGAAATTCATGTAGATAGATACGAAGTCACGTGCAGAAAGTCACACAGCTAGTAAGTTTCTGAGTCTGAATTTGAACCCAGATCTTCCAGTTTCCAATTCCATAGCTCTATCCACTGTGTCACCTAACTGTTTAATGCTAATAGAATCAAGTTGAATGTAATTATTAAGCACCTACTGTGTGCCACACCCAATGTTGCTTGTTGGGGTTATAAAAACAAAAAAGCCCTTCTCAAAGAAGTCACATTGCATAACATGCATAATTAAGTACGTTCAGGTATAGAGGATAAGGAACAGACTTGTAATTTATATAGAACTCTTGATGAAGAAACTCTTCTTACCAATACAATTGAGACTTCTCCTCACCTTGTGGTATAAGAGACTTGCTTGGGATATTGGAAGGCCAACTAACTGGCCCAAGGTCACACAGCCAGTATGTGTCAGAGGCTGAATTTGAACATCCTAACTCCAAGGCCAGCTCTCAATCCACTATGCCATGCTGCTTATAATACAAAGTGTTGTTGGTCAGTTGTTTTGGTTGTGTCCAAATCTTCGACGATCGCAGTTAAGGATTTTCTTGACAAAGAAACTGGAGTGGTTTGCCATTTCCTTCTGTAGTTCATTTTTCAGATAAGGAAACTGAGGTAAATGGGGTTAAGTGACTTGCCCAGGTCACACAGCTAAGTATTTAAGGTTGGATTTCAACTCAGGTTTTCCTGATCCCAGCCCTGGGGCTCTATCCACTGCACCATCTAACTGCCCCAAAACAAAATACAAGGAAAGTAAATACTAAGTCATTTCAGAGGAAAGGAAAAACACTAAAAAACTGGAGGACGGGAAATAGCCTTATGTAGGAGATAGCACCAGGATTGTGCATTTAAAGGAAGCTAGGGATTTGGAACAAACACCCAACTCAAATATTATGCTACACATAAAGTGAGATTCCCTCCAGTCAGCTACTAGAACCCCAAACCTCCCTTTAAAATGCCTTCAGGGTATTATTTGAATTCAAAGTCTTTTCCTCCTTTCCAAATGAGTTTCACAACTCAAATGGTTTTCTTTTTAAGTACTAATATTTTTACTTTTAACAGCTTTTAAAATGATCCTAATGGCAATAAATAGCCACCTAATCTCATTGCTCAGAAAAGCTTTTCCATCAGGGATGTGAACCACAAAATGTTAGTTGGAAAAAAAGAAGGCAAAATTAGTTTGGGACATTTTTTTTTCTTTCTACAACTATCTCTTCTCACCCAGGGGATTTGCTCATAGTCAAGGATCATCTGCTGTAGTAAGTGTTGATGCTAAAAACAGAAAGTTTTTAAAAAATCCTTCCTTGCTCTCAATAAATGCTACTAATGTGTTGACTGTTCATGCTCGGAATAGTCAGCTCAGTTCTAGGTCATATTCACAGAAGGTGGTAGAAATATTCAAAGGATATACTGGCAGGGGCAGCTAGGTGGCACAATGAATAGAGCACTGGCCCTGGAGTCAGCAGGACCTGAGTTCAAATATGGCCTCAGACACTTAACACAAAAAAACTATCCGTGTAACCTTGGGCAAGTCACTTAACCCAAATGCCCTCCAAAAAGCAAAAAAAAAAAAAAAGGATATACTGGCTATACTGGTATTTGCCTACAGTCCCTCCTGCTAAAGTGTTTATGACTGGTGGATAACTTGAATTTAGGAGTTCTGAGCTGCAGCAAGAACATTTAGTCTAAATCTCTCATTTTACAGATAAAGAAAATGAGGCCCATAGAAGTTACTTGACTTGCCTAATGTCACACAGTGCTGAGTGAACCAAAGTCCTCTGGCTCCCAAACATAGGTTCTTTTCATAGTATGACACTACTTGTCATCCACAGACCCTACTGATTTTTTAATATGAATGAGAATTATACTGTACCACACTGCCTCTTAAAATAGCTATTACTATTTGCATTTAACAGCAAGGAGATTGAGGTATAAAAAAAGTTAAGCAATTTGCATATATAATGCATTAATAAGCCCCAAAGGAAGGAAAGAAATAAGCATTAATTAAGAACTTACTATGTACCAGGGACTATGCTAAATTGTAGGAATTTATACATACATATGCACACATATACATGTATATATGCATATACATACACATAAACATATACATATGTTTGTGTGTACATGTATGAGTATATATGTATATGTGTGTATACACACACACAGACACAGAAATAAAGGAGAAGAAGATGATGATGATGATGATGATGAAAAGAAGAAAACAAAGATGATGATGATGAAGAAGAAAAGAAGATGAAGAAAAAGAAGATGATTATGAAGAAGAAAAGAAGATGAAAAAGAAAAAGGAGATGGTGATGATGAAGAAAAGAAGAAAAAGGAGATGATGATGATGATGATGATGATGATGATGATGATGATGATGAAGAAAAGAAAATGAAGAAGAAGAGGAGGAGAATTATTATTGCTAACATTAACATAGTTCTTTGGGATTTGCAAAATGCTTTCCATATGTTTTTCATTTGATCCTCGTAGATAACTTGAGAGGTCAGTACTACTATTATTCCCATTTTGTAAATGAGAAAACAGAGACTAAGAAAGGTTAAGCAACTTACCCAAAGTGACATAGATAATGAATGTCTGAGGCAAGATTTGAACTCTGATCTTCCTGATTTCAAGACAATTGAAATTGACTTTCAGTTCAAGAAGAATTCCTATTCAGTGTGATTTTTAACGATTTGATGCATTGGGAGTACTTCCAATATGTTAAAGTCAGAAAGTCATAGGGCAGAGAAGAGCTCTTGGGAAAACACACATCATTTCTATGTCCTCAAACTGATAGAGACATTCTGTATTCATTATTTAAATGAATCCAGGCCCTAGGGCCAAAGAGACGTTCTAGAAGGAGGAATGGACTATGATACAATTACTTCCCTTTTGAAAAGAAAAGGAGCATGCCTTTAGAAGCACCACTGCAAGCCATTAAGCAAAATAAGGAGGTGGGCAGCTAGGTGGTACAGTGGATGAAGTGCCAGGTCTGGAGTCAGGAAGACTCAGCTTCTTAAATTCAAATCTGGCCTCAGACACTAGCTGTATGACCCTGGGCAAATCACTTAACCCTGTTTGTCTTAGTTTCTTCATTGGTAAAATAACTGGAGAAGAAAATGGCAAACCACTCCAGTACCTTTGCCAAGAAAACTCCAAATGGGGTCATGTAGAGTTAGACATGACTAAAACAATTGAACAAACAAAAATACGAGCTTTTCACACTCTCTTGAAAGCCAATAAATGTTCCAGGAAATTAAATGAAGCAAATTGACTCAGGCCAGTTGATGTTACTCCAGAACCTTGGCACTGATACTCTCTATCTCCTGGACTTATTATTTTGCCCTTGATTTTGAATTCTTCTCTGCATTGTAGACACAGTCTGCTTATCTAATATTTTGAGGAATTGTTATGAGGGTCAAGCATTCCCTTGACTCTGGTTCCTAGGCTTTGTTTTTTGAACAATGTCCTGAATTTAATATGATATATGAGAAGAGCTTCTTGCTCTAGGTTCCCTGGACTCTCACAGGGTGTAGAAATGTAAGAGAATTTAGAGTAAAATATTTTTATTTTATAGATGAGGACATTGAGACCCAGAGAGTTTATGTAATTTTCCCATTATCTAACAGCTGGTAAAATCAGGATTTAAATCTGGACCCTCTGGATCAAATCCTACACTCTTTTCTCTATATTACATTATCTTAGCAAATATTTTTGTTTTTCCTAAAGAAAGATCTTATAAGCAAAGAAACCTCAGTCTGGGCTACATTGGGAAGGAGTGAAGGTCAGTTCCACTGATGCATATCCCACGCCCACCCTCTTAGCCTGTTCCTTCAAAGAGTAGTCAACTGTCATGCTGGAAAATAAGCAGCTACCCTAGGCCACAGGCAAAACCTACTGCATTGCAACAGGTGAGATAACATATTATTGGATTACTATCATAGTAGCCTATAACAGTCCTTTGGAATATTGAGTATACAATGATATATCCAGTGTAGGTCCTTAATAAATGTTGGATTTGATTAGATAAGACTGTGAAGTGAATGGTCAAGATGTTTTTGTGTTTATTGCTATAAAATAACTTGGATCTGTAAGGATTTAAACAAGAAACTTTTTGCTGTGATAAAAAAAAAACAATTATTCTATTTAGGTTTTTATATGTTCACTTTATTTCTAGTATAAATATTTGCCTTTGCTACATTGCATCCCCCAAAAGAATCTTGCTACAATTAGTGATTACTATACACAAAAAGCTTGCTGAGGTATATCCAGGACATAGAAAGTGGCAGTCTTTCCCTCAAGTAGCTCCCACTTGAAATAACAAGGCAATCTTTGCCAGATTCTTCCAATTGCTTTTTAAAAGCTTGTTCCTTTCCCTGCTTAGATGTATTTGTCTTTCTTCTTCACAGAGAACTCAATGAGTAATAAAGAGAGAATATAAGTTCAAGGAAGGTTATGAATGGAGGTTGACGGATGTTCCTTAATATATCAGCAAACATGGGAGGGTCAGGCAGTCTGTAAATTCCCAAATATTTGTTAACTATCCTCAACATTAATGGCAGCATTTGGGGCAAAATGTTTACAAAGGGCATCCATATCTATCATGCTTTAAGTTTCAATTCAAGCAACACCACCTCCTTGACTTCCTTCTCATTCTTCTTTGCCTCTTGACCTTCCCTATAATTTTTGTATTACACCAGTTTGACACTTGTTTCTGTCTTGTCTTTTAAGTCTTAAACTACTTTCTACTTGTTTTGGGTGCAATTCTTCAGACTATAAGTCCTTAAGGACAGGAACCATGTAACAGATATATAGTAGGGTAACCATAAAATAAAGTAACATCATTTTTTTTAAGCAAGCATGCCAGAATTTACACATCTAAATAAGAATTTTCTTTTTCAAAGTAGTCACCTTCAAAAGTCCTATACTTCTTTCCTCAATGTCATTGCTCAAAACATTTTTGAACCTTGTGGTCACATGATATATTATTTTGAATCTCGTTAATAGTGATCAATCTTCCTCCCTTGAAGTAAAGATTTGTGTCTTTGGAATAGCCAAAAGTTATTTTGGCTCAATACTGGTTTAAAAAAAAGTCAAGCTGGATTAAGGTGGATTTCTTTGAATAAAATTTTAAAAAGGGATTTTCAGAAATTTGAGTAGTCAACACCAGTGTGATAATGGAGTAAATGCAGAAATGCTGATATGCCTGTTTAAGAATCTCATCATTTTTATAGTCATATCTCATCCTGAGCAATTGAGTGATTGTAATAGACAGAAGGTTTGCATTCATGACTCTCCCATGTTGGTCAAAACATGGAGACATTTGTCAGTATCCATTCCTAGCCTCCTTGAACTTAAATTTATTCTTCATTAATGAAAATGCAAAATAATTTACATTTTCCAGTTGAAAAATTATCTTCCTTCCATCTCTCCACCCAATCCTCATTTAAAAATAGAAAGAAAAAAAAAACAGAGGGGTGCTGGAATAAGTAAAAATCCAGTGCTAACTTTTCTTTTTTTTTTCTTTTTCTCTTTTTGGAGGGGGGAGGGCAGGGCAGTTGGTGTTAAGTGACTTGCCCAAGGTCACATGGCTAGCAAGTGTTAAGTATCTGAAGTCAAATTTAAACTCAAGTCCTCCTGACCCCAGGGCCAGTACTCTATTCACTGTGCCACCTAGCCACCCACCAAATACTAACTCTTCAATATGAGTACTTACAACTCAGAAATCATCAAATGCTATGAATAAGGTTTTATTTTTCTGTTTCATTGTCTAGATTTAAGAAAGTCATAAAGAAAATCTAAATCATGCACATTAAACTTTTTTTAAAGTATGATGTATACATTTTTGGGAAATCAATTGTTAAACATTTACCAACATAAATCCTTGCAACAAATAGGCAATCATGCAAAATAAATTCTCACATTAGTCATGTCCAAAAATTCATTTCTCATTCTATACACTAAGATCATCACTCATCTCTCTCTGGAGATTTCCTAATGTTTTTTTTTTCTTTCCCAAATGTTTCCTAATCAGTCCTCTGAAATCATAATAGGTCATTCCCTTGATCAATTCTTGAGTCTTTCAAAATTGTTTATCTTTGCAACATTGTTATTCTTATTCTAGATGAGCTCACTTCACTCTATATCATTTTATGTAAAACTTCCCAAGATTCTGTAAAACCATTCCTTCTATCACTTCTTGCAAAACATTAGAATACCACAACTTGCTGACCATTCCCCAATTGATGAGTATTCCCTTGGTTTCCAGTTCTTTGCTACCAGAAAAGAGTTATTTTAAATATTTTTGAATATATGGATTCTTTTCATCCTTGTTTGATGTCCTTGTGATATATCTGGGTCAAAGGGTGTGCAGAATTTGATTACTTTTCAAGCTTTGTTCCAAGCTGCTTTCCAGAATGACTGGACCAGTTCATAACTGCATCAATAGTGCTTTAAAGTTCTTGTTTCCTCACAGCCTTTCCAACATTTGGAATTTTCCTCTTTTGGTGGGTTGGGAACCAAATTTGGCAATCTACTGAGTATGAAATGAAACCTCAAAAATACTTTAATTTGCTGATTTTTTCCTGAATATTAAATCAATTCAACAAGCATTTGTGAAAAGCCTACTATGCACTAGACACAGGGAATACAAAGAGAAAAAGTAAAATATATCCTAACCCAAAGCAATTTACATTTTATTGGCCATAAAGGGAGACATACCTCAATACACCTTATGGTCATATGGGATAGGGGGAAGAATAAAAAGAAAACAGCCAAAATCCTCTTGAATAGTCCAAAGAAAGCCAGGAAGGCCTCCGACATACAATATGGAGCCCCCATAGTGATCTTTTGGGACGACATAGACAAGAATTATATAGGATGGACAGGCATTGATGGGTTCCAATTTGCATGGAAACATCCAAATATATGAGATCATAGATCTTTTAAGAGTATTGAGTATATAATGATATGTCCAAGGTAGGTATTTAATAAATGGTTGTATTTTATTGCATGAGATTATGAAATGAATGGTCAAGACATTGCTGCATTAAATATTAAATAGCTTGGATTTGTCAGAATTTGACTTGTCAATTCCTGCCTTTGACACATACTAGCTCTGTGGTCACATATAAGTAATTAACTCCTCAGGGGACCCAGACATCTCTCCAAGACTATAGGTTGCAGAAGCTTTGCAAATCAGCCTTAGGTAAGGGAAGTTCCATACCATAAGTTCTTTATATCAATGAAATCACCGCCCCAAAAAAATCTACTTCTGTAGATTCTGACACAACAATAGATTATATCATTTGCATTCACTGATATTTAGTGTATGGATAAAGAAGAATCCCACCTAAAGTTAATGGCCAGCTAGGTGGTACAGTAGATAGAGTGCTGGATTTGAGTCTAGAAAACCCTTGGTCAAATTCTGCCTCATATACTTACTAGCTGTGTGACTCTAGGCAAGTCACCTAACTTCTATCTGCCTCAGTCTCCTTATCTCATAAAGTGGAAATAATAATAGCACCTACCTCCTATGGTTGTTATTAGGACCAAATGAGATAACATATTAAAGCACTTCACAAACTCTGAAAAAAATCAAGTCAAGCATTTAAATTTTCAATAATAGACAATTGGGGGGGGGGGTGCTGAAAAAGTCAAGAAACATTCTTCCTTCATATTAGCAACTGAACCATAGCATTGGAATTCTGATATAAAATACCAAAGCTTTGTGTCCTGTATTTTAAATAGCAGCCTTGGTTATCATATGAGGGTGTAGACAGGAAGGAATGTCAGAAAGCATCAAGCTAAGCAAAGGAAAAAGAGTCCATTTCTGGCAGAATACATCCTGACCAATAGCTTTGATGAATATTTTTTTTCATATATCCAGGTGCTCTGGACCCATGTCATTGCTTCCTATTTGAGGGAAAAGTGACTGTCTATGTTGTAACCCTTATGTTGCCTTCTTAATACATCTAGGAGCTCTCTCACATTGAAGGGAGACCATAGGAAGGGAGACCTTAACATGGCAATGGGCAGAGCAGCTGCTGCTTTCCAAATGGGGGATGGGGAGCCAAGGATAGGCACAGCCCAGATTCACTTCTGATGGACCCTAGGATATCTGGTAAAGAATAGATGTCAGCGGGAAGTCTCCCCTGGATTTCCAATGGTCAGGGCAGCTGCCATTGCTTCCCACCACCTGGAAGTGGGTGGCCTTGATCCTAAGACCCATTAGTGTTGCAAACATGTATTGTGTGGAGTTGATCATCCTGTTTAACTTGGCATCACCCTCCACCACTCAAACATTTTGTGAATGAGATTACTGCCAAATCTGTATGTTTCTGATTCAGTTACACTTAACCCATTATCTCTAAGTGCTTTCACAATACTTGTACTGACAACACACTCCTGCTCTAAATCTTTTTGAAGTAAGACTATCTGTTTAAATTTTCTTCCAACCCCCCCTTTTTTTATTCCAGGCTTTTAAAAGCCTTCTGAATCTTTCCAAAAAGCTTTCAGGCACTGCAGTGGCATTTACAGTGAGAAACCAGCAAGGCCTTACTTGGGAAGGAGCACAAAGAAAGCCAGTGAACAATCGCAGCCATGCAATTTACCGTCTGCTTATCCACATGTCAGTTAGGAAATGTGCAAAACTTCCTTCAACTCCTAACAGAGGGTGCCTGCCTGAAACTCATGAGGCCTGATGCATTTCAGGAATTTAAACAGAAGAGGGATAGAGGGAACACCTAAAGCAATAGTGTAATCGTGCCTGGAAAGATTCTTCCCTTAACGACTGCACATACACACTCCTTCCTTCCTTTCTGTCCATTAGAAATAAGAAAATAGGAAATAGACTGTATCTATACAATGACAAACATCTGGGTTAAATGTTATCTTGATCTTTTGGTGTCTCATAGACCTAGTCATTTTTTTCCAACCTAAAACAAGATTAACATAGGTATATATTTCCTGGCAAACATATACTCAGTCTCCAGAAGCTAATATTACTACCTGATATTCAATGGAATATAAGATGTCATCAAAAACCCTCACATCAAAAAAAGGAGAGGGATAGGCATGCAGTGAGAATAAGGGATAGTTCCCTTGTTTACTGGTAGCCTTGAAAAATTAAAAGATCCAGGAAAAACTTGCAATGCTCTGGGGACATCTTCTCTAATGGATATATAAACATATTAAGAAAACTTTTATTTCATCTCCCTAAAAATTCTAATTTTACAGATGAGGCTACTGAGGCTCAGAGAAGTAAGATGAACTTCTCATAGTTGCAAGCATTCAGGGCAGGATTAGAATCTCCAGGGAATCTCAATCCAGTTTCATTGTATTTTCCATGACCTTGTGCTACCTGCCTTACAGGAGAATGGACAAAATCCACACAAAATGTGAAAGCAGGATGGGTTGAGCTAGTGGAAAGAGTAGTCATATTGATGAAAGCAGTGATCTATCAAAGCACCAAGAAACAAGATTTCATTTTTCTCTATCAGAATAAGAATCAGTTTTAATGGGATAAAAACTAGGGCTGGACCTTCTTTATGACCAAACTATTGTACAATGTGAAAGTATTTGCAGATCCTATACATGATTGCACGCCACCATGGGGGGGAGGGAGGGAGGGGAAAAAAATCTGAAACTCAAGTGATTGTGGAACCGAATCTTGTAAATTAAAAGTAAATGAGCAAATAAAAAAATATATATATAAAAAATAAAAAAAATAAAAAAAAAAACTAGGGCTGGAGAAGGGCAAGTCAAGGACAGTCAAATATATACTTAAGGTAAGGAGAAAGTTGCTAATTTACCAGTGGTAAATATTAACAAACAGCTTGCTAATGGAAAAATATATAAATCCATAACACACTTTTAAATTCAATTTGCATTGCTAACATTTTCTCTACTTTCTTAAACCTAGACAGTCAATGACAACAACAGTAAAAATAAAGCCCTAATTCATAAACTTTGCCAATTTCTGAGGTCTAAATGGTCACACTGAAACATTAACAATTAGCTCTTGAGAACTAGGCTTGAGCTGGCTCTAGCTAGCACATTCTAGTATACTGATGGCAATAGCTACCCAAAATGCAACTGGGTTGCCTTGGCAGGTAGCAGGTTCCCCCTTCAACAAAAAGCATAACAAATACCTGTTGTCCATCATGTAGATGAGATTCTTGTTCAGATCTGTGATTAGACTATATGCCCTCTGGGGTGCCTCCCAGCTCTGAAACTCTGTGATTCTGTGAAGAGTCCCTAATTAACAACCTCTGACAAGATTTGATGTTATCATCAATATCCCCCAATTATTTCTATTTTTTTCATATCTTGACCAACAACAAATTGTACAGAAAAAGGAAAAAAAAGATCAATTTCACAAGCTAAAAGAAAACATTACTCAGAATGTGAAGGGTGATGAGCTATTTCAGCACCAAGGATGGTGGCAGGGCATGAAAAATATTACTGATCATACATAATTAGAATTTTTAAAAGAAGAAAATCATCTGTTAACATGATAACATTGACAGAATTGGTCCCACACTCTCTAATTGGAAGGAAACTTGTTTAAACAACTACTGTAAGTGCATTTGAATCAGATAAATATATAAACCTTTATATACTTGGTTATGTACATATTATTATGATCATTTTTATTGCTGCTGTTTTCCTTGAAAGACACCCCCCCATCACCTTAACAACATCTATATAGAAAAATATATAAAAAAAAGAGTTATAAAAATTTAACAATGTCCTCCTTCCTCTTTTTACTTTTCAGAGTTACTCTTGGAAACTTTTAATAAAATAGTTTTACTGATGTCCTAGTTAGAAAAAAACCAATACCTTCCCCCTCTCTTTTCTAGAATGTCCTCCATGTCCTTGTTTCTACCAGTAACAGAAATGACACTTAGTCCCTGGTGAAAATAAATCACTCCAATAACCACAAAGACCATATTCTTATTTTGGCACTTTTCTGTTAACATGACTATCTGCATTTTTTTTCTTTTCACTTCTCCTGTCTCTCCTCATGCCCTGAAATGTTTTGTCCAACTATAAAGTCAGAATCTGTAAGACTGAAGTAGGAAAAAAAGTATGTACTATATATTTAGATTCCTAATATTACTGGAACTCAATAAATTGCAAATAGATTCTATGCTGAACAAAGACAGAAGAAACTCCTTTATAACGCAGCAAGACTTCTCAAGTGGATCTTTCTGCAAAGGCTATTTGAATGGCCGATATTTTCACTGTTGTATCTTACCTATCAACTGCTACCATGGCTCTTGTCACCATAGCACTTATTTCTTCTGCTGTGGCAGCTGGATCAACATGTTGGGATTTCTCTTCTCTCTAGTGAATTGGGGAGTTTTAATTTTTTCCCTTAATAATAAGCACTTATTAAGTTCCACCTATGTGTCAGTTACTTTGCTAAGCACTGTGGACATGGAGACAAAAAAGCAAAATTATACCTGTCCTTGAGGAGCTTATATTCTACTTATTTTATGTTAATAATTATTCATAACCCTTTAAAGGATAAATGCTATTACAATCATCCCCCAAAGCAGATTCCTTTTCTACATATAAAGATATGTTTAGGTTTTCCAGAATGGCTTTAGAAGTTATTTCTTTCTTAGCTTCATTACATGTCAAAAATATATTAGGTATAATATTCTAGTCCAAATTCTGACTCCAACTACCTGTGAAAACTTGAGTAAGTGACTTTAATTGTCTTGGTTCTTTCATTTGTCAAATGAAGGAATAGAACTAGATGGTTGGCCTTCTAGATATAATATTCAATCATTATGTGCTTCAAGTGATAAAAGTGCAGGTGAATTGACATATGGTCTTCCTTACAGACTTGGCTGATTTTATGGATGACTTGCATATGTGATAGTATTGGTTTGTGTAAGTATGTATACGTGTATTCTTGGTTGATCTTTTGGTCAAAGTCTGTGGTTTCATGGTATGGAACTTCTGGTGAAGAAATTCTTTTTACCAATACAAATTGGTTGCTCTTTTGTAATTCTTAGTCTTAGAGGATTGCCTAGGTACTGAAAGTCTAATTAGTGTTTCATATGAAATACATAGTAGATGTCAAAGGCTGGTCGTAAGTTTAGGTTTTCCTGATTGATTCTAAGTCTAGTTTTCGACTTGCCACTTAAGGAATGTGTATGCAATTTGTGAGTTAATATAAACACATGTGTGTGTGTGTGTTTGTGTGTGAAGAGGATAGAGACTCTCTTGATGTATATATGTATGTGTGTGAATATCTATAGATATAGTTTAAAATCTATATTTTCAATCTCTATCTATTGTGTACAATTAGTTAGCCCCAGAGGTGACATTGAAATGTAAATTCCTGTCTCCAATTCTAGCATGATATCCAACTGTGCACAACTTTCTAGACATCCAGTAAGTCCCCTATTACTCTCTCAATCTTTTCTTCTTCAACTTAAATAACTGAAGCTCCTTTGGCATTTCCTCAGGGATTTTGTTTCCCAAACTTTTAAATAATCCTGTCTCTTTCCTCTGGGCCCTATTCTTTATGCATCATCAAAATTGCATCAACAAAATATGTGTTGCACACACACATGCACACCCACACGTGTTTATATATGTATATATATATATATATATATATATATATATATGCAAAGAATCAATCCTATAATTGTTTTATACCCTATTTGCTCTCAATTTATTAGCTTTTGCTGAGTTGACATATAGATAATCCATATGCCAATCATCAGAAATTGTTAATAAATGGAGCAAGTACTGATTTCAGGGGCAGGGGAAACAGTAGCAATTGTGTATTCATTAGGGAGAAATGATTGTCTCTCAGGAGTAGAGTTGTGTACAATACTACTTGAGCTGCCTTATAACAGAGAACGTAAGTCTAGCAGGATAAAATCCCCACCAATTAATTTCAGGTAAGAGTTAGCAAAACTAAGAGTAAAGAGAACAAGCACCAGTGTTCATTGACAAGAACAAACTAACAAAACACAGAAGTCCTTCTACCTCCACTTTACCCTGGAAGTAGGCAAGAGGGCAGGGCAGAACTCAAGAGTAGTCTTCAAGCTAGAGACATTCATCAAAATGAAGGAGAGATAATCTACAATGTCAAGAAAATTTAGTGTTCCTTAAGGACTTTTCCAAAATAACCTTCTTTGTTGTTTGGCTGCTATGTCTGTTTTTTGTTTTCCTTTTTCCAAGAATTAGCATGGCTGAAAGAATACCTGGAACATTGTAGGCACTTAATAAAGGTCATTGATTCAAGACTCTGAAAGAAATGAATTTGAAGAGCATTCAGGAAATTCAGCATGAACTATGAGACTATTACTAAAGCAAAGCTTTGTATCTGACATCATAATTTTTTTCTCTTCTCTACATTTTTGCTTCCCATGTTATAAGGTTCATCATAATTTCATGTTTTATAATACAATATAGTTACACAATCAAACTTTTTGTTGTATTAATTGACATTTATATTGTACCTTTAAGGTTGCAAAGTACTTTATATTATCTCATTTGAATCTTGCAACAATCCTGTGAAATAGGAAACATATCTATTATAATCCTAATTTTACAGATGAGAAACTTTAGGCTCAGAAAAATTAAGAAACGTCCCCATAGCCACACAACTAGTTAGTCCCAGAGATGGAATTCAAACTCAAATTCTTGTCTGCAAGACTAGCATGCTATTTCATTTTGAACAACTTTCTAGACATTCAGTAAGTCTCATATTACTCTCTTGATTTTCTCTTCAATACAAATAACCTAAGTTCCTCTGACATATCCTTAGGGATCCTATTCCCCAAGCATTCAACCAGTTCTGGCTCTTTCCTCTGGGCCCTATTCTTTATTTATCATCAACATTTCTGAAATAAAACTTGACATTATACTCTAATATGGCAGAGACAAATGCAAAGTAAATTAGGAAGCTGATCTTGAAGCAGTTCTCAGGTTTTCTTTAATCTTTTGTACAATCAAAGTCCAATTGAAATAGGAAGGCATTTTAGATCCCATTGAAAATTTAGAATCTATAAGATTGAGGTAAAAAAATTCAATTTATTTTAAATAATAATATTACTGGAAATAAATGCTTTTCATATTGATCCTTGAAAAGGGAGACAGTGCTATTGTTTTGAAAACAGCTTCGCTTTATAAAGGAAAAGAAAGAAGCAATGCCTTCTTTCAGGAAACAATGGTTCCACATTTGTCATGAGCAATGTACTAGGCTTTTCACTGAGGAAGAACAAAAACTACAATTCTTTGCCTGCTCTCAAGAAGATTACAATCAGGTCTATTATATTCTTCAAAATATGTGAAGAACAGGCCTGATAGAATTCAACAAAATTTAAACTTTTTGACAACTAAAAAAACCCCAAAATTATTAACCTGATTAAAAAAATAAACTTCATATGATCAAAACTTGTGAAAAGCAACATTTTTAGGAAACTATTTGTTTGGGATACCCATATTTACTCTTAACTTCAAATGAAACATATACCGCATTTCATATGAATGATTCATCTGTACTTAGTTTCTGAGTGGACAAACAGAGATGCTTACACAACATTTCCAGCTACCTTTTATCATGTGAACCAAAAGAAAAGTGTAAATTCTTAAAATAGAAAAACAAACAAGTGAAATAGAACAAGGCCATAGCATAAAAGAGAGATTTCTCAGTTTGGCATTAGGAAGAACTGAGCTAAAAATCTTACCTCAGACACTGAACTGCTGTGTGAACCTGATTGATTTATTTAATATCTATACACCTTCAAAAAATTGCAAGGACTTATTCACTAAGTCAATTATCAATTGACTATAGGTATGAATTCCCCTACTGGGAATACTGTAAGCACTGAACTTTGGAAAGAAAACTAGATTTAGAGATTGAGAGCAGGGCCAAATGGAAAAAGAGGCACAAAAATTCACTTAATTCCTTAAAAAGTAGAATTGGCCAGATGGAAAAGGAGGTACAAAAACCTCACTGAAGAAATTAATTAAAAATTAGAATTGAAGACTTCTGAGACCCAACATAGTGGAGTAAGTAGCAAGTATCTCTCACCCTCCATTATTGACCTTGACAAATCCAGAAAATACTACCCCAGGAAAAATCCTGGAATAGTGGAGCCAACAGAATGATGGGGTGCAGCAGTCTTTTAGCTTGGGAGGCTAGGGGGATTAACGGGAAAGGGCCCTCTTGCTGTGGCTGAAGGAAACTAGTACAGAATAGGAGGTATCCAAGAAAGCCAGCAGCAAGCCCCACCTCAGCAAACCAGTGGGATATTCTGAGCCCCAAGATGGTGAAGTAAGCAATACCAGAGCCCTCACATGCCTTGGCCCAGTCAGGAGAATTGGCAGATGCCAGTGCAGAGAACTACCACATGCTCTGGAAGACAGGCTTCCAACAGCAGCTGAACCTACTCATGCTGTAGTACTGCCCTGGATGAGGAGGTGACTTACAGGGGTGAGATCACCCTTACCCCCACTCCCCATCCTGCAAGCTTTAATGTAACCCCAGGAAAACACAGAAAAGTCCCACCTGGTCTTGGCACACACCAACAGTTATAGCTCAGAACCAGGTAAGATACCAGACCCCTACAGCCTCCAGCTGCCAGCCCCTAAGGCCCCAGCACACAAAGCCAATAATCAGGCTGCCAGATCCTGGCACAAGAATCACAAGACAGTGGACCTTGTGCCCCAGAAGCAGAGATCAACTTTAAAAGCCAGGAAGAAGGCAAACACCATGAGCAAAAAGCAACAAAGAAAAACGATGGCCATAGAGAATTATTATGGCAACAGGGAAGATCAAATAGAGGACTTTCAAGTATTCTTGATGAAAAGACCAGAACTGAATAGAAAATTTGATTTTCAAATACAAGACACAATACAATAGAAGCATAAAAAGGTAAACAGGAAAGGGAAATCATAAAGGACTTAATAAGGTCAAACTGTTTACATTCTTACATGGGAAGAAGATACTTGTAACTCAAAAAACGTTTCTCATTGTTATGGTAGTTAGGAGTGTGTGTGTGTGTGTGTGTGTGTGTGTGTGTGTGTGTGTGTGTGTGTGACTTCTCACATAGGCACATTTCAATAATGTTGTAGAAAGGAATACTTTCATGAATGACTTTATGTATGTGGCCCCTGCAGTCCTTTCCAATTCTAAAATTCCATGATGGAATAACTATAACAATGCTTAAAGAAAAAAGAAAGACAGAGAGAGAGAAAGAGAGAGAGAGAGAGAGAGAGAGAGAACCTTTGATCAAAAAGGAAATGAGGACAAATAATGAAATTATAGTTTTAGACTTCTTTAAGTTATTCATCTTACTCCAAATTTGTGTAATGAAATAATTTGTGTAACTACTCTTAGTTGTTTTTTAATCATGCTCTGCCAATGTGTGTTTTTTTTTTTTTAGGATTGTATTTTCTGAATCAAATATTTGAACTGATAGATAAATACTTGAAGTTGATGTTGGAACCTTATACTTAGACAACAACTAAAAGGTGAAATTACTTATATCTTTACAAACAGGAAGTGACTCATTACCAAGAAGGAAGCTATTCTTGAACAGTTGATTTTATACAGTTAGACAACCAACTCATTAAAAATATCAAAATCATTTCTTATATTAGAAGAAATTTTTAAAAATTGGAAAAATGGCATTAAATAATTCCAATAATCCATTTCTGTAATCTAGTCAAACAAGCTGTTCATTTTGAAAAATGAAGAAATGAATAACAACATGTATTGGAGTCATTTTCTAAAGAAGTTAAGCCTATGTAAATAAACTTGTATAACTTGAACAAAGGATCCTAGAAACTGCTGGCAAACACTAAAACTATTTGTCAAAAGAAGAAATATGGTATCCAAGGGTAACCACAATTTAGAATATAAACTCATTTGTAAACTGCTACAGGACTAACTGTTTGGCAGTTTATTAATAGCAAAACATCATAAAATAATAAGAAGCACTGGTAATGGAAATAAATTCAGAGAAATTTTGACTATGTACCCAAACCCAAATATGTGCATTTAAGATTGAAAGTAGAAGAAAGTCACACATTGACCAAAAAGAAAAAATGACCCTTACTCTCTCAGTGTCCCAAGTGGATCTCTAAGATAATATGTCACAGATGAGTTGCTGATGTATATCAGTAAAAAGAGTTTTGACCCTGGGAATTCCCTATACCAATGAAATGATAGGTCTGGATCAAAAAGGATTTTTTTAAATGGTATTGCATAGCTATAAGTCGTTGAATATCATGGTCTCTGAAATTCTATGGATAATCTCTGAAAATAAGGATTACCAATTGGGCCATCAAAATGTGCATAGCAGATATGATCACAACAGAACATGGTACAATTGAGAAGCTGTGCAGGAAAGGTGATGTAACAAAAAAAAGAAAAACAGGAAACCAGAAAAGAAAGTAAGCTGGATATGTGGAAAGACTATGGAAAAATTTATTTATACCATGTTAAAAAACCTAAAGGGGAATCTTCTGCAGCACTCATTCTAGGAGAATGTGGACAGTAGTTGCACAGAAAGACATGGGTGGATTGTACTCTGCAGCAATGAAAGGAATGTCTACATCAAAGCAACCAGAGACCCACAATGTGTGTAGGTAATATGGAAATGTGCTTATTATGTTGCCAAAGGCTTTGGAATGTTTATTTGACATCATCCAAGGTCACTCATTAGAGGTAGGTAGGTATGTTGCAAGGGGATTTAAATGGGAGATAGATCCTTGGATAGCACAGTATTCATTATTCATAAGTTGGAGATAGTAAAAATAAAATAAATCCTTTGCAGATTAGTTAATGGCTTACTAAACAAAGATATGGTATGTTGATGGCTTTTTGAGCTCAGCTTGACTAGTGTCCAGTCTCATTTGTTTATATTAGTCAAAGGAACAACTTTAAGCTATTCTTAGCAACTTAAACTAATTTTACCATTATTGTGTGATCATATTCCATCTCTGGCCATGTTGGCCTAGACATGGACAACCAGCATACACTGATTTTAGTTACTTTCAAAGAATTCTGTTAAGAATATCGGCATACTTAAAGTTTTACCCTCAAGAGCTTCTGCAATAAATGTCTTCTAGGTTTTTGTTCTTTTTAGCATTTTTTTTTCCATATGCTTAGTCCCAATAAATAAAATTACATTAATCACAACCTGAATACTCATGGTCCAGGTCTATTTAACAACAATATTTTCCTTAGTCATTTTTTTTATTTGTAGTTAACCTAAATATTGCCCCTAAAAAAAATCCTGAATGAAGTGATAAGAGAGAGTCATAAAGATAGTATTACCAGGACTGGTAGAGATCTAGATTAGTGATAAAAATTGAAGAAGAAATTATATCAATAATTAATTTTTAGTACATTAATGTTTGCAAAACCTCTTCCTCATAATGACCTATGATGTAGGTCACCCTTTTTTATTAAATGAGGGAGCTGAGACTCAGGAAGGTTAAGTGATTTTCCCAGGGTCAAATAGAGAATACATATCAAAGCAACAATTTAAATCCAAGTCTCCTGATTCCAACCTCATTGCTTTTTTCTGCTGCAAGCCAGCTTATTCTACTTGACTCTAGATTTAGCAGCAATGGTTGGAATTTGAAAATAGAGGATTCCCATGTATCAAAATTATACAGAAGTCAGAGCAGGAGGGAGGCTTTGCAGAATTAATCTCTTCATATAAAAGAAACAACAACCAATAATTCTGACAAGGAGCTAAAAGGAGGATTGACTGAAGAAAGTGATGCAGGTACACAGAAAACTCACCAATCTCAATTCTAAAAAAAATATGTATACAGAAAATGGAAGCAAAAGCAGGTAATGGAGAATGATTATAACTGTATGGCCTAATTCTATGAGTAGAGCATAATGAATGTGAAAGTTCACAATGATCCAAGGCTTTCTTTTTCTTGTTTCTCCAGATGCTAGTAGACTCTTTCCTGTGCTTAAATTTACTTGATATGAACTATATATATATTTATATCCATGTTGTCTTCTTCCTTAGAATATCTGACTAATTCCACATTTGGTTTTGTATGCCTAATACTGCTCAAATGTTTTTTGATTGATTGACTGACTGAAGGTTGGTAAGGAAAGCAAAGTTCAACAAAGAGGGAGGTAGCAATATTGGTAAGGGGGAAGATCAAATAGGGATAGGACTGCTGCTTTGGTGTGGATAGAATTATGATAAACCAAGGACAATTGCTCCACTCTTATTTTTCTTCCCTTTTCCTTACCGTGGATCTCTGAACTGCAAAGTACAGAATGAAAACCACTGTGAGAGAGGCAGTAACCAAGATAAGTAGGGAAATAATCCTAGAGAACCCTGATAGCCTTCAAAAGTTCATCACCTGAAGATCCTAGTTTACTGAAGAAAAAAAGAGCAAATGGGATTTTTAGCACCACTGATGACGTTTGATAAACATCATAATAAATAAGAGAGATACAACAGAATTGGAGAGAGGCAAATATCAAATTTTCAAAGAAAAAAATATGCACACTATAGGACAAATGAATTTGACTTTGATTCTTATTACTATACAGAAACATTATTATTGAAGGCACGGTTAATGACCATCTAGAAAAGCATTAGGTAGGTAAAAAAAAAAAAAAAAAGGTTAAAGAAAAAGGAAAAGTCACCACACATGCAAAAAATATTTATAGAATATTTTGTGGTAGCAAAAAACTGGAAATTGAGGGGATGCCCATCAACTGAGGAATAGCAGAACAGATTGTAGTATATGATTGTGAAGGACTAATGTGCTTTAAGAAATGATGAAGGGGAGGAATGCCCCAGACACCCAATGTGGTGGCACGACCCACCAGGTGGGCCCCAGAGACCCGGGCCTACTGAGATGCCGTTGCTGGACATGGCCTGCTGACCCACCAACCACAAAGTCCACTCCTAGGCATATCACCACAGGGCAGGGATGAACTGAGCTGGGTAAGAAACAAAGGGAGGGCCCACAGCAGGGGCAGCAGCTACCTCCCCGGGACTACTCATTCACAGTCTGGAAATTTAAAAAGCCCCTAGGTGAACCTCCAGGGACCAAGATGACAGACTGAACCTCAGCTGCTCCAATTCCCCCCCCCAACCAAAAAACACAGTAATTATTGACCCAGAGGAAAATTTTAAGCAGTAAAGGCTTAGGAACCCCTGAGAAAGGGCGTGAATAAGGTCCTGCCTCAAAATGGGAAGAAAGCAGGTTACAAAGACAAAGACTCTGAAATCCTATTATGGTGAGAGGGAGGAATCAAACTCAGAAGGAGAGAGTACTGACTCCACATTCCCAGCTGAAGCCTTAACAGGGACTATGACTTGGTCTCAGGCACCAAAAGCATTCCTAGATGAGCTCAAAAAGAACTTTGAAATCTGGCTTAGAGAGGTAGAAGATAAAATCAACACCTCCTACCAAAACAAAATTATGAAATTAGAAAAACATTACAATGAAGAGAACAGCTCCTTAAAAAGTAAAATGTGTGAACTAAAAATGAAATCTGAGCATATGGAAAAGGAGCTTCAAAAACTAACTG
>CM053587.1:259168919-259187852 GCA_028646515.1 Pseudochirops corinnae | reverse complement strand
ATCAATTGGGGAATGGCTAAACAAGTTGTGGTATATGAATGTAATGGAATACTATTGTGCTATAAGAAATGGGGATGAGAGGGACTTCATATTTACCTGGAGAGGCTTATATAAACTGATGCTAAGTGAGAAGAGCAGAACCAGGAGAAATGTGTACATAATCACAGACACATGGTATGTGTGATGATGAACCTTGATAAACTGGACTCTTCTCAGCAATGCACAGCTATAAGACAACTCTACAAGTGTCACATTGGAAGGAGATACCTACATTCAGAGAAAGATCTAGAAAGAACAGAGTTTAAATGGAGACTGAAGCAACCTACATGCTATCGCTCTTTTCCGTTTTTGGTTTTGTTTCCTTTTTCCTATTGTTCACTCCATTTGTTAAAACCCTTCTATACAACCAATCTAATATCCAATGTGAAAGTATTTGCAGATTCTGTACTTGACTGAATGCTGCCGGTGGGGGGGGGGGGGGCGGGAAGGAAGGGGAGAAAATTTGAAACTCAAGGGACTCTGGAATCAAACCTTTTAAACTAAAGGTAAATAAACAAATCAATTTAAAAATTAAAAAAAAGAGAAATGATGAAGGGGATAGTTTCAGAAAAATCTGGGAAGACTAATATTAACTGATGCAAAGTGAAGTGAGCAGAACTGGGAAAATATTGTGCACAGTAACACCAATATCATAACAATCAACTGGGAAAGAGTTAGCTACTCTGATCAATGCAATGATACACAATAATTCCAAAAGATTCATGATAAAAAATGTTATCTGCCTCCAGAGGGAGAACAGATGAGTGCAGACTGAAGGAGATTTTTTTCACTTTTTTTTTCTGTTTTTGTTTTGCTGTAGAGCTAATATGGTAACATATTTTTTCATGGCTTTACATGTCTAACAGGTTTTATATTGCTTGCCTTCTTAACGGGTTGAAGTGGGCTTTGGGAGAGTAAAATAATTGAAACAAGACAGTAATTTTTTTAATTAAATTTTTAAAAAATATAAATGTTTTAAGGTATATCGCATAAGTCAAATAAAGGCAATAGGCATTCACAAAGATACAGAAAACCTTGATCAAAAATATGCCTCAGCAGGTTAATAACATTTAATTTTTTAACAGGGTTATTGAATATAAGTTCCTTGATTGCAGGGACCAGTTCATTTCTGTCCTTTATATCCTCAGTCCTTAGCACAGTATTTGAAACATGATAGATGCAATACCTATTCATTGATTGATCAAGAGAATACGATATACATAATTTAACTACATTTTAACAAAGCACTTTTAAAAGCTTATCATGTTGTGTTTCTGGAAATATGTGATCTGGACAATCATAAACTGGGTCAATTTTCAGGAGGTTCAATTGCTAGATGCAAAAAAAAAAAAATAGACACTAGTGGTTTGATGCCATCTTGTATCCAGTCTTCCAGAAGAGTGTCCTAGAGATCTGAAAATTATCTGGAGGTTTAATGTAAGCTTAATTTAACGAGTGTCACTAGAAGTCAGAAAAAGATACTCTTAGAATGAATTAAAAGTATGAGTGTTGAGAATTAAGGAGGTGATAGTCACATTGTCCTCTCCCAAAGTTATATCAGATTTAAAGTTTTGCGCTCAGTTCTGACTACCACATATGAAGAACTTGGATAAACTTATGAATGTCCACAAAAGAGCAAGTAAGATAATGACCATGTGTTCATGCAACATGAATATTGGTTAAAGGAACTAGGGATACTTTGCCCAGAGAAGACTTTAAAAGAAAAATTTGAGTGACTTTGGTTATCTCCTTGAGGAAGGGAACCTTCCTTTGCATTTCTTTGTATTCCTGACATTTATCACAGTGACTCATTCATGGTCAATGTTTAATAAATGCTTATTGATTTATTGTTGATTTTATTTGCAGGCAAAGAATGTCTTTCACAAAATCCTATTCCACTCATCATGGTACTCCCAGAACTCTCACCACAAGTGGCATTCTGGGTAGCCAGAGGTGGTTGAATTCTACTCTTTCAGGGGTTCAATGGGCAACCCTGAAAGTCACTGGTATTTTCTAGTACTGACTCTCATTAGCTTCCAGTGGCATACTGCCTATTGATTATTACCCAGGGATAGTTCTCTTGTCAAAAGACTATTTACTAAACATGTATAGAAAGGATAGTTGTTGTAGAAAAATTCCCTCAGACTAGGAGTGCACTCTCCCCTTACCCACACAAGGTCCCTGGTGAGAGAAATTTAGATAGTACATGTGGCTAAAATGAAAACTCCCAGTTCCTAATTACTGAAAATTCATTTCTCCCTGAATGCAATCTTCTTGAAATTCCCTTTCGATGTAGTTCTCTGGGCTACAAGGATCATGACCTCATAGAATCCAGAAACTGACTTTCCTCAGTCTGTCTAGTTTGCCTTTAGAGTATTTCTCAGCTTTCATTGAAGAAGCTATCATTAAGTCAGTGCTTTTCTGGATACTCTGATACTGGCTCTGAAGGGCACTGCAAGTGGAATAATTGGAACCTCAAATCTAGCCTTTCAAAATTAACATGATTATCATCTTATTTACGGAGAAGAGGAAATTAAATACTCCTCCTTCCTCACCACAAAAGAAGTTACTTCTCAGGGTTCTTCTAGATTATACTATAACATACATGGCTACTAGAATACATAATCCCAAGCTGACTGGATGTGTTATTTATAGACCCAGGGGTATGTCTCTTTAAATACATTACAGAATATTTCTTTAGTGGTGTTATCTGTTTTATTCAATGACTCAAAGCCTATTTTAGCTTTTCAAATGAATTAAGGAATTGTTCATATTAACTTGATTTTGGATTGATTGATTCAGTGGAGATGTCTGGGCCTGTAATCAATTGAAATCTAGGTTAAAAAAAAAGCCCACCCTTATAATTCTCTGGAAATTACCCTGGTTTCCTGAAGGCTTTACCAGCAAAATTCAAACAAAACAAAAACAAGTTCTGGCATTTTCTGCCAAACTGATAAGATTTTAAATGCGGCTCTCAAATGGATTTGTTGTCCAATGAGCAAGAGGTGATTAGTTGATAAAATTATAGATCATTGATATAGGCAAAGCATTCATACTTCTTTGATTAAGTATCCAAAATTCTTTTGAAAAGCCATTTTGGATAATGGATAGAGAGACGACCAGAGAACCAGGATGGCCTGGATTTAAGTGTTGTCTCAGTTATATACTACTTGTGCGACCCTAAACAAGTCACTATACCCCTTAGTACCGCAGGCAACAATGAAAGGCTGTAAGTCAGAGGAGTAATAGCAAATGTTTATCAACCATCTCTCTGGGGGAAAAAAAATGTATGCATGATACATGTCTTAGCTAAATCTATATTTATTTATTTTTTTTGCCATCACTTTCTTAAATCTAGAAAATCAAGAAAGTGATTTTAAATTTCAAGCTTCGATTTGTAGCATTTGTCAATTTTCAAGGTATAAATGCTCACAGTGAAAATTTTACTACTAGCTTTCATAAGCTATAAGAGCTTGTTTCAACATACCACTGCTACTATTTGCGTAGCAATTGCCAATTTGTTTTGATAGGAGTTTCCTCATCGAAGATATCCCTATACCTTTAAAATCACAGGTTGAGGACAAAGTGTTCCTAAAACACTTGGATTATGTCTCAATCATCACCACAACTTTTGGAAAGAAAAAATATAGTCAACCTTTTTTATATGCTACAATGTGAAATAATCAATTTAATTTCTTTTCACTGAACCAAATAGTTGTTGATGAAATTTTCCAAATCAACCAATTCTTTTGCCGTTCAAGTACAGAACTAGAGAGACAAATGCTATTGCTTCTAAATTGGGAGGCATTGTATTTAATCACCTCAGTTTAAGTAAACCTTTTATAGGAAGCTAGCTAACAGCTGCTGATAGTGTATAATTTTCTGAACAAAGGTGAAACTTTACTCTCTCTCTCTCTCTCCCATTCAGATGGCATATCACTTTGTCAGGCTGAGTATTGTTAAACCTTGGTAAACCTGTTTATTACACCCACAGCTGATTCATGGAAAATCTTAAACCCAGACTTTTTTTTTCTTGAAGCTTTGGATCTCCACGGTTGTTTACCTCCTGTTGTGGAGTTTCATCAGTTGTTTTTGTTTATCAAAGAATGATAGTTGTGTCAGGCAAATCCAGTAGTCCTCCTTTCTTCAGAACCTCCTTGGTAGCTATTTACACCTTAAAGGCTGATTTTTTTTTTCCCAACAGTTTGGATATTCTATATGTCAATATCAACTTTCTCTCCTCCCTAAAGGAAAGAGAAATGGAGGTAGGTTTTTTTTCCCCCTGTCATGTTTGTTCCCATGTGCTGATGAAACCAAACACTTAACATCTATGAGAGAAATCCTGGCAAATCTAGGCAACGCAAAAGACAATAAGAAAATGAACAAAGTTCTGGAGATCGCCTCTATTACTACAGAACTCCAACTCCTGTCCCCTAGTAACACTTTACAGCACCTATACAGATATCTTAAGTCATTAGACCTACTCCATCCATACTTGCTGCCCCACCTCCCACCTGCAGCTCCTTCCATTTTTATACAAAAACTGAATGAGACAGAATCAGAGCTAAGAAAAAACAGAAAGTAGAAGTGGGAGTAGTAAATGTACAAGAGCAGTAAGCACCCTGGATAAAATTGTGAAACAAATGGTCTTTCATGACTATTTTTCCCACTCACTTTTCTCCATTCTTCTCTGCCCTCTTTACCATCTCTGCTCATCCTGCCCCACACCACTGGGTAAAGAGCATGTGTTACATATGACATTTTAGGAGCCAGACCCTAGAACTAGAGAACCCAATCACGATGCTATCAGATCATAGTAGAGTGGGGGAAGGGATATATATGGAAGTAAATATAGTAACAATGGAAGTAAAGAGACACCTCATCACTAGGTATCCATTGATTTGGAACTGACAAAGTCTCTTCTACCACTTATGGAAAAAATCAACTAATAAACCAATTTTCATTACAACATTAGGGGCCAATGAGTCCCCCTCCCTTGACATTTCCATTTCCAATGAGGGTTCCTGGAGATGAATTGCTTAACCCAAAGTAATGAATCATGAAATTTTATTCAAATATAATAGATAGTTTTTGGGTGTGGGTGCTTCCAGGAACCCCTCAAATCATGCTTATGACTGACTTCCAATTCTGCCTCTGGGTAAGGCTGACCTTGAGGAATCAACACATTTATCAAAAATGGCTGTACTCAAAGTTTACAAAGAACTCTCCTGTATACAATATGGCCATTTTTGAAGAAGTAAATAAGCCTGTACGGAACCAAACACGGTTGGGTATATTAAAGTGACAAAGAAGTAACAATTCTTTAGGCTCATCAAATATAATTTTTTTCTGGATTTTTAGTTTAAGGTAGCTATCTCCACTTCTCCCAAACGCCCTGCCCCCTTCCTCTGCCACACAGAGAGTATTCATATAGGTGAGGACAAAAGGGAGAGGGGAAAGTGGAGATGGGTTGTGGTTCTGTACCAAGGGAGAAAAGACTCAATAGATAATATATAAATATATCAATATCAATCATATCAATAAAAACTTAATCATTTTCCCAGGGGTACTACTTATCTACAAAGAGAAAACTGATTTCTAAAAAATTAAAACTGCTTATGATTGCAGAGGCACAACAAAAAAATCATATGTTCCTATCACATTTCCTAAACATCCTAGCCATCACTTAGGCAAAGGAAGTTTAAAAGAGTAAGAAGATGAATGAAATTCTCTTCAATGTTGTGAAGTAGAATATTTGCTTTTTAATGGAAACCTATATTTAGGCACATGGAGGGGAAAACAACATCTTTGACCTTTTAGTAATTTTGAAAGACAAACGGGTCTTTAGTTCTGGGTTTACATTTCAAGTAGCAGCATAAGTGTCATTTAACTCACTGTTGAGTCAGAGAAGTTATGACCACCAGAGCCAGAATTAAGAAAAATGAAAGAGATCTCACTTCTCAAGGCTATTCAAAGGTGACATTTTTATCTAGCCTAGTTTCATAAGCGGGAAGTACTGAGATGAATCAAATCAAAAGAAGAGCTTTTCTTTAGAATGAGTAATTGATGCAATAAAATTTATTGGTGAAGGAGAGCTCATTGACATAAGGGTTAGGAGTCAGCAACAAGTTGAAGCAAGGAGTGATGTTTCATCAAATGTGTCTTACTTTGGGAAAATTTTGGCTTGCTTTGGGAAAAGCATCTGATATGATCCCTATGGCATCTTGATTTGAGAATTTGTAGGACTAGAGCCAAGAGTAGACCAAGACAAATTTGTGAAGTTAAGCAATTGCCTACTTACCTTTCCTGTGCCTCTCAGTCCTCATATTCAGCAACATTCTTTACTCCTACTTCCTTCAGGTACCCACTATTCTTAGAATCAGAAGATTTAAAGTTGAAAGGAACCTTATAGATTATCCAGTGCACCTTCCCCCTTATGTGTAATCTTCCTTTGCCTTCCCTTCCTTGGAACAGCATCAGGTGGTAAACCATACATAGTCTCTGCTCTTAAGGAATTCACAGACTAATGGGGGAGACAATTTGCAAACATTTATATGTGAATAGAATATAGACAGGACAAATTGGACGTAATCTGAGGGGGGAAACACTAAGATTAAAGAGGAATGAGAAATACTTTATATAGAATCTGGAACTCTGATGAGACTGGAAAAAAAAAAGTTGGGAGATGAAGATAACGAAGATGAGAGTTCCAGACATGGGGGAAAGTCAGTGAAAATGCCAGAGCTGGGAGATGGAGTGCCATGAATGAAAAACAACTAAGAGGACAGTCTTCCTGGATGGAAGAATCAATGTAGAGGATTAAAGTATGGATCTTTTTTGTTTGTATTTATATCCCAGCAAAGTACCTGGAACATAGAATGCACTCAATAAATATTTTTTGTTGTGCCTCTGCAATCATAAGCAGTTTTAATTTTTTAGAAACCAGTTTTCTCTTTGTAGATAAATAGTACCCCTGGGAAAATGATTAAGTTTTTATTGATATGATTGATACTGATATATTTATATCTTATCTATTGAGTCTTTTCTCCCTTGGTACAGAACCACAACCCATCTCCACTTTCCCCTCTCCCTTTTGTCCTCACCTATATGAATACTCTCTGTGTGGCAGAGGAAGGGGGCAGGGCATTTGGGAGAAGTGGAGATAGCTACCTTAAACTAATAAATAAATAAATTCACCCCATAATTTATCTATTATAAATCTACCTATCTACCATCTATTCTTCTTCATCATAATTGAAAAAATAGTTAAATGATTAAGTTTATCTTCCTAAAGCACAGATCTAATCATGCCATCCTCCAGTTTAATAAACTCTACCAGCTCCCTAGCAGCTCCAAGATGAAATTTTTAAAAATGCAATTTGTGGCTAAGATGACAAAATAGGAGAATGATAATTGCCGGAGAGGATGTGGAAAAATTGGAAGACTAAAGCATTGTTGGTGGAAACAGGAACTGCAAAGGACTTGAGATGAATTGGCCCCTCTGAGCTTCAATATGGAATGGGAACTGAACAAGGAACTGGATGAGGAGCCATATGAGGAGCTGGACAAGGAGATGAGAGCTGCCTACCTGTGAATCCAGGTGACAGTTGGTTAAATTCAGGCAAAATCTGGCACCATGGAAGAGAAACCATGGAATCTGGGAGCCAGCCTCTAGCCAAGATGAAATGACCTCTCCTTGGGTACTTAGTGCTGACTGACAAGACCATTATTTATTGTGATCTAGGGGTGGGAGAACTTCGTACTTTGTACCTTGTACCCTTTAAGGATTATTGAGTTAAGGATGATTGGAAACTAATCTCCAATCAAGAAGAAAGACTTTTTGACTGAGAAATTAAGACAATGTGACATAGGGGTAGGAGATCTTTGTACTTTGTATCCCTTTAGGAGAATTGATCCTTAAGGATGATTAAGTTAAGGACTTACTGAATGATATTTTTTGTTTAAAACTATATGGCCCCTGTAGTGATAAGTTGTTATGTCATATCATTGTGAATGCTGTACTTTGGTTTCTGTGAATGTTTTGATTTAGTTTACTGCTGAATAAATAGAGAATTAACCATAGTATGTGATCAGAACCTTAGAGCTATTCATGAAGAGCTGCTCATGCTTGTCTTTACACTTCCTCACACAAATCATTCCATCTGAGCATTTTCACTATCTTCCACATTTGGAAGGCTCTCCCTCCTCATTTTCACCTCTGCATTTCCTTGCCTTTCTTCTCAGCTAAAATTTCACCTTCTACAGGAAGCATTTCCTGGTCCCTAATTCAAATGTCTTGCCTTAGCTGATTATTTTCAAATATATTTCTTATTTGTACATAAGTGTCTGCATGTTGTCCTTCCACTTTTAAACTGTGAGCTTCTTTAGGGAAGGGACTCTCTTTTATCTTTCTTTGTATCTCTAGGGCTTAGCACAGTCCCTGGCACAGAGTAAGCAATTAATAAATGTTTATTGACTGTCATCTCTCCAGTGCCTTACATTTTATCAAGAGAGACAATATGTGACTACCTACTTGGCCCACTGTTTGATTCAGGGTCCACTTCACTCCCAATACATCTCTCCAGTCTTTTTTTTCTTCCTCATTAACTCTCTTCCTATCCTTCTAAAGGTTTTAATTGATATCAGTAACAATCTAATATTGTTATAAAAAGAAAATGTAGACTCCCTTAAGGCCATAACTATGTTTCTTGCCCATATTTTTATCCCCAGTACTCAGCACAATTTCTAGCACATAGTGTGTTCTTAGCACTTAATAAATTATCCATGTAGAGAATAAATGAAATTTATTATGGGAGAGAGAACACTAGCAATTGGGGGTATCAGGGATGGCCTTTGTAGAGAAAATGGTACTTGAATTGAGTCTTATAGAAAATGAGAAATTCTGTAAGGGAGAGGTGAGCAGGGAATGAATTTAAAAATAAGAGGGATGATCAGATCAAAGACACTAAGATGGGAGATGAGAGTGAAATGTAAGAAACAGAGAAAAGGTTAGTTTTGCTGTACTGTAAAGTGCTAGTAGGGAAGTAGTGTATAGAGAGGTCAGAAAGATAGGCTTACCTTCAGACAAAAGAAGCATGGCTCCTCTCCAGATTCACCTTTGAATCCTTTTCACCTTAGCAATATACCCTGCCAAAGCTTGTATTTAGTCGGCATTGCCTTTGCAAATTTAGAGTCACTCCCCTGCCACAATGAGGAATCAAAGTAGGATTCAGAGGACGATAATAAAGTTAAGTTTGGGGGAAAATATGGAACCCAAAACTGAAGCAGATTTTATTCAAAGGACTCCCTGGAAACATTTGCTCTAAGCCCAATCAATGGAGCAACCACCTTGAAGATAAGGTTTAATGAAGGTTGTTTTTTTTTTTAATATAATCTAGGAAAATTTAGAATAATGTTATTCCCTAGTTTTGAGTATGGAAGAGGTGATTTCATAGGAGTGAATCAGAATTCCTGTCCTGAATTTTTAGTCACATAAATGAATGAAAATGGGGCATGGAAACCACTAAGGTTCTTACTAGGAAAAGAAGGGGGTAATCTGAAAAGACAACTTTAAGAAAAGTGGTTGGTAGGCGCAGCTAGGTGGCACATTGTATAGAGAACTGGCCCTGGAGTCAGGAGGACCTGAGTTCAAATCTGGCCTCAGACGCTTGACGGGCACACACACAAAACTAGCCATGTGACCTTGGGCAATTCACTTAACCCCAACTGCCCTCCAAAAAGCAAAAAAAAGAAAAGAAAAAGAAAAGTGGTTGGGTTTGTTGCTGTTTGTCAGACAACAATAACAAAAATAACAAAGAGTGATATATGTGTGTGTATACATATCTATCTATCTATCTATCTATCTATATATATATATATCATAGGTATATAAATCTATAACTTAACAGTGCTTTAAAAACCTAGAGAAAATAGAAAAATTCAAATATTTACATGGTTGTCTATACTACATAACATTAAAATGACTAAAGATTTCATTTCTCTTTTTTCTTTCAATCTGAATGTTTTACATAGACATAGCCTTTAGAAATTATCTGGCTGTTGCTTGCCACCAGAATAGACAATTTTAGTTCATGTTCTTACAGAAAATTTTGATGTATAACCAGATTTTAAAAAAAAGAAAGATAAAAAGCAAAAGTACAAGCAGGCAGTGTACAGATGTCAAAGCATATTTAATGTTCTGTATTTGAACATTTCTACATCTGTAACTAAAGTGAAGCCCAGACTGGTAGAGGAAAGAAAACTCTAAAGAATGATCTGTTTGCTCTCTGGGAACAGGATCCCATGATTGACCCTAAAGGAAGCAAAGAAAATGGAAACTGATCCTTAGCCTAGGCCCTATATCCCCAGTGTTCACATGTTTTGAACTGCCTATTTAGTCCCCACTGGAGAATCAATTTTACAAAGAAGTCGCTAGAGGAGGGGAACCTGTGTCCTCAGGGATACATGTGGTCCTCTAAGTTCTCAATTGTGACCCTTTGACTAAATGCACAGAACTGTGAAGTTTGGATTCAGTCACAGGGCCATACTTGAGGACCTAGAGGGCCACATGTAGCCTTGAGGTCACAGGTTCCCCACCCCTGACCAAGACTAATAAATATACATAAGCACATATTGACTATAACTATGAATCAACTGGTAGAAGGAATTTCCATGTAGGAACTCCCTCTATCACTGCAATATGGTGCTTGCAATGCAACTCACAGTCCTTGGCACTGAAAGGTTGACTGATTTGCCCAAGATCAGTCATTCAGTACATGTCAGAGGCGATGCTTGAACTAAGATTTTCCTCGTTGTGAGGTCAGTTCTCTATTATACCACACTACTGCTTTGATTAAGAATGTAATATACATTTGTCTATGCAAATGAGTGGTCAGTTAAAAAAAACTAACAGTGACTTTGCATATGAGAAGACATAGAAGATATTATTGAGAATGCATTCAAAGAGTAAAAAAGAGATCTTCTGGTCATACACCAAAAAATAAGTACTATCGATGACAGCTTGAGTGATAAGTACAGAGCTTATGAAAGAAAATGAAGAGGAATCATTCTAAGGTGAAAAGATGTGGAGTAGTAGAAATTTGCATTGATAGATGGCCAGACCAATGAAAATGTGTCAATCAAATTATTGAGCTTTATATAGATAGAGATATGTACCTGGGTCATAATCTTCCTCTCCACTCTTTCTGACGTCTCAGTTTTCATGTTGACAACATCTCTGACAGGTTAATCATACAGTTCCTCAGCCTATTTATCTCCAGTGACCTCAGTCTCTACTCTACTTCACCCATACTCTGGTATAACCACCCATTAGACCTCACCATCTCTTCAGATTATACTGCTTTCAAGACCCAGAACTTTGGAATTCTACTCTCTTACTACAATATTCTATCCTTCTACCTCTCCTACTCTTTCATACTAAACACACTCTCCTCTTTTCCTAATATTTAGTCTCTTGGACATCACTGTTCTCCTACTTACTCGGCTCCCTTTTGGTTTCATTTGATTCCACATTTACCCTTATCCTAAATTTCACATTTTTAGAAGGTTTTTTTCCCTCATTTTAGCTACTATCTCAGATTCCCTTATCTCTCTTATACTATCTATATTCCCTTTACTCCTATCCTGAACTTTTTCCATCCCTGATCTATAAATTCCAATTTCTTGATAACCTGTCTAATTTCACTTCTATTGCTTCCAGTAGAGTGAATATCATTCTAACCAAACTGGACTTCTCTCAATGACATATGACACTCCATTGCTTATCTCCATGTCTTTTAGATGGCTGTCACATATACCTGGAATATACTCCCCCCATCCCTTATACCTGCTCTATAGAGCATCTCTCCTTCTTTAAGATACAGATCAAGAATTACCTTATTATGAAAACATTTCCTGATCCCATCAGTTGTTAATAATCTACCTCTCAATGGCTTTGTAAATATTTCTATTCATGCACTTAATATTTATGCTATATATTGCATATGAACTTATTTCATGCATTTGAATGTAAGCTCATTACAAAGAAGGACTGTTTGATTTTTTTGTACATGTATCTCTAGCACACAGCACTTTGACACATTGTAGGTGCTTAATACTCATTGATCGATAGATCTATTGGCTACATCAGTCCATCAAGCAATATAAGTGTCTGCTGTGTGCCAAGCACTGCTTTAAGTGTTGTGGATGTAAAGGAAGGCAAAAAACAGTTCTTGTTCTCAAGGGAGACAACATGAAAAAAAATTATGTACAAAGAACACACACATTTATATCTGCATGATAAATTAGAGATGATAAAAAGAGGGAAGGTAGCATTAAAGAAAGTCTTCCAATAGAAGATGGGGTTTTAGCTGGGACGGAAGGAAGGAAGGAAGGAAGGAAGGAAGGAAGGAAGGAAAGAAGGAAGGAAAGAAGGAAGGAAAAAAGGGAAGCCAAGGCAAAAATGAGGAGGGAGAAAATTCCAGGTATAGGGGAAAGTCTGAGAAAATGCTCAGAGAAAGAATATTTCCAACCAGTGCCTCTGATAAAGGCCTCATTTCTAAATTATACAGGGAATTCAGTAAAATCTATAAGAATACAAGTCATTCCCCAATTGATAAATGGTCAAAGGATATGAACAGGCAATTTTCAGAGGTAGAAATTAAAGATACCTATAAACATATGAAAAAATGCTCTAAATCACTATTGATACAAGAAATGCAAATCAAAACAACTCTGAGGTACCACATCTCACCAGCCAGATTGGCTAAGATGACAAAATAGGGAAATAACAAATGCTGGAGAGGATGTGAAAAATTGGAACACTAATACATTGTTGGTAGAGCTGTGAACTGATACACCCATTCTGAAGAGCAATCTGGAACTATGTCCAAAGGGCTATAAATAATTGCATACCCTTTTACCCAGGATTACCACTTCTGGGGTTGTATCTCAAAGAGATCATAGAAGTGGGAGGAAGACCCATATGTACAAAAGTATTTATTGCAGCTCTCTTTGTGGTGGCAAAAAACTGGAAATTAAGGGGATGCCCATCAATTGGGGAATGGTTAAACAAGTTGTGGTATATGAATGTAATGGAATACTATTGCGCTATAAGAAATGGGGAGGAGATAGTCTTCATATTCACCTGAAAAGGCGTATACAAACTGATACTAAGTGAGAAGAGCAGAACCAGGAAAAATTTGTATACAACCACAGACACATCACATGTGTGACAACCAACTTTGATAAACTGCACTCTTCTCAGCAACGCACAGCTATAAGACTACTCTACAAGTCTCAGGACAGAAGGAGATATCTACATTCAGAGAAAGACTGAGAAAGAATAGAGTTTAAATGGAGACTGACACAATCTACATGCTATTGTTCTTTTTCATGTTTGGTTTTCTTTCTTTTTTTTTCCCATTGTTCACTCCATTGGTTACAACCTTTCTATACACCAGACTATTGTACAATGTGAAAGTATTTGCAGATCCTGTACTTGATTGCACACTGCCATGGGAGGGGAGGGAAAGGGAAGAGAGAAAAATTGAAACTCAAGTGATTGTAGAACTGAATCTTATAAACTAAAAGTAAATAAACAAGTCAATGGAAAGAAAAATGCCCAGAGTCAGGAGGTGGAGTGTCTTAAGTGAGGAACAACAAGTAGGCCAAAGTCACTGGAGACACAGAATTTGTGATTGTAAGATGTAAAAAAATGGAAAAATAGTAAGTATCCAGATTATGATGGCTTTTAAAGCCCAAAAAAAGGTTTCTACCTGATCCTGGATGTAATAGGGTCTCGTTGCAATTTACTGAATAGAGTGGTTTTGATAGCTAAATGAAGATTTGATAGCTAAATGAAGATTTGATAGCTAAACGAAGATGGATTGAAGTGGGGAAAGTTGAGGCAGGGTGACCAACAAAAGATTATTGAAATATTTCAGGTATGCCCTGAATTTATGTTTCCCACATATAGAACTGCACCTTATGGTTAATTTGGCAAAATACTATAGCAATAATTTGGAATAGTGGAATGAGTACAAGTTGAAGTCAGAAGAGATTTGAGATGAAATCTCACCTTATTGACTATGTTATTAGAGCTCAAGTCACAAATTTCTTCAGCTATTTTCTCCTCTGTTAAATGGAGATGATAACATTTGTAGTATTGATCTCAAAGAAGTATCAAAAGAGATAGTATACACAAAGCCCTTTGCATAACTTAAATCACTATAGTGATGTTAGCTGAGTGGCACAGCGGATAATTCATGGAATCTAGAGTCAGAAAGACCTGAATTCAAAACTTGCCTCATACACTTTCTAGCTCTGTGAACCCAAGCAAGTTACTTAACATCTATGTGTCTCAGTTTCCTCATATGTAAAATGGAAATGATTAATAATAGTTCCTAACTCCCAGGGTTGTTGTGATAATTAAATATTTATATTTTTATACTTTTAAAAATAAATTATAAACAAATTTATAAAACACTTTGAAAATTTTGACTATTATTAATTGCATCTTGCATATGAACGTGTAGGTTATGAGTCATAAGTTTACCATTCTTGTAATTAGCAAGAAAATGCCACTCTTTGTAGCATAAGATCATCCCTGGACATAACATCCATCTATGTCTCTCTTGAGGTCCTTCATTAAAGAAAAATTCAGTACAAAGGCAAAAAGAACCTTACTTCAATATTTTTTTAAAATCACCTGTAATGTCTTTTCAAAACTGATTTATAGTTTAGACCATAGTTGATACTAAAGCATTTATGATTAAACTACTTAGTAAACATCTCCAACAGGGCAACTGAGATTCATCCCTAAAGTGATAAACCTGGTGAGCCTACTAAGCTGGTAGAAGAAGGTACAGCGTGACAAGACACATATTGTCTATTTTAAGATTCTGAATAAGAATGAACTACTCAATTGAGTAAGATAGTTCCAGAACATTTTACTATCATGTGCTAATAATAGCAAGCATTTATAGAGTATTTAACATTTGCAAAGTGCTTTATAAATATGATCTCATTTTATCCTCAAAACGACCCTGGGAAATAGGTGTTATTTTATCCCCATTTTAAAAGTGAGAGAACTGAGGCAATCTGAGATTAAATTACTTGTCCAGGGCCATACAACTAGAAAGTATCTAAGGCCACATTGAAACTCTGATTTTCCTGGCTCCAGATCCAGTGCTCTATCTACTTCTGATAAATAGCTATATAATCTAGGGTTTCAAAAATGTTTTCTCAACAAACTAGAAACTATCATTTGCTTTTTTAAAACAAGTATCAGTTTGTTGTGCTCATATAGAAAAGTATCCAGACTCTGAAGGGCTTCTAGTGTCCACAAGATGAATGTATATTTTATACAACAAACAATGGGGGGCCATAAGAGCTTCTTGATCAGTTTGTAAAAAAGGTCAGATGTTCTTTAGGGAGACTGACAATGGGGTGAAGGTTAGATTGAAGAGGAGAGAGACTGGAGACAGGCCCTACAAATTATCTCAGCTTGTATTGATCAGTACATCTGATTAAGAAGGGGAGAGAAGGACCTTGGCAAAATGTTTGGCAATTTGTGGGTCTTCTAACTAATACAATAATAACCATGAAACAACAGATTAAGGAAATAAAGGGTGTGTGTGTGTGTGTGTGTGTGTGTGTGTGTGTGTGTGTGTGTGTAGTTTTTTGTTGGACTATAATTGTAGTGGGGAAAAAAACCCAACAAATTCCAAAACCCTTATCACATAACTTTAAAGAGTCATCAGTCGAAAAAGGTTGATTTTAATGAGATGGAGAGGAAGCAAATATGCTGTGGTCACTTTTTATTGGTAAAGAAACTCCTTCCATTTGTTGTGTTTAATTTGGGAGAAAAAAGGAAAACATGAATGCTGCTAAGGGTCCCAAATTCCCATTCTTTCTCTGTTTGCTTTTTCAGAATGTTTCTGCCTGTGTGCTCTGTGTACTAATGCTAACAGTATAATAAAGGCTTCGAGGATAGAGGTATCTTTTCCTATTTGTATTCCACACAGGAAACAGAATAGACTTTAGAAGCTTGTGTGAATAACTACCTGAATTTATTGATGTGTATTCCTAGCATTTCAGAGAACCAAAAGCCTCCCTGTGCAATTGTCCCCTTGGATCACACAGGTTGGCCAACCACTGGACACAGAAATACCCAAAGAAGACCTGTAGATCATTCAGTAAGTCATGTTCCCTGATCCAATGCCTCATCAAAAATGTAAGGCATTACTGAGCTGTGGGACTGCTGCCTTTCCAGTGCAAAAGATGTCTTGACGACTTATCCTCACGGCAAAGTAGCCTGTGGAGAAAGGAGGAATATGGAGCCTGGGTTCTGGGGTCAAATCCTATCACAGTAACAAAGCTCCCATAAATCATTATATAAAGAGAAGCCAGTTCTGGGAAAAGCTTTTCTTGTTTAGTTCAAAGTAGATAGATCAGATTAATATAGCTGTTGTATTTTGGAAGTTGATGGAAAAAAAACAACTTATGTTTTTTTTTTTATGTTAAATCCCAGACACATTTGTTATTGACTACTGACTTTATGAGTATGATAGCTCAGTGATGTAGGAAGAAGTCTTAACAGCTTAATTTTAGGTATAAGAGAACTGAGACTCAGTTTAACTGAATATAGTGAAATGGAAAAATCATTGAATAATGAGTCAGTGACTCTGGGTTCTAGTCTCAGCAAAGCCACAAACTGTGAGAGCTCTACATATCAAAATACCTTCCCAGGTCTCCATTTCCTCATCTGTGAAATGAAGAGGTTGATATAGATATGATAAAACATCCAATGGAGAGCAACCAGGACAGATAAAGGTCTTAAATTTATCCACATGAAAATCAGTCCGTGGAATTAGGAATGCTTAGCTTAAAGAAGACTCAGGTGGAGGATTTATAATAGTTGGCTTCAAAACTTACAGACTTTCCTTGGGAAAGAAGGACTCAACTTGTTCTGCTTGGCCCCAGAGGGCATAACAAGGAAGGATGGGTTGTAAAATTAGATTTGCTGTAATAGTTCCTTATTATTAGAACTATCCAAAAGTACATTGGGTTTCACTGGGAGACAATGAGTTCCTCCTCCTTGCAAGTCTTCAAGCAGAGGCTGAATGATCAATTGCAAATTTGGTACGGTATTGAACGAATTATTTGGAGGGGATGGGTCTTTCCTGATGTTTCTAAAATCCTGTGATTCTTTGATCCCTTTCAGTTCTAAAATTCTGAAATCCTATGATTCATTTAAGGTCATGCAGGTAGTTCTTGGCTGAACAGAGATCAGAACCTCCTGACTCAGAGACTAGTAGTTATTTCCTCCAGTGGCAAAGTATGTGATGATCCTTGATTTGCAACCTCTTTGAAATCATATGAAAGGAAATTTGTTATAAAAATACCTATAACTCCATGTTCATCAAAGGAAAGATTTGCTGCTAAACTACAACCTGTATCTACATGGCAATGTCAGGATGCAATACCACTGAGTCATCCATATGATGCTGTATAATCTCCTGACATGACTAATATGCCTTTCTCTAATTCTTATGTGAGTCTACAGTAGGGTTTTGGCAGTTCAGCCCATTGATATTTGGATTTATCATTTTAATACTTCCATAAAATTCTTGTTTAACCAGTTTTGTTTTGTTGGTTTGCATTTATAGAAATGGTTTCCAATAAGTAAGCTCTGAAATAGTTCTCTGATTTATTACCTGAAGATCTTCAGGAAGAGGGATGGAATTCAAGATAGAATGACATCTGTCTGATGGCAATGCAAATAAAATTGGTGGAGTTAACTAAATCTCCATATGCTGGGTACTATTCTTAGCACACACAAACTAATTTTGTAGAATATTAACATCTGGTAACTTCTAAGCCTTCAGTATACTTGTTAAAACTTTGTTCCTTCACTAGCACTAATCTCTTGCCCTAGGTTTCTTCATAGATTTAGATTTAGAGATCACTGATTTAGAGCTGGAAAACACCTTAGAGGGCATCAGGTTCAACCTCCCCATTTTGTAGATGAGGGAGCTAAGGCCTAGAGAGATAAATTGACTTGTCTAAGGTCATACAACTGAATGTGGGGAAGGCAGAATTCAAAGGACTTGACTTTGAATCGATTGCTCATTCTAGCACAGTTGATATCTCCTATATCAAACTTAACAGAACCATAAGGGACTTCTATGTGGATTCTTCACAATTGAAGTTACATGCAAGATTCTTTCTGTAATTACTAATTCTCTGCAAATTTTAAGATCTGGAAAATAAAGTCTCTGCTTTATCTTTACCTTTCTATAACAGGTGACATTGTCACCTGGCAGATATTACATTTCTATAAACTGTCAAAAAAAATATGGAACGATAAGAAATGCCAAAATGGCTTAAGAGATAACCCATAAAAGAACAAATTAGGTATGAATGCCGGTTATGTTTTTGAGCTTTCTATTAGGAATTTTAAAATTCAGTTAGCAGATAAGAAAAATAAATACATGAAGCATATGGAAATTCACCTTTCTCAATGGACATGTCAATTAATCTATATGGACTGCAATGGATTCATCTACAATATTTGGGGAATAAATAGACTAGATGATTTCTATGTACTCTTCCACTTTTAACCTATTAAGGCTATCTCCAAATTAAATTTTCATCTTCTCTCAATAGTGATGTTCCTCAAATACAATCTAGGATCTTGTTAGGTAACTAAACTAAGACTGTATTCTTTGTCACTGGCAGGCAGAACTGTAACAGCAAGCACCCTAGCATACCTAGGACGGCTACTAGCACAGGTTCTTAGATCTGCTTTTCTAAAGGAAAGCAACTCAAAATGGGTTAACAATCTCACTTTAATCAAACATATCATTTACCTAGTTCAGGGGGAAAAGTCAG
>CM053587.1:259152596-259168419 GCA_028646515.1 Pseudochirops corinnae | reverse complement strand
GTTTGTGTTCTCTGAAGTTCAGGGTGCTGACTTTTCCCCCTGAACTAGGTAAATGATATGTTTGATTAAAGTAAGATTGTTAACCCATTTTGAGTTGCTTTCCTTTAGAAAAGCAGATCTAAGAACCTGTACTAGTAGCCACCTAGTAGTGCTAGGGTGCTTGCTGTTATATAGAATTAGCTCAAGAATACTGAGAATGTAAGCCAGGGTCCCTTCCTGAGTACTCTCTGTAGTAATAATGTGCTAATGATTTCTCTTTTTTTAGTGGGAGGAGAAAAAATTAGAGAGTTAAAGTACCTTGGAAAAATTATTAATTTCCTGTCTTACTGGTCATTAGACTTAAGGAGCCTTACTGACTTTCAGACCCCACTCCTTACCTCTATGAACCAGGAACAATTGGTCTAGATTTTTATCACCCTGGCATATCAACAAAACATTGCTTTTCAAGGTCCAGAGATTGTTTTCCAGAGATTTTGACTTTAGTATGAATATGGGGGTCCTATGCAGTGCTGGATTAACATGGCATTGGAAGAAAGATCGAGTCATCACTTTTCCATGACCCTATAGGAAATTTAAGTCATTTTTTCCTGAATTATATTTTCTTATATGTGTATCTGTTGTTCCCACAAATGAAATGTAAGTGCCTCGAGGGCAGAAATTGCTTTGTTTTTGTCTTTCTATGCCCAGGCACTTACCACAGTGTCCTATATATAAAATGAATAAATATTTTGTTGTTATTGTTGGGTATAATTTGAGAAAACAATATTTTGGTAGGATAGGATGTATATATGTGAGTGTGCATATGGATATGTTTTCTGTGAATATCACTGAACCAAAAATGTGAAGAGTGAAGATGAAGAAAGTAATTAGAACAATCACACCATATAAATTCATTTTTTTATGCTGTCCTGACTTTGGTTAATCATTTTTTTCTTAGAATGAATAATCAAAGAGAGAAGCCCTGGCCACCCCAGGGTTTGCTCTAACTCTGATGCTATAAAGAAACAGCATCACTGAGGAAGTGAAACAGAATTACCCTTGTGTGCCATAAAGAAAACCCTATTGAGATCTTCACATTTCTACTCAAAGCGTATTGCCCATCTGCCTTTTTGATCTGAACAGATGCTGTCTTTCATCTGAACAGTTGAGTATAATGCAGAGTGATTTTTCAAAAGCAATAAATCCCAACCTTGCAAGTATTTGTCCACTAATAGTGGACAAATTAGACTATCATTGCATTATTATCAATCTTGCTTGGTCTGGTATTAATATCAGAGAAATTTAGTTATTGACTATTCTTTTGATTCTTCTCAGACAGCATTGGAAATGCATTTTAAAACACTTGCATTATTATGTTAGCAGATAAGCTATGACAGAGCTGGTGGAACTGATCATAGGGCCATAGATGTAAAGCCAGAAGGGACCTCAGAGTTCATCTAGATTAACCCCCTCATTTGATACATGAGGAAACTGAGACCCAAAGAAGTCGAGTGACTTAGGTTTACAGAACCAAGGACATAGATCTGGAAGGGACGTCAGGGGTCACCTAATCTAATACTTTAATTTTACCTGTAATGGGTGGGGGGGTTGGTAAATGAGCAGACCCCATCAACTTGTTCTGCTGATGTAACCTTCACAAGGAGAATGCTGGGGAGTTTCTTTTGGAAAAAATCTTGCCAGGAAGTAAAAGAAGAGCCTTGTAGAAAGTGTGGCACATGTATGGCCATTATGTGACTGAGTCCAATTGGCTAAACACATGGTTAGCCTTTTCTTTTATTGGCAGAAGCCCAAAATTGATTCACAGCCAGAATCATCCGTGTCTCTAGAAAGGTCTGAATCCTCTTGAACATCTCTTTTTGCTTCATTTGCCTCTAAGGGAATTCATGACACTTTCAATCATGGCCACTGAGGACAAACCATGTGGTAATGGGGCTGGCCTTATAGCTTTCTTCCCCTCTGAGACCATGTGGTACTCAAGAAAGAGATCTAGGTCTTTGGGCTTTAGTTTGTTCCGTTTTGTATAAAAACAGAGTCTCCAACCTTGAAAAAGTGAGTCGGGGGAATCCATAGTCTAAACCCAAGTTAGACATCACAGCCAGCGCCAAACTGATGTCCTGAGGAGTAAGCAGCAATCTTTAGGAGCAGCCTTCCGAGCCCTAGTCCATTAAACCAGAGGGTCATGTCACATATGAACATGATCTTGATGGGAATGATGAAATATAGTAACTCTTAAGGCAGTGTAAGGAAGAATATTCCCTTGAGGTATTTGAGGAAATGTTTGTAATTTGTTCTTTGAAGTAAATATATCTTCAGAAAAGCTAATTGATTTAAGTATTTAAAAGGAACTTGGGTCTAGTCATAGGACCCCTGACAATATCAGCAACAGGAAAAGTGTGGGCTCAACAATGGCCAAGAGAGGGGTGGCGAGGTGGCATGGTGAATATAGCACTGGCCCTGGAGTCAGGAGGTCCTGAGTTCAAATTCGGCCTCAGACACTTAACACTTACTAGCCGTGTGACCTTGGGCAAATCACTTAACCCCAATTGCCCTGCATTCTCCCCTCCAAAAGGCAAAAAAAAAAAAAAAAGAAAAGAAAAGAAAACAATGGCCAAGAAACACTACTAACAGGGTTGGGGGTCAGAGTATACACATTATATACAGATGAGAAAAGACCAAAGGAAGTTAAAGGACTTACCCAAAGTCACACCAATCATAAAATGTTAGGAGCAGAATTTGATGTAGCAAGGTTCCCTGGATTCCTTGCTCACCACTGTAATGATGCTTCTTTCCCAAATGTGTCCAGTAATATCTTAATTACTAAATCTAGCATCCTTAAGAGGATTCACAGATGAACAGAACAACTGAGAGTTGCACCTTGAATTTATTACATATTTAACTCCACTCGCCTCCCAAAAAAAAAACAGGCTCAATATAATAGAGATTGGCAGTTTCATCTGTAATTCTCTCCTTATGTTCCACAAAATAAAAGGAAATGTTTCTTTTATTTTGTGTTTAAGTCCAGAATAAATATAAACAAATAAATAAAAAGATAGCTGAATGAATGAATGACTAAAGATGAGGGAAAATATAATGAAGTATGCTCGTCCTTCGTCTTGTTTGACCTTCTTGTAGCATTTGAAATTGCTGGCCATCCCCTTTTTGACACATATGCTTATCCCTTGACTTTTGCTATTACTCTCTCCTTATTGGTACTACTTCTTTGATGGCTTTTTTTCATTCTTTTTCCCTGGTTCACCTTCCTTCTGCTCACAAGATTCTGTCGCCATCCCTCATCTTCTTTTTCTTCCTTGGCAATCTCATCTCCTCCCATGCTGGAATCATCTATTTAAATACCTACCATATCTATAGATCTAATTCTTGCCTCTCCCTTAGGCTCCAGTTCTGCATTTTCAAATGCCTGTTGTATATCTCTGCCTGGAAATCATTACAGTACCTTAAATCTACTATATATATTTTTAAATCTTTCCCTACCCCCAACAACACCTTATTCCAAGCCCACCCTTTATTCTAACTTCTCTGTTCCTATTGATAACAACATTGTCTACTATTCATTCTGGCTCAAAAGCATCTTACCTCCTATAATCAAGTCTTATTGATTCTGCCATTACAGCAGGGGTTCTTAATGTTTCTTGTGTCATGGACCCCTTTGACAATCTGGTTAAGACTTTGGATCCCATCTCAGAAAAATTGTTTAAATGCAAAAAAGTAATATACATATAATTGCAAAGGAAATAAATTATATTGTACTACATAGATCTAGATATTGTGGGGGGAAGAGTCCATTGAACCCCAGTTAAGAATTCCTGTTTAAAGTCATTTTATCTTTTCTATCCTTGTTTAGGCTTTCATCATATCTTACCTGGTTTATTGGAGTAGCCTCTCAACTTGTCTACCTACACTCAGTCTTTCTCCCTTGCCAATTCACCAACGATATTTTAGCCAGCATAATACAAAACATAGTTCTGAGTATATTACTCCTCTTCTCAAGACCTTCAATTGGCTCTTGTTCCTAGAATAAAATACAAACTCAGCTTGGAATGGAAGAACCTCTGCAATCTGGCTCCAATCTACATTTCCAACTATACTACACATCGCTCCCTTTGCATTGCAGTTACTGGACTATTAGCTTTATCCCTATCTCATCCTTCAAATCTTCTGCTATCTACACTAATTAAGCCCTATGGCTGAAATACACTTCTTCCTTACCTCCCATGATGAATTCCTCTATTTCCTTCATGATTCTGCTCAGATGGTTACATCTTATGTGAAATCTTCACTCTTCTCCCAAACTGAAATTGATTTCTTCTCTCCTTTTTTAAATGTTCTGTTAGCAATTTCTATGAATTTTTCTTTTGCTTCCATCACATTTTCCCTTGTTTTATAGTTGTTTATATCAGGTTGTAACCCTCCCCCAAAAGACTGCAAGCTGACTGATGGCGGAGATAATACCATTCTTCAACTTTGTTTATATATATATAGCAACTAGAATAATATGGATTATGAAATGCTGAATTGGATTGAATCAAATAGCATGAATCAGTGCTATCACAGACAGAAAATGAGAGGAGGATAAAGTACAAAGCAGAAAAATTCTGGTAGAGCATAGGCAAAAAAAGCCATTAAAGAAGATTGAGAAGGAATCTCAGTAAACCAGATATGTAAAGGACCAACACAGAGTAATGTTGCTGAAGTCAAGGGAGTTGTGTTTGATACAACTGATCCCATCTGAGATTCATCTTGCAAACACACCGGAATGGTTTGCTATTTCCTTCTCTAGCTCATTTTATAGATGAGGAAACTAAGGCAAACAAGGTTAAGTGACCTACCCAGGATCACATTGTCTGAGGCCAGATTTAAACTCAGGAAGATAAGTCTTCCTGACTGTCAGCCTGGCACTCTATCTGCTACATCACCTAGTTGTCCCAGTAACCAAGAAAGACAACAGTCTAAAGGGGTATGGAGGTAGTCAATGATGTCAACTGAGTGAGAAACAGAATCATAGCATGTTAGAATCAGAAAAGACATCCCAAAAAGTGCCTAAAGAAAAATTCATTTAAAGATATCACCCCAAAGTGGCTCTTCACTTGAAGTATTCAAGGCACCCAATCTTCCCTTTGGATAGCTCTCACCAATAGTTCAAAGGGATAAAAACTGAAGTTCCTTAGACACAGCAAATAGAAGATAATTGCATGCACAGATTTTGTTTTGTTTTGTTTTAGATATTCCACTGCTCTGAATATTGTCGCAGAAATTTAGGGATAGAAAGAACACATACAAAAATCTTGATAACAGGATTTTGTGATACCAAAAACTAGGTGGAAAAAATGGTGTGCAATGGGAGAATGTCTAAACAAATCATGATGACATGAATGTAATAGCATACTAAGACCAAAAGACAGAAACTGTGCCTGTGATTGTATTCACCCACTGAGCTGCCAGAGAGGAACATCTTCTATCAATACAGGTCAGTACCTTTCATTTAAAATATCATACAATTGCTGTCTTCTCCATAAGAATGTGAGCTCTTTGAGAATAGTGACTGTCTTGCTTTTCTGATTATATCCCCAGCACTCAGCATCATGCTTTGCATATTATAAGTGATTAATAAATACTTTTTCATTCATCCATGCATTCTTTATCTAGAAATTCTTAACTTATAGCTGACTAGAGAAGTGAGGCATTGTAACCTGCCCAGCGACCAGAAAACCAGTATACATCAGAGGCTGGACTTGAACCCAGGCCTTTGTTGCTATAAGGTACATTGTTTATCCATTATATCACATTGCTTTTCTATGATGCCATCAGAAACAACAGAGATGAGGAATTCGGAGAATCATAGGAAGGTGAATATGAACTGATGTAGATTGTAGGCAGCAGAACCAGAAAAACTGGTTTGCATAGATGACTATATGCATAGATGAGACTATAACAGAAATGCAAAAAATTGAAATTGAATGCTATGGAATCATAGTGACCAAGTTTGGTCTCAGAGAAGAGATAGAAACTACATCTCCCTCCTTTCAGTGGAGAGGAGTACAGGTATGTAGTGTTGAATATACTGTCAGACAGAGTAATGTTTTCATTTATTTTAAAAATATTTTTAAATGAGAAAACAGTGACTAGAGAATATTTGGAAATTAATGTGATATTCAAACCAAGGACAACAATAATAAATTACATCACTGGTTGTTTTGAGAAAGCAACTTCTAAGTAGTATGAAAGACAAAAGCTAAATTACAGGAGTCTGGGGATTAAGAGGAGGGTTAAGAATTAGAGGCAGCAGAGGGAGATGATGTTTTGGAGTTTGGGTTAAGGGAAGAAGAGAGAGGCACATACAGACAGAGAAACAGAGACAAAGGAAGAAAAAGAAATATAGAAACAGAGAGAATACAAAATCCTCTAGGAGAGTAAAGAAGAGGTTGATTTTATGATTATGAAGATGTTTAGATTGTGATGTTTGTTGAACAAAAAAGGCACCAATGAGTTTGGAGACATTTAATGTACAAAAAGGGAAAGATAAATTTGGATAGATGTCAAGGTGCAAAAGGAAAAAAATGATTTGTGAAGTGCAATTCAGGATGAGATGAGAAGGGAAAGAATCAAAGAGCAGGAATGAGGCTATAACTCAGAAACACAAGTAAAGGCATAGTGGGGTAGTAATGGAGAGACAGAAGATTTTTGTTTTGGATAGTCAAAAAACTGAAGGAGCTCTCTTTTGAGATGGCTTCATTATTTTTAGAAAAAAAAAAAGAGAAAGCAAAGTCAGCTTCCAATAGTGAGGGTGCTAGAAGCAAAAAGATGGAGGAGAGATGAAAAAGTTTGGAAGCAAAACTTGAAATAATTCAATAATAAACTAATGAGGGATAAACAAAAATATTGCCAGTCAACCTGATTTTCTGACAATCTCGAACAATGTTTGGCATGCTAAGGGCAAGAGTAGGGAAAGGGTAAAGTGTATAATTTAGCCAGGTTCTGAAATAACCACAGCTGAAAGAAAAATCATATTTTCTTTTATATATCCTTCACATTTCTGACACTCAACAGTTGACCATAAACCGTAAAAAAAAAATGAATGGATGGCTTTGTGTTTGATATTTTGAGACAGTCAAAAGAGCATACTAACTCAGCCAGGTATTGGAATGCTTAGGATAAAGTTCTGGGTTGGCTTTTTGTTTTGTTGTTGTTGTTGTTGTTGTTGTTGCCATTGTTGCTGTTGTTGTTCAGAAACTAACATAGTCTCATTCTTGTGTAGTTTGTAAAGATCCAAACCTTTGGTCTAAAGGCAGCCTGGATTGTTAAGGCAAATGAAGTTATTGTTCCCACCATGTCAGAGGTTATCAACCTTTTTTGTTTCATAGACTCCTTTAACAGTCTGATGAGGCCTGGGTCTGGACCTCTTTTCAGACTTTTTTTAAATGCATAAAATAAAATAAAGAGGATTACAAAGGAAGCCAGTGATATTGAAATATTATTTTTTTAAGTTTATATATTCCAGGTTAAGATTCTCTAATGTATATGATATATAGCCCATTTGTTAAAAGCATAGTTATTACTATAATAAATGTAAGTATTATATCCACAAGGGATCTATGATTTCATTAGTGTAGGAGACCCCAGTTGAGTGTTCCTCTAGGGAAATTCCTGTACTGATACAGAATTTATGGTAGATAAATTCTAGGAATTTGCCTGCATCACAGATTTTAAGTAACTTGCATGGGGTTCCACATCTATTAAGTATCAGAGACAGGATTTGAATTAAGTTCTAGTCTCAGAGCACAACATTCTTTCTATTATTCCTTGCTGCCTCCCAGACGCTCTAGAAGTACTTGTTAATTCAGTGTTTTGATAATTTAGACATAATACATGTTATTGATTCCTAAAAGACACTACTTTGAATTGGAAATGACCATGGTTTCTTTCAGTTTGAAATAAATAAGGAAAGGGAAACAGTGAGTCTTAGATTGTAAGGAAATAGTTTTCAAAGTATTCAGAGAAAGAATAGGTAGAATCCAATGACCTAAAATTCTTCTCATGAGGAAATTGTATTAAAAGGAATAGAATGTTGTCAAGAACAAAATTTTGATGACACAAGCACAATAGGTTCCCATGAGGAAAAAAGGCGGACACTGTCTAATTTGTAGTAGTAACTTATCAAGCAACAAATATTTTAGTAAAAAAAAAATGAGAGGTCTAAGAAAGGAGAAGTAACAAATAAGTATCATGGTGGTCCTATAAGAATGATGTCACTAGATCTAGAATGAGCTGAGCCTGGAAATTAGTACTTGGATACCAAATAAAGACCATAGATTTACAGCTGGAAGGGACCATAGAGGTCATCTAGTCCTATTCTGTTTTTTTTTTTTTTTTTTGGTAAATAAAACAGAGACCCAGAGAACTGAAGTGACTTGTCCTAGGTTACACAAATATGATAGAGATTTAAGCCTGATTCTCTGACTCCAGATGCATCCTTTTTTTTTTTTTTCAAATATATCTCACTGTCTCTATGGACTTTGGGGTTATACGAGAAGCAAGAGGAAGACCAGAGAAGGTATAGTGGCTCCTCTCAATTTCAATGGAATTCATGATACAAGATGAACAGAATCATTCAACTCTGAATATATATAGTATAGTAAAATCTCTATTTATTCAGCAACAAACTAAAGCAAAACATTCAAGAAACTAAAGCACAACATTCACAACAATGTAACATAACTTATTACTAAGGTGGCCACATAGTCTTAAACAAAACATATCATTCAGTAAATCACAATCTTATCAGTCATTATAGAGCACCCAAGTAAAGTCTTCCTGCACCTTAACTAGAGGCTGACTTCCAATCATCCTTAAGCCAATCATCCTTAAGGGGTTGCAGAAAGTACAAACACCATCCACCTTTAGGTTACAGTAAGTTACAATATCATTAGTCAATACTGAGTACCCAAGTAAAGTCTTCTGTCATCTTAACTGGAAGCTGACTTCCAAACCTCACACTCCTCTTTCATGGGTTGACCACTCCCATCTCTTGCCTGAATTCACAGGTAGGCAGCTCTCCCAGCTCTTGCCTGGACTCTCTGCTCCTATTTCATACCTCAGTTTGTGGGGACTGCTTTCCAAAGTTTCTGTTTCTAGGAAGACAATGCTTAAGAGAGCTACAACAATATTTACACATTGCCAGCACTTTCATCTCAAATCACTTTCTGTCTGACAAAGTAACACAAATCAACAGACAAAGCTTCTGTCTGAGAAATCAAACACAAATCAACAGTAAAATCCTGGGACTTCTATAAAAAGCAGTAAAACTCTCTTTCAGGACTTCTGTAAACAGCAGTAAAGACCTCTTCCAGGGCTTCTATATCAGCAGTAAAATCCTCTTTCAGGGCTTCTGTATCAGCAGTAAGTAAAAGTTCTCTTTTGGGGGGTTGCATATCAGCAATAAAGTCTTCTTTCAGGGCTTCTATATCAGCAGTAAACTCCTCTTTCAGGGTTTCTGTAACAGCAGTAAAGTTCTTTTTCAACTGATAGGATGCTTTGTTCTGACAAAGTAACATCAACACAGACAGAACAGACATACCAAGTGCCAAAATCACAAGCATTCTCCTTTTCAGTTCTGCTTGGTCCCAGCTCATGCTCAAGCTTTTCTCTGCTCTGCTCTTTCCTGTCTATTCTTCCTGCTCTGCTCTTTCAGCAAGCCTCTCCCACTGTGGGCTCCATGTGATGATGATAGTCCTGTTAAGGTCAGGGAAGGTCTTCAAACTCCCTTAGGTCTATTAAGGGCAACACAAAGTATACTGTTTCCAAAAAAGACAATGCAATAAAAGGTATGGCTCAAAGGCACTTTAATAGCTGAAACTAGCAGCAAAATATTACTTTGCTTGCCATTACACCCTCCCTTCATACCAGAGAACTTTGAATTATAATGATATTAAAAGATAAAATATTTTGATGTTATATAATACTACACAGATATTTTATGTATTTCTGAGTTTCTAAACTTTTTTATGTCATCTGCTGGCCTTCATGTGTCATCTGCAGCTTCCACAAAACTCCCCCAAAATTTCCATTTAATTTCTTATACCAACCTTCAATATATCGAAACCATGATGGGTAAAGTCAGAATGTGGAAGGAATAACTGTATACCACTTTCACTTAAATGCAACCATCATTTGTTAAGCACTTACCATGTCCTGGGCCAGTCAGTCAATAAACATTTATTAAGCACTTACTCTGTGCCAGGATGCTTTGTTAAGTGCTGAGGACACAAAGAAAAATAAAAAATAGTTCCTGCCCACAAGGTGCTCATAATCTAGTGGGAAAAAAAACATATAAAAGTTCAAAGGGGGGGGGGAGCACCTTGTATCTGACAAGGTGGCATGATGAAGATCAGAGGACCCCAACTAGGTGAAAAATGAAATGGATGCCTTGCACACCTGCCTTAAATAGAGGAACTCTCCACTGTCCACTTTCTACCCTCTCCAATTAGAGGGAAGGAGGGAAGGGCTACATGACCAAAGGTATGAGTTTCAGCCTTAATATGACCTTGAAGAATGATAAAATAGTAGGGGGTACAGTATAATCCAGGAGTACAATGAAAGGGGGAAATTATGAGGTGTTTAACTAATTGCCTAACAGATGAAATGTTTCTGGAACTGAATAACCAAGATGCTAAGGATTCTAGAGAACATACCATGACTAGAGGTGTAATGGACCCAGTTCACATTAGATTGCCAGAGCTGATTGTTAAATTATCAATCTGAGTATTTACATGTCAGAATTCAGCAAACTATATAAATAAGCACTTGATTTGTTTTGATAATTTTCTAGACTTAAGAAAATTATAGAGAAAATGTTAACAATGGAATTTAAACTTAAAAGCATGTAGTGCATATATCTTTGTTGAATCTCCTAGAGAGAAGAGTGTCAAACACTTACTAACACACCTGTATATAATTCTCAGTTAAAGGAACTGGAAATGTTTAATCTGGTAAAGACAATTTTTGTGGGTTGCAGGGTGTTGCAGGCTTGAGAATAGATGATAACTATGTTCAAATATGTGAAGAGCTATTATGTGACAGAGAGGTGAAGTTTCTTCTTTGTTCCAGAGCACAGAAATAGAACAAAGGATAGAAGATACCGAGAAGTAGATTTAGTTTTGATATAAGGAAATTTTCCTAACAATTGTCCAAGGTAGAATGACATGTCTTAGGAGATGGTACCTCACTGAAGGTCTTCAGGAGGAGTCTGGATGACTACTTTTTGGGGTGTTGGTAGAAGAAATTCCCATTCAGATACAGTTTTGACTAGAGACTCACATTACCTGACCACCACCCTGAAAAAAAATCAGTCTAGGAAAAAAAAGAGAGCTGAACTAGGTGTTAGGAGGGCTTGAAATTTAAATCTCATCGTGACTTTGTATGACTTGTGTGACTATGGACGTGATTCTTTACTATTCTAAGACTCAGTCTCCTCATCTGTAAAATTGACATAATAATAGTTGTAGTACTCATTTTGTGGAGTTGCTGTAGGGACCAAATAAAATAATTTACATAAAGCACTTTAAAAATCTGAAATCTTCATATAAATATTAATCACTATTTTTATTACCCCTTCAAATTTTGAAGTTATTCAACTCTTTGAAATTTTAATTTTCAAAACAAAAAAGGAAAGAATTTTAAGCAAGTTTTCTTTAAGTAGTGAGCTCTTAAATAAATTATCAAAATTTAATTAACTCACAAAAAGTAATGCAAATTTTTTTGTTAAACAATTTGTTCTCATAGTAGCAAATACTTTATGTGTCATAAGCAATTGAATTTGTTAATTGTAATGGTAATTAATTTAAATTTGAAGACCCCTTTTTGTTATGTCAAGTAAGCAGGTACTTAGCCCTTAGTCAAGCCTCTGTGAAAGAGGCAGAGGGTGCGAACTCTGTCTCCAGCTGCTGACATAACAGGAAGGGTTTGGCTGAAACAGGAAGCTAATGCTGTGTGTGTGTATATATAAGAAAAGTCCCAGAGGTAGAATCAGAATTTTTCTCCTGAGGGGCTCTTGGTGGAGGAAGCAGAATTTTCTCCTGACAAACTTACTGGTAGAAGAATTGTGGAAACTGAAGCCAGCTGAAAGAGAGAGAGAGACAGAGAGAGAGAGAGAGTGTGTTTCTGTCAGCAGCATCTGGAAGCTGGGCCACTACAGCTGACTGAGAACTGAGTTGAAGTTTTCTTGAGATCAGAATCTGGTGAAGGCTGAAGTTGCTGCCAAGAGGGCTGCCTGGAAGGCTGAAGTTGTTTCTGTCATCTGGAAGGCTAAGATTTCTTCTGGGTCCTAGAGACAGCAGAAATTGCCAGAGGACTGAAGAAGCCTGATCAGGATGCTAATACTTTGTTTATTTGTGGCTTGGTTGATCCTTGAGTTCCCAGGAACAGAAATTGTGAAGGTTTTGAGATGTGCTGGGCCCTGTGAATTTCAGTGTGTAGCAGGAACTGCCCAGAGGACTGGACAAGGACCTGGGTGCTATCTGCCTCTGAATCCAGGTGACTGTTTGGTGGATTCAGGGACCATGGAAGGGGATCCAGGGAATCTGAGAGACCACCCTGAGTCAAGATGAAGAAAAGGCCTCTTCTTGGGTATTGAACGCAGCAATGAAATTGAAGTTTAAAGACTGAGGGGTGAAGGGTTTATGTAATTTTTTAATGACTGTATTTAGTGATTAAGGATACTGAGTGACTGACTGCTAGATAAGTAACTAATTAAGTTAACCTATGATTGCGCTATGAGTAGAAGATTGAATATTGTATTTCAAGATGACTGAATGACTGAGTGAGGAGGCAAACCTCCTTAGGGATATCAGATGATTATTCTTTGATCTTTGTTCTAAATGCTGTGACCACTTTGGTGAAAACTATGTGGCCATTTTAATGATAAGCTGTTGTGAACACTATATTGTGATTTTCTGTGATAAGATGTAATGTTGTGAGTATTTTTCTTTGATTTGTCATGGAATAAATGGAGTGTTCACTATACTGTGTAATCAGAACCTTAAAAGCTGTTCACAGTAGCATTCTTTTGGGAAGCTGCTCGTGCATGGCATTATATAATGTAATTGATTTACTCTTATTTTCCTCATTTTTAAACATTTTAGTATATGATATGATATATACAAAACTTAAAATTAGTTATTTATGTGACCTTAAGCAAGTCACTTAGCCTAGACGGGTCACAGTTTCCTAAATAGTGAATGAATTGGACTGAGTAATCCCTAAAGAACTTTACTTATCTAAAATATGATGATGCCTATGTTTTAATATTATTTAAAATATTTAAATTAAGATTATTAAGCTTCCATTTTAAATAAATCATTTCAATCTTATATTTCTAAAGATGATAACACTACCTTCAATAACAGTTTGGGTAGCCACTGAACATTAAGAGAAATGCATAAAATAATATGTACCTTCTTTGGTAAAATGAATCAATTCATCTATTCTAAAACATAACAATTTCTAGCAAACAAAACAAAACAAAACAAAAAACCTGAGTATGTCTGTTCAAAATGCCTGTTTTGAAACATCAGTTTCCATTTTTATTAGGCACTCAAAGATCTTTCGTCAGGAACATCTTAGAGATTTAAATGTATTTTCTTCTTAAACCTTTCAAAAATGTATCTAATTTCCACAGATTTTTTTAGTTGCTTTTCTTGAGTATCCAATTCGAAGGCTTATATTTCTCAACTTGTCTAGTGCTCTTAAGTTTAATTCTAAATATATCTACTGGTCAGGAAGAAATAAACTAGTAACTTAAAATGAAAACTACTCCACTACCCAAACACCCAGAGTCTCGTTTCTTTTGAGCTCCCATTAGTTTTAACTGAGTATGTCAAGAGTATGTGCCAAGAAAAAGTTCCATTAGTCTTACTAATACCCTTTGACAGACAGAGAGCTCTAACATAGAGGGATCCTGAGAACAGATCAAGTGGTTACAGGTTTGCTTGGACTGCTATGTTATGTTCAGTCTTCTTAAGGTATTTGAGGAAAGTATGCCTTGTGCCAAAATTTGAAGATTCAAAAAAATAAGATTGATTTCCGGGGCCTTACACAAATTATAGTTTGTACCAAATAACATTTTATGGAATTGAATATGTTGATGAATTATATAAAAAAACTTACCTTGTACAAGGATTGATTTTCTGTTTTTGCCTCTTCTTCTATTTTATTTGCTACATTTTGAAACTTCCTATAATATAAAAACCTGGATATGATGTAAGAGAACTTGAGTTCTAATTCCAGACCTGCTGCTGATTACATTATTTTAGGAAAACAGTGTGGTGGAGTTGTTCTGGAGACAGAAGACCCAGGTTCAGTGCATACCTTTGACATATACACATTTAATACTAAGCAAGGCCCCTAATCTCCCTAGACCTCAGTTTTCCCAACTTTGAAAGGAGGGGACTGCACTAGGTACTCTCAGAATTCCTTCTCCACTCTAAATATGTGATTGTACCTCTATAGACTTGGACAGGTCATTTCACCCATTATTGGGGGCCTCAGTTTTCTCATTTGTGAAAAAGTCAAGGTTTGACCTAATGATCTCTGAGATCACTTTCAGTTTTAAAATTCTGTGATAGAACTGATGAAACTATGATAAAATCTTATGATAGAACTGATGTCAATTTGGTGATTTGGGAGTAGTAGGACTTCTGAGTAAGGCATACTCAGATTGGTTTTGCTTGTTGATTTCTGTTGATAGAGATTTTTAGTGTATGAGAGAGGCAATGTGATAAAATGAGTAGAGAACTAGACTTACCCTGAAGCCCTGGGTTTGTATCATCCTTCAGGGACTAGCTGTGTGACACTATATAAGGGACGAAATCTTTCATTCTCAGTGTCTTCATCAGTGAAATGGGGATAATAACACAAGGTTATGAGGATCCAATGAAAAATGTATCTAAAATCTTTGTGAACCTTGAAGTGCTATATAATGTTAGGAATGATGATAATGGTGATGATGGTGATGATGATGATGCTTGGAGGTATTTATTTCCTGTAAATTAGATAAAAGAATAGGACGTTTTATATTTTACAATATAAATCAATATAAAGACATGGGGAATAGATCATGGAGCTCTAAGTAAAACACAGAAATTGATTTATAATAATTAGAACTCATTCATTAGAATGCAAACTCCCTGAGAGGAGCAGATTTTGCCTGTCACTATATCCATAATATTATGAAAGTTTCTAGCATATAGTAAATGCCTAATAATTGCTAACTGACTGAGTGAATAAATTAAAAATATCTGCCTACTCACGTAAAATGTATCATTCCTGTAACTTAAAATACCCCTAACTGACTCTTTCCTTCTAAACTACCCTATGCCAGATTCCTCCTGGAATTATGCTTTCCTTCTTGCCCCTATTCCTATCATTTCTTTTCTTAATAATTGGTGAACATATTTGAGCTAGAGGTGATTGAGAACTCATCAAATCCCTGTATACCCCAGGCTTTAGAAAATAAGGCAATGAAAATATAGGTTTTGCAGTGGCTGAAGAAAATCACTATGGGGGGTCACTGGGTGGTATAGCAAATGGAGTACTAGCTCTAGAGTCAGGAGGACCTGAGTTCAAATCCAGCCTCAGACACTTGATCATTGGGCAATCATTTAACCCCAATTGCCCTGCCTTCCTCCCTAAAAAAAAGTGAGAAGAGAAAACAAAAGAAAAGAAAAGAAAAAAATAAAAGAAAAGAAGAGAGAAGAGAAGAGAAGAGAAGAGAAGAGAAGAGAAGAGAAGAGAAGAGAAGAGAAGAGAAGAG
>CM053587.1:259115505-259144345 GCA_028646515.1 Pseudochirops corinnae | reverse complement strand
TGCTGATATGGTTCCTCGTAGCTGAGCTGACTTTAGTGGGAAGTATCTTTGTGTGCATTCTGGAGTTCTAGGATTGGTTTAGAGTCCTATTTTATGGGTATTTTGGGGTGGCTATGTGAGGGCTGCGATATGTTGCTGCTGCTACGACGCCATCTTGGCTCCGCCCCCACAGTTAGGACTTTAAAAGGTCCATAATAACTCAAGATTACAATCCTCTACTTAGCTATATTACATCTATATAGACTGAATAAACTGTAAGTAGAAATTTTAAGTAGATTCTTAACAAGGAAAGCTATCAAAGAACAGGAATCAATCATTGTATTTCATTCCTTTTGTTTAGTCCTAGAGCAGTGGTTTTCAACCTTCCTAATGCCACGACCCTTTAATACAGTTCCTCATATTGTTGTGATCCCAAAACATAAAATTATTTTCGTTGCTTCTTCATAACTGTAATTTTGTTTTCTGATGGTCTTAGGCAATCCCTATGAAAGGGTCATTCAACCCCCAAAGGAGTTGCAATCCACAGGTTGAGAACCACTGCGCCTCGAGGCAGTGATAAGAGGAGCTTGACTCCCCCAAAATGACACAGAATCCAGAAGCTGGAAGGAAGCTCAGAAGTTATCTAGTCTAACCCACACCTAAACAAGAATAGTTTGTATCATATCCCTAATAAGGGATCATTCAGTATCTACTTTGATACTTTCAATAACTCACACCTGAGTAAGAATGCTTTCTATAATATCCCCAGTAAGGGATCATTCAGTATCTACTTCAATACCGGAAGCAGCCCATAGAGACTTGCAAATGGCATAATGTAAGTGAAACACTTTGCACAAACCTTTAAGTGCTATATAAATGTGAGATGTTGCAATCTTATTGTTAGGAATCTTACCTTCTGTCAAATTGAAATCAAATTCTCTCTAAACTCTATTCCTTTCTCCTATTTCTTATCTCTCTCACCAAGAACACACTTCATTCCTTTCTACATGACAGTCTTTAAAATATTTGAAGACAGTAATCATAGCCCCCTCTGAGTCTTCTCTTCCATCTCCACATCCACAATTCCTTTCACAGATATTTGTATGACATATTCTTTACCCCTTTCACCACTCTATCTTCTCTTGGACACACTCCAACTTGTTTATGACTTTCTAAAATGTGATGCTCAGAAAAAAAAAACCAAACCACTGTACTGAAAATTGTCCTAAGCAGAACAGCGTACTATGTAGTGAAACTCCTTCATTTTAGGCACTATGTCTCTTTTAATATAGCTTAAGACTGCACTACTTTTTTGGCTAATGTCCCATCAATGTCACATATTGAGTTTACAGCACACTAAAGCACACTATTTTCCATTCTTCCTTCTTTCCTTCCTTCTTCCTTCCTTCCTTCCTTCCTTCCTTCCTTCCTTCCTTTCTTCTTTCCTTCCTTCCTTCTTTCCTTCCTTTCCTTCTCTTCTTCTTCTTTTTCTTCTTCTTCTTCTTCTTCTTCTTCTTCTTCTTCTTCTTCTTCTCCTCCTCTTCCTCCTCTTCCTCCTCCTCCTCTTCCTCCTCCTCCTTTTCCTTCTTTGCCTTCTCCACCTTCCTGCCTTCTCCACCTTCCTTCCTTCCTTCTTTCTTTCTTTCTTTTCTCCCTTCCCTCTTTTCTTTTTTCTTCCTTCTTAATTCCTGCTTTACTTTGCCTTGCCTTGATTTTTTTTCTGCTATCACTAACATATGGACAAAGAATCAAGAACATTCCACTACCACCACCACCCTCCGTTTCCCTAGCTCAAAGATAAGATTTTGGGACTAGGAGGGACCAAGAAGAAAAAGTCTCATTGACTCCAAGTTTGCATCTCTGTTCCACATCGACTTTCTGAGTTAAATTAGATATAAATAATTTCATTTTAAAATAATAAAATATTTCAAAACATTTAAAAAGTTATTCTTGTACATATTCTGTCTTATTTAAAATATAGACCTGTTGCAAAGGGGAAAAAATTCATTACCTTCCATTAACATGTGCACTAAACTCAAGACTGAGTTGAAATGGTAAGAGAACATGTTTATTAAAATTCCTTCCTAAATTTCACATTATATAATCATGAGAAATTCCAAATATTATATTCCAAAGCATTAAAATTTGACTTTAAACATTAATTTGAACACTTAATCAATCAAAAGAGATTGAACCAGGAAGGAAAAATAAGCATGAAATTAACATCCAAATCAAAATATGTACTCATACAAAGGACTATATGCATTAGTCATGTATAGATTTGGCATACATGAAGCTTCTTATATTAAGACAGTGAGTTTTAGAGCATAGGATATAATCTAATATAAGAATACCAGTTCATACCAATTCATATGATGTTAATACATATGTTATAAATATGTGATATATCACATATATATGTATATATAGAAAACACAATCATTTTTTTCTCCTCTATATTCTCATGAATTTTCCATTTAGATTACATTAATTATAGATTTAGAGGTAAGAGGACCCCTAGGGGAACTGAGTCAAGAATTCTTCTTTTACAGCTCAAGAAAATGAGGCTGAGAGAGGTTATGTCACATAGATCCCATATCATTTTTTAGCATCCAGAATTTGTTTAAATTTACTTCAACCTAGCCTAACAAAATTATTGAACTAAAAAATAAAAAAGTATAAGCATAGATTTTGATATTAACTTATAGTTAATGAGGTCTATTTGAGGTACAATTACAGGTAATTGAAAACTGTGAAATCTACTCCTAAAAACCAATTCAATAATTTATTCATTAATTCAAGAAATAGTTATTGAATGCCAACTATATGAAAGTTACTGTGCTAGGTATAGTGGAATATGCATAGATAAAAAGCATTTCTTACCCTCTAAGATCTTGTAACATATTTGGAAATATGAAATATATAATCAAAAAGCTACAACAAAAGTCAGTGAATGTTATGTGCCATAGAGTTCTTAAAGATGATAGAAAATATTCATAGAAAAATGAAACATTATTTCTGTATACAACACGTGAAAGATTAGATTTAAGATAAATCTGAAAGAAAGGATAGGATTTCTCTGATACTGACACCATCCTCATACAGGACCTCATCTCCTCATGCCTTCACTATTACAGTAGCCTGTTGGTTGATCTCCCTTCCATAATTCTCTCTCTACCCCAGTCCATCCTCTATTTAGCCACTGAACTGATATTCCTAAAGCTCAGGTCCAACCACATCCCTCACTCCACTCCTAAAAGTATCAGTGGCTCCCTATATTCCCCAAGGTCAAATATAAAATCTATTTAGCATTGAGAGTCTTTCATAACCTAGACCTCATTCCCCCTCCACACACACATTTCTAGTCTTCTTAAACATTACACTTCTCTCTGCACATATCCTTTGATCTAATGACATTTCCCCCCTAAACAATACACTTCACATCACAATGACTAGCATTTTCAATGGCTATCTCCCATGTCTGGAGGGGTGTAGGATGTGTTCAGGGAAGACTAGTATGAGGCTTTTGTGCCCTTCTCAGGGCTGCTTTCTACCTTTGGTGTCCACCTGTTCCACCTAACTCTCACCTGTGCCTCCAAGAAGCTATGCGCAAGGACCACACCCCAGTAAACAATTTCAGCAGTCAGGCTAAACCAGGTTGAGGGTAACTGAAGGGTCTCGAACTCATCAGTAAGTTAAGGGGTGTCCACCCCAAGCATGTGAAGGCTTCCCCTGGTTGAATGGATAAATGAGAGCAATTTATTCCAACAGCCATGAAGGCAGCTAAAGAAAGTGTTGTGGAGAGCTTAGAGCTTAGTTAGACATCAAAGATACCAGGGTTAGCCACTGTATCTTAAGCCATAACAGGTCATCTTGACTCTGTCCTGCCTCTGGACTGTGATGATTCTGGAAGAGAGAAACTGACAACTTCATGCAACTCTGCCTCACTTGAATTCAATTTACACATGTATCAAAAGACATCACCTATACCATTTCACCATTTTTACCTATCTCAAAGTCCTGTGGTGACAAGCAAGTGATGAAGCAGCAGATATAGATACACTGGGATCTGTAGTCATAATCCTGCACACAGTTGACCCAGGCCATAGGGTCATCTTCTCACTAGAAGCAGCAGTGGTATTTGGCAGCCCTCTAGGTGTCTGAACATCCTTTTCAGGATCACACTGCTCAGCTCATGGTGTGAGGAAGGGCCTAGAAAAGTCCCTTAAAAATTGTCTGCTTACCCAATACTGACCTGATAACTGTGACAGGTGGGGATCCCACCTTGTGGTGAAAACACACACACCAAAAATGTACAGAGATGTCCGCAAAGATGATTTCACTCACCATTGGTACACGGAATGTAAGCATAATTATAGACAAAAAAAAATCAAGTAAACCTGAAAAACAAACTTCTCTTGCCACATGAGAACTCAGCAGGTATCACATTCAAATAGCAGGCCTGAGTTAAAGGCCTGCCAAATGAATGCCAGCTTACTGAAGTTGGAGCTGGATACACATTTTTCTGGAGTGACCACAGTGAAGAGCAGTGCTGTGAAGTTGGTGTAGGTTTTGCAATCAAAACTAATCTAGTCAAAATGCTTGTATGACTACCAAAAGGAGTGAATGATAGGCCTATGACAATGCAATCCGTACTTGCAGAACAATGTCATACAACTATCATGTCTATGCTCCCACCATGACAAACCCTGATGGGGTCAAAGAAAAATTTTATGAAGACCTGGATGTACTTAACATCAATGTGCCAAAAGAGGACAAGCTTATTATTCTCGGTGACTTTAATGCTAACGGAGATTTAGACTGCCAGAGTCAGTAGGGAATCCTACAGAGGAATGGAATTGGAAACAGCAACAACAGTGGTCATTTACTACTGAAGACTTGTGCATCTCATGATGTTCTTATTACCAACACTGTTTTCTATTTACCTAAATGTCACAAAACTTCATGGATGCATCTTTACAGCAAATACTGGCATTTAATAGACTATATGATTGTTAGGAGAAGAGACAGACAGGATGTGAGAGTGACAAGGCAATGTGTGGCACAGTCTGCTGGACTGATCATAGACTTATCCTCTCCAAGTTAAATATTCACATTCAACAAAAGTGGCAGCCCCAAGGGAAAATGACTACCAGAAGAATTGATGTCAATAGACTAAAGTTCTGCTCAGATAGGGAACAGTTTGTTGCTAACTTGGAGGGAAAGTTGAGCCAACACACAGTTGGCAACAATGGAGGAGAAATGGAGTGGGTGGCTTTCGGAGATTTGGTATATAGCACGGCATTTGCTCATCTTGGTAAGAATACTCACAAATATCAAGACTGGTTTGATGAAAATGATGAGGAAATTCAGAAGTCGATAAATGAAAAACAAGAACTCCACAAGGTTTAGCAGAAGGATACTTCACCCATCTCTATGAAGACAGCATTTCATTCCATCAAAAGTAAAATACAAGCAAGGCTTGGAGAGATGCAGGATTTTTGGCTCAGTAAGAAGGCAAATAAAATTCCATTTTATGCTGATAGTAACAATTCAAAGAAATTTTATGATGTCTTGAAGACTCTTCAGGGCCTATGCTGCGTCTCAGCTACTCAGTGCTGATGGAGTTACAGTGATTAGTAATAAGGACATGATCTTAAAGAGGTGGGTTAAACACTTCTACAGTGTTGTTGATAGACTTTCATCAATCAATGCTGAAGCCATTGACCTTTTACCTCATGTTGAAGTAAATTTCTCCCTAGTTGAAGTTTCAACTGAAGAAGAGGTTTTCAATGCCATTAGGTTCTGTGTGTCAAGGCACGTAATGCTAATTCTATTCCAGCTGAGATCTGCAAGGTAGGTGTGTGGGGGGGGGTCCATTGCTCATACAAAAGCTGACTGAAATTTTCTGGGTTACATGTCAAAAGGAGGTTATCTCCCAGGATTTCAAGGATGCCTCCATTTTACATCTCTATAAAGGTAAAGAAAATAGATTACCCTCTGACAATCGCAAGGGGGTTCTCTCCCTTCATTATTGCTAGAAAGATTCTTGCTTGAGTCCTCCTTAATAGAATGATTCTGCACCTGGAAGATGGTCATCTACCTGAAAGCCAGTGTGGCTTCAGAAAGGAGAAATGCCAGGAGTAGAACAGAGGTCTGTACACAAAGTTTGTAGATCTGACCAAGGTCTTTGATGTTGTCAGTCACGAAGGCCAATGGAGAATTATATCAAAATTTGGTTGCCTATAGAAGTTCATCAGGTTCATACATTAATTTCATGACAGCATGATTGCCCAGGTTCTGGATAATGGACAATGCTCTTGTGCTTTGCCAGTCACCAGTGGAGTGAAATAAGATTGTACACTTGTTCCCATGCTTTTTACATGGTCTCTTCAGCCATGTTGTCAAATGCTTTCAATGAGGACAAGGTCAACTATTGCACTAATGGTACATTCTTCTACTTGAAAAGGCTATAAGCTAAGACGAAAGTGGAGGGAATGTTGGTGCATGACTTTCTGTTTGCAAATGATTATGTGCTCAATGCAGTCTCTGAAGCTGAGATTCAATGAAGTATAGATCAATTCTCTTCTGCCTGTGCTAATTTTGGCTTAACAATTAACACCAAGAAAACACAGGTGCTTCATCAGCTATCATCCCACCATTCATACATGAAACAATCTGTTGCAGCAAATGGAGAAGTTCTGAATGCTATGGATAATTTCACTTACCTTGGTAGTGTACTTTCCAGGGATGTACACATTGATCATGAGGTTGACACAGGTATTGTCAAAGCTAACTCAGTGTTTGGAAGGCTCCAAAGGAAAGTGTGAGTTAGAAGAGATATTAGACTGACTACCAAACTGAAGGTCTACTGAGCCATTGTGCTGACCTTATTGTTGTATGCCTATGAAACCTGGACAGTATACCAGCACCATGCCAGGAAACTGAATCACTTCCATTTGAATTGTCTTAGGAAGATTCTGAAGATCATCTGGCAGGATAAAATATCAGATACTGAGGTTCTTTCTCAAACTAAACTGCCAAGCATTCAAACTCTGCTTCAGAAAGCACAACTCCAGTGGACTGGCCACATTGTTCAAATGCCAAATGTCCTCTTGTTAAAAGGACTATTTTATGGAGAGCTCACACAGGGCAAGCATTCACATGATGGTCAGAAGAAGGGATACAAGGAAACTGTCAAGGTCTTTCTTAAGAACTTTGGAATTAATTGTGTGACATGGGAGACACTGGCACCGGACTCATGCCCTCATCAGAGAAGGTGCTGCATTCTATTAGCAAATCAGAATTGAAGCAGCTCAAAAGAAACAGAAGATGTGCAGATTTAGAGAATTCATCCCAAATGTTCACATGGACTCTTTGTGCCCAACCTGTGGTAGAACATTCTGAGCTTGTATTGATATGATCAGACACAGTCAGACACACTGTGACTTTGCTGTTGCATAGTGATGTCACTTTGGTCCTCTTCAAGAATGAAGACCAACAACACATCAATCAACCTCTTCCTGGAATTCTTTCTTTCCTTATCCCCACCTTCTAGTTAACCTGGCTTCCTTCTTGTTCCAGCTAAAATTCTAAGTATAATAAATCTTTCCCAATCCCTCTTAATTTTAATGCCTCCTTTCCATTAATTATTTCCTGTATATTTTATATATAATTTATTTGAATTTATTTGTATTTGTTAGCTCCCTTATTAGATTGTAAACACCTCAAGGGCAGGAGTTGTCTTCTGCCTCTTTTTGTATCCTCAGAACTTAACACAATGCTTGGCATATAACATATGCTAGATAAATGCTTATTGACTGACTGCTTGAGAAGACAAAACAAATAGGAAATTTTGTTGCTACCTTGTTCAGTTTAATATATGTATTAAAAACAAACTATATTATAGAAGTTCATCAGTCTATATGTATACACATATATGCACATATACATACATACATACATACACATACCATACTTTAATTTTTTACTTGTATATTAAACTGTTCGTGTTTGGTAATGATTAAGTCAGTAATAAAACATAAATACAGTGTTTTATTTGTCAAAGAATGGGAAGGGGAAGGGCATAGGAGAGTAAACATTTACCAAGTATCTACTATGTGCCAGGTACTGTGCTAAAAGCTTTACTAATATTATCTCATTTGATCTTCACAATAACCCTAGCAAATTCCCACTTTACATGAGCAGAGACTGAGACAGAGGTTTAATGACTTGACCACGGTCACACAGCTGATAAGTGTCTAAGGCTAGATTTGAAATCAGATTTTTCTAACACCAAACCCAGAATTCTATCCAATGTTCCACTTAGCTGGAGAAGCAAACATCTTAGCTGATCAAAATGGAACAAAGTAATGTGGTGGGGTTTTCTTTTTTCTAACTTTGGGGAGCCATGAAAAATATGGACAAGTGATATGGAGAACTCTTGATGATGAAACTCCTATCCATGTAAATTTGCAATTTAAAGAGTCCTCTGGGGACACTGAAAGATTAAAGGACTTGCCCAAGGTCACAGAGTTCAACTCAACTTTTTGTGAATCTGAGTCAAACACTCTATTCAATAATACAGACTCATTTTTCATTATTGGCCCCATTTAACTTCTTTTTATTTTGATCACATCTTCTCTAATCTCAAACTGAAAGGTAAACTGCTTGCCACTGTACAAACATATCTTGCCTCCTTACTCGGAATTGGGATAGGTGGCAATGAATTTCCAGATGATTAAATGTGGACTGAAGGGAGTCTCATGCTTAGATTTTTTTCTTGTTTTGAATTTTCCCTCAATATACAGGGAATCAGGAGCTGTTTTGAAGGGATTTACAAAGAATGGAGAAACAAAAAAAATTTAATCAACTCCAAACCCATTGGAACAGTTAACTGTGGCCCACCAAGATTTCCAGGGAAATGGGAACAAATTTACTCTTCCAACTCCTGCCAAGTTTCTTTTCAAATGCTAGAGCCAGTTGAGGACTATAAAGAACTGAGAAAGAGATCAGGTGATAGCCCTTTATATCTTCCTGTCAAAATCAAGTCAAGCTCAACAGTAACGGAGGAGCTCCATGGGATATTCCTCAGCCAGCTTGATCAGCAACCAAGCCGCATACCCAAGTACTATTTTTTTAAAATCACTCAACATAGGTAGGTGGTGACTAGCTCCACATGATTTTTTTTTTTCAAATTCATATCTGGACTAATCATAACAGATGGGTAAATACTTTCTGAGATAGGTTAGGCACAATTCCAGAATGTTGCCTTTAAGTCATATATAATAGTATCTCTTCAAGAAACCAGTAAATTTGTCTTTAGGATGAAAAGTGGCATATTCCTCCTTTTACATGGCAAATATTCCTTGAAAAGTTTTACCTGAAACAAAGCCCTAAAATTACTTCAACCTTATTATAGGAACTCATCCTCTGAAGGAAACCTTACAGCTAATCCTTTGATAAATCCTTCTTTCATCTGAATAACTACCACTAATGCATGTTCTGTAAGTCCAGGTTAATGATGCAGTCCACACTCCTACAAAAGAAAATGCTTAGTACAGGATCCAGTGAAAGTCAGTATCATTTCCACAACTCATCTTCAACTTGGAACCAGAGTGTGTGGTATTTTGTGGGCAAACTAGGACCATTATGATAGCCTTCCTTAAAGTAGCATTCTAGTGTCTGCAGGAGTTTCTGTACCACCCAGAGGGTCACACCCATGGAAAAGCTTACTGACCTGAAAGGCTGCATTTCTAAGAGCTGTGTGATCTGATGATGAGAGACTTCATTTAAAAAAAAAAATAGTGTCAGGGGGTGCATCTCAGAGCCAAATTAAAAAAAAATGGGAATTGTCCACAATCAATACATAATTCTTTTATATTAGATGCTATACACAATAGACATGGTCAGAGAACGTCCCCTAAAAGCTAACTGTCAAACACACAGCATTTCTATTTCTTCAGCTTAATCCTTAATGATACATTTTTGGACTAATTTGCATGATGCTTTCACATTTCAGTTACACTAGTTAAGTTGTCACTTGTAGGAGGTGTCGAGAGGCAGCCTGTAATAGGGGATAGATAGCCAGTTTTGGAGTATGGAAGACCTACTTCCAAGTTCTCCTTTTGACACATATTAGTTGGGTTGATCAAAGACAAGTCTTTTAACCTCTCAATGACTAAGGCAGCCTTCTAAGACTTTAAGTTACAGAGGAGTTACCAATTTCAATACTATGAAATCTCAGGTTTGAACACCCTTGCCTCTCCCAATTATCACCCTACCTCCAAAAAAAGTTGTCACTAAAAATGGGGGGGGGGGGATTCAGGATTAAAGATCAGCAGCTGTTAATAATAATGGCAATAAATCTTATAACACCATCTTAAATATAGATTTTTCTTCTCAAATGATTCACCTTACCCTACCCACTTATTCTCCCACTCATTTCATTTTCTTTATAGTCATCACTTACATTGTGCTTTGCGAAGAGCAGGAGCTTAGTAAGTGGCTGCTTAATTGAATTAAATATGAACATCTTTGTAAATGTCTATATACTTGTCCTGATTACACAAAGTTTAGAGAAAGTGACTGCCTTGTGCCAGTCCTTAATTTTTGGTGTGACTTTTGGCTAATTAATAGAGATATAAAACTGAACACAGGTCATATACAGTAAAAATATCACAAATATTAGAAATGAAAGGGACTTTAGAGATCATCTAATTCTGGGGCTTAACCTGGGGTCTATAAACTTGCTTTTATAAAATTTTTTGATAAATACTTTTCAATATAATTGGTTTCCTTTGTAATACTTTATACTTAATTTTATGTATTTAAAAACATTATTCTGAGAAGGGGTCTATAAGTTTCACCAGACTGAAAGAAGAGTCCAACACACACACACACACACACACACACACCCATATACATATATGTTAAGAATCTTTAATTCTATTCAAAATTCTTCATTTTACTTTGGAAGAAACTGAAAGCCAGAGAGGTTAAATGATTTAACCTATGCCCAGAAGGTTATAAGTGAAAGAACAAGAATTTCAACAAAAATCACTTGATATTATATCAATTAAACAATCAGCAAGAACTTACTCATACTCAAGAATTTACTCATTCATACATTCATGCTTTCAATAGCTTCCTCCCCATTCATCCTGCATACTATTATGAGATTGATCTTCATAAAAGCACCATTTGATCCTATTACAGTCTTGTACAAGATCCTCCTTTGCCTAGTCCCATGTTATCTACAGAATAAAGTCCAAAAAAATTTATCACTGAACCTTTTATTTTCTTGACTTCAAAGCAGATTTCTAATTCTATATTCCAAAGTTCCCTTACAAGAACAATCTTCTTCCGTCAAACTCATTTCCTCACTTTCTCCTAAACATAGAATCGTTGAGTCATAGATGTAGAGCTGGAAGGGACATTAGAGGCCATCTGTCCAATTGCATCATTTTACAGATGATGAAACTGAGGCACATGGAAGTTAAGTGATTTACTCAATATCATATAGGTAGTAAGCATCATAGGAGGGACATGAACTCAGTTTCCTTGATTCCCAAGTCATTGAGCTTTTCAATGAGCCATGTTGTGCCTTTCTATCTCTGCATTTGACAAAAAATTATAATTTCCTCCATATTACCTATTAAAATCTTATAGATTCTTTAATCTAGAAATTCTTAAATTGACTCTGACTGTATGTGAGCAGATGTGTGTGTGTGTGTGTGTTTGAGAGAGACAGAGACAGAGAGAGAGAGAGAGAGAAAGAGAGAGAGAGAGAGAGAGAGAGAGAGAGAGAGAGAGAATGAATTCCTTCAGCAAGTGGGTTGAAGCCTATGGACCACAGCATTTCACATTTATATAGCTATTTAAGGTTTGCCAATCACTTTACACATTATCTTTTTTAATCTACTCTCTCTCTCTCTCTCTCTCTCTCTCTGTCTCTCTGTCTCTGTCTGTCTGTATCTCTCCTCCTGCCTCCCCCCACCTGTCCCTCTCCCTCTCCCTCTCCCCCTCTCCTTCTCCCTCTCTCTCCTTTCCTCTCTCTCTTACACACACAGAGCCCTGAAAACTAGTTGCATTTATTACTAATTTAAACATAAGGAAACTGAGTCAGAGAGGTTAAGTGACCTGCCCAGAGTCACATATCTAGTCTGTGTCTGAGATAGAAATTGAATTTAGTTCTTTCTGAATATAACTTCAGCTCTATTTCTACAATACTACTCTCTGTTCTAGATACTATGCCTATGATTCTCTTTTGTGCCTGGCACTGTGGTGTTTTGTTTTTGTTTGTTTCTTGTTGTTGTTTTTGTTTTGTTTTGTTTTAGTGGCCACCAATAAAATCTCATGGCTTGGTCCCCATCCTATTTGGGAATAATCCTCCTCTCTTTTGTGTCTCTCCTTGCTGTGTTCCCTTTAAAGCCAAGAACAAGACATACAACATACAGAATTGCACAAATAAATCAAATTAGATTGATATCAACATTCATAGACTATACCTAGAACATCTCCAGTCCATGAAGCTTTCAGTTCCTCATGTCAATGCCCAAATTTAAGACTGAACAAAAAAAACTAGAAGTTCTTTTTTAACCTGTCCCAGCAGTGAGCAGGGCTTTTCACTCATTAAAAATGCCTGTGGTGGTGTGATGGCAGTAAGGATTCAAAATGCTTTTACAATTTCTTTGAAAGTCCATACAGGTTGCCCAAGCAGGACTACATCCACGGTTAACCTTACTTCCAGCCAACCACATCTCTGTTACCCAGTCTTCAGGTTTCTTTCCTTCCTTCCTATCAGGTGTGTTACATTTAAGTCTGTCTCTGTCCCTTTGATGTTGGGCAACTCTGGGAGGTGGAGTTTCCCTTGCCAGTAAAATTGAGATGCCTAGGTATCACAACTCTCTCAAGACAGCCAGAGAGAAAAATTATACTGACTCCACTGTAGATTGTTTCCCTAATTCTTTTCCCCCATTATCAATTAGTCCCCCACCCTCAGGTTTCCCTATCTTCGCATGTGACCATGGCTACCTTCATTGTTGTATTTCTACCTTGCTCCTTCTACTAGACTCAATGCTCTGAGGTCAGGGACTCCATTACTCCTTTTTGCCCTATCATGGTCATATAGGAGGCACTCAGTAAATACTTAGACAACTGACAGAGAAAAAGCTGGTATTTTGAACAAGTCTCACAAGTGTAATAAAATAGAATTTCTTCAAACGTTTTCTTTTAAAATTGTAAAGTATGAAATTACAGAGGAAACAAAATATGTATTGTAGAGTAGAACTATGGAAAGAAAGAGATTAATGTATCCAAGACAAAATGTAGAAAGTGTTGGTTTAAATAATGTCTGCACAGGGTGAGGTCATTAACGCTAATGACAGTTTGGCCTTTTAATGACAGTCATCCCATCTGGAGTTTTTAAGCAAGGGGGATCTTAGTCGGCATAAGAGATAGATGAGTTACACCACTACTGCTTTCCCTTGGAGATATATCGCCCTACTAACTGACTGGGCTCTGTTTAGCTTTATAAAGAAAGCCAAATGAGATCACCCGTATTCAGTCTTGTTGAAGCTCACTCTCTCAAGGAGCAATCAAACAGCTGTCTCTTCAGTTGCAACTTTGTGACTCAGAACACATTCATCCCAATATACACTTCTGCATCTTTTAGACTATATCATCATCATAATAATAGTAACACTTCACCAGTGTGAACAGTCTTTTTCATCTTCAAAGCATGTTGGAATTCTATAATGCTCTGAAAACGTGACAAGTTGAAAAGGTATGGAGGGTTTTTATTGTTCCTAACAAAGGGTGTTGAGCTAGGCTAACTGTGATTACAATGTGCAAACTCCTGAGAGGGTCTATAAATTGGTGGCTTGCACACATGAGAAAATACCAGAATAGAAAATTATCAGGTTGAAATTGCTCCCCTCTGCAGTGCAAAATCAACCTGAAATCTTAGCTATTAGAGACACCTCTAAAAGGTGAAATAATTCTTATTGTGATGGCTGAGCTACAGTGTTACCCATAATATTTCTCATTAAACTTAATCTTAACCATGCCAAGAAAAAAAAAGATTTTATATCTAATTCACTTAGCACGTAACATCATCTGTTCTAGCCACTTGTTTCTGCATCTTGACCTCTTACTAGATTGTAAACTCCTGCAGAACAAAGCTGATGTTTTGTACCTAATCTTCATTATTTCCCCATTACTTAGCTTGGCATTCTTCATATAGTAGGTGCTTAAGAAATGTCTGTTATATGGTATTCCTTTATAAGATAACTTTGTCATTTTTCACATCTCTCAATGCAAATAATTCCTCATATATCTAAACTCAATTTTCTCTCCCTCTATTCTTGCCTTTCAAGTCTCCTTATACTTTGCTACCTTCCATACATTATTTGACCCAGCTATACTTGTCTACTTTCTATTCCTCACATACCAAATTCCATTTCCATCTTTCTGAGCATTTGACCTGGCTGTCCCTTATGCCTGGAATACTCTTCCTGTGGACCTTACACTCCAAATTTCCCGTAATTCCTTCAAGACTCAGTTCAAAAAGGAGACTTTTCTTGGTCTCTAAAATCCTCTAGTCCCTTTGGAAGTTATTTCATCTTTACATTGCATATATTTTGTATATATATATATAATTACTTTTATGTTATTTCTTTCATTGGAGTGGCAGTTCCTTACTCAAAATTTAAAAAAAATATTAAAAGTTTTTTTTTCATGTGATTGGAGAAAAATTAAATACCAAGCAAATAATTTTAAAAATGGGAATTCCTTGAGGAGGAAGACTATATTTTCACCTTTGTTTCTGTCCCCAGTATTTAGTATAATGTCTGGTAGTAAATGCCAAATAGCTGATTTAAGTACTTATCCTTTAATTGCCATGTTTATATATTAGGATGTTCCCCTCCTGTGACACTCAGACATGTTACACATGCAGAGTGTTCCAAAAGCTTGAGTGCAGTTCTAAGGCATTAAAGCTAGTGCTAGCTCTAAGATTTTTGGTTCACCCTACATTTAAGTTCTTTCTTTCTTTCTTTCTTTCTTTCTTTCTTTCTTTCTTTCTTTCTTTAGTTCTTTCTTTCTTTCTTTTTTCTTCCTTCCTTCCTCCTTCCTTCCTTCCTTCCTTCCTTCCTTCCTTCCTTCCTTCCTTCCTTCCTTTCTTTTTTCTTGCTTTTTGGAGTGGGGAAGGTAGGGCAATTGGGGTTAAGTGACTTGCCCAAGGTCACATGGCTAGTTTTTGTGTTAAGTGTCTGAGGCCAAATGTGAACTCAGGTCCTCCTGACTCCAGTGCTGGTGCTCTATTCACTGTGCCACCTAGATGTCCCTATATCTTTATTTCTTAATACAGCTTTAGTTTCTTGATTATTTTAATTATTTTTGATATCTTGTCTAAAATATCTAAACTGTTTGGCCAGTAATTTATCCTAGCTTTCAATGAGAATAAAAATACAATGATGATGAAAATAACTTTGAGATTTTTTCACATTTCTTTTGTAGCCCAATTATTATGGCATTACTTTCTATCACCCTCTACAATAATTTCCAGCCTTTGTCTCTGGCAACTTTAACATGAACTAAAAGCCTAAAAAAAGAGCCAAAATAGTAAGTCCTCTTTTATTTTTTAAGAGTTCTCTTTCTGTCTCTTTCTCACCATATATGTGTAGGTATGTATTTATATAGGTATATAGACGCATGTGTACATGTATACATATAAATGGTTGTTGTTATTATAGTTCCCCACCCCCACTCCTACCCCACCCCCACATCAGCCCTGGTATAGAGGATAGAAAACTGGCCTCTGAGGCAGGAGGACCTGGGCTTAAGTTCTACCTCTGACACATATCTCTGACTTTGGGTAGATCGCTTAAACCTTCAGGGCTCTAGGCAACTCTGAGGCTCTAAGGGTCAGCTACATGGGAAGGTGAATAGAGCTACAGATATTTACTAACTGTGTGACCTTGGACACACTATTTGCTTCAGTTTCCTCATCAGTGAAATGGGAGCAATAACAGCACCAACCTTCCACGGCTGTCGTAAGGATCAAATAAGATAATTATAAAGCATGTAGCAGTGACTGGCGCATAGTAAAAGTCATAGTTAGCTATTAGTATGAAGTTGCAGAGAAGTTTCTGACTGGAACTGATAAAAACAAAAAAGTTTCCTCATCTGAAAGTTCCCTAAATCAATGAAATTGAACTCCAATCCGGATCCCTAAATGGTTTTTTTTTTTTTAATTGTTGGTTGCTTTATAGCCTGGGAGGCTTGCTTACCACATACACAAAATAAATTCATGGATTTAGAAATACTATCCCACCTGCTGCTGCTGTTGTACTTGATTTTCACCATTTCTTTAATTTTCAGGGGAGATTGAAGAGATTTGAGGATTTTAAGGGGAGAAAACAGAGCCTCAGGGCCAGTGAGGCTTGGATAATTTATTGAAAGACGGACCATAAAAATTTGTCTTGAAAGAGTACAGCTTGGCAATCAGGAATCGACAGAAATTAAAGGGGACTTTCTAACCCTAATTTATAAACAAGTTTGTATTAGAGGCATTGCTCTTGGTGAGCAGGAAGGAAGTAGATTTGAAGACAGATTAAATGTCTAGAGGCTCTCCATGGTTGGCTGACTGTCATGTGTTCCAAAAGAGCTTGTCCCTAGAGGTGAAGTCTCTCCTGGAGAAAAATGCCACATGTGGCTGAGAATTGATAGATTCCTCTTTCAATAGAAAGTAGTTATGCCTAGTCTTATGAAAGACCTCCTAGAGCTTAGTGTATATGTTATACATGGAAAAAGAGAGATGAGAGAGCCCATTCCTCTTAAGAGTAGTAGCATCTCAGATGATCCCAGCTGAAGTACAGAAATTGGTAGCAAAGAGCTCTGTCATCACCTGCCCAGAACAACTAGTAGCCATGAGATTAAGAATGTAATCTAATAAAGACTATATGCCATGCTCAGCAGAAGTAGGTCCTGTGGGGATGGTGCTATGATATTAGCAAGGAGACATTGCCAACTGCACGTTTCCTAAATGTGGGCTCTCAAGTATGTGTGCCCCACTACCCATGTTCTCTCAGTGTCTTCACTCCCCTCACTAACAGTATGTTTTGGACAGAGTGTGCCCAGGTTTCTGGAGAGGAAGTTCTATTGCTATATAGTGGGTTTTTTTGTAATTTATTTATTTATTAGTTCATTTATTTATTTTCACTATGCTATTTCATATCTTTGTTTTTTAATTAATTGCAATTTATTGGCTAATTATATAAAGATAAACATGTTGGTAGGGGATCATTTTTGAGTGAATGCATTCCTATATAATATTTTGGGCAGGTAAACCCATGACTTTTGGGAATATAACTGTTTCCCACAACCCCAGCTCTGTTTCCAGTCTGACTTCTACAGTTATCATCCAGGGGAGTAAACCCTATGGAGGAGGGACCCATCCTTTTTTTTATCACTACCACCAAATGCTACCATCAACGCAAATGAAATAGCAAATCGCCCTGAGGGGGAGATAGGAGGCAACATGTATCAGGTGGGTTAAACCATCAACACCAATTTCTCAAATGCTGTTTCCCTTTTTACCCCAGTGGAATCAGCCTAAGACTCATAGCCAAAGAGCCTTGAGCATTTCAGTAACACCCCCTCCCTTTCCCCCAGATTAACACTCTTGCATCCAATTTGGTTCCTACAACCATAATTCAGAGAAGTAACAGTCATGGAGAAGAGGTCTACCACCAATACCAAATGCTGACCAACTGTCCCCAATGAGCAGGTAAGTTCAAGATATCAGGCAAGAGCAATATCTCAGAATATCATATGATTTTTATTATCTTTACTAATTCACATTAAAGAATATGTATTACCATCTGCTTTGCCACTGTACCCTAAGGACCAGTCAGCTTCTCTATCTAAAAGCTGCTGAAACCTCCTATATTTGTCGCCTCTCCCTTTTAAAATATGACCTCTTGGAAAGCATTCTATCCATTTTACTGTTTGTGCACTCAGTGCTTAACACATTGCTTTGTACCTAATAAGAACTTCATAAATGCTTTATTTTTTCACTATTTTAATTAATTCATTCATTAAATCTAGGGTAACTTCATATGGTGGGGAAGATGGGCCAAGAAGAACTCCATTTACTGTATCACCACAGAAAAACATTTGAACTGTTTAGTCTAACATGCTTTGATCTTTAGAGCTCAGACAAGAAACAAAGAAACAAAGATTAAAATGCCACTTTTTATGAGAAACCTCTGCCCCTCCATCTCCTGCCCCATCACCCTGTTCTTCCCTACTAAACCCTCTAATTGTTGATCTTTTACCGCAGACTTCTCTGAGAATTTTGTTTGGTAACTCTCTCGTATGCCTATCGTGTAATATTATGCTACAGTTATCAGTGTCTGTGTCCTATTTCCCTACTAGACTATAAACTCTTTGAGGGAACGGACTATAATAACAGCAATAATGATAATAATAATAATACATATTTCTATTGAGCTTTTATATTTTAGAGTGCTTTTCTCAGAACAACCATGGGAACTTGGTGCTATAAATATTATTAGCCCTATTTTACAATTGGATAAACTGAGGTCCTGTGAAGTAAAGTGACTCACCCATGATTACTTAACTAGTAACCATTTGATACCTGAATTGAACCCATCTTCTGATGAAAAGTCTAAGGTGTTATTTACTAAATCAGTATTTCCCTAGTATTTAGCACAGAATCCTGCATATAACAGACATTTTAAAAAATGGTTGTCACTTTTTATCATATTACATTGTAGCGGCATGACAGCCAGTCTTGTAGTCAGGGGAACCTGGGCTGAAACACTACCTCTGACATATTGGCTATGTGGCCCTGAACAAGTCACTGAATTTCTCACAAGCCTAGGGTGCTAATTCTCCAAGAGTATAAATTACAGATCATTTGGAGGGAGGGAGGGAGAGATAGAGAGAGAGAGAGAGTGAGAGAGAGAGAGAGAGAGAGAGAGAGAGAGAGAGAGAGAGAAAGAGAGAAAGAGAGAGAGTGAGAGAGAGAGGAGGGAGGGGGAGTGTATCCTCTCTCTGAAATGAAAGAAAATCACAGAACTGATCACCCTTAAAAAGGGGAAAATTGTGAGCACTTCTATTTAATCAATCCTTTGGTTAATGCACTTTAAGACTTTTGGGGGGGATGAGGAGAGGCAAGTGACAGTTCCTTCCTCTTATTTCTCTGCCTGCCAAAAAAATGTCCTTTTATTTTCCACCAGAAAGGCCTAATTTTCTCAGCTTATGTGACCAAGAGTATAGGGACTATGCCTCCCCCCAAGTTCTATTATACCTCTTCTGTGAATCTTAAGCAGCCCAAATTTGCACTAATGCTCAATATTCTACCATAATGCTTGAGTATCTTTCAGTTTTACTACTCATGTTATATTTTCTTTTTTTTTTAATTTTTTTTTTATTTACTCACTTACTTTTAATTTACAAGATTCAGTTCCACAATCACTTGAGTTTCAGATTTTCTTCCCTCCCTTCCCCCCCCCTCCATGGTGGCATGCAATCATGTATAGGATCTGCAAATACTTTCCTCATGTTATATTTTCAATTGTTGATGTAATGGGTTTATGTTTGTTTAATTCACTTTGTTATTTTCTGTTATTGTTTCTAAATCTTTGGGTGCATTTGTATTGTTTCTCTGTTCTTCTTAATTGTGATAATTTAATTTTGGACCTAGCAGCCATCTGGGAACTCCATTAACATATATCCTCTTTCCTAAATTATCAAAATGATATTAAAAGAAAATGTAAGCAGTGTCCAACTTGACAATCACTTGGTCTCTGAAAGCTCATATGTAAGTTGGTTATGTGGTGCTTGGAATACATTTTTTCAAAAAAAAAAAGTAGTTATGATTCAATTGACATCATGTAGGAGTCATCAAGATGATAGCACTATAGAGAGATGTTATGCAAAATTATATGGGGGAGGGGGACAATATAGGAGAGTGGATAGCCAATGGTACTTCAAGTCAGGAAGATTTGGATTCAAATACTTCAATTAACCTTTAATGAAATTGATCATGATCAAGTCATTTAACCTCATTGAACCTCATGTTCCCCATCTATAAAATAAGGATATATAAAGCCTATAGGACCTGCCTTATGTTGTTTTTGTGAGGTATAAATGAGAATTATTAACAGTATTTTCTAAATTTTACAGTGATGAGAGCTATTATTAATATCAAAGTTGGGGAAGGGGAAAATGTGGCATGAATGATTCATCTTATCACACAGATCATCATTGGGTTAAATCAGATATACAAAATAACAAATCCTTAACCCTAAGGACCCATAAACCTCTTAATTCCCTCAACATGAGGTCACCTAGGACCATTTCCTGTACATTGTCTTAGTACAATGACATTCTCTCAGTGGCCGCTTCATTTTAGAACTGTAAGGCCATATAAATACAGACCTGGAAGAGACTTCAGAGGTCATCTAATCCAGCCCCCTCATTTTACAAATGAGTAAAGAGAATCCCTGAGAAGTAAGGTGACTTAGCCAACTTCAAACAAGTAGTAAATATAAGAGCCAGGATTGAAATTTAGTCTTCTGCCCCATAGTCATTTGATCTGGGGGCAGGTCAGTGGCAGAGTGGATAGAGTACCTGGCCTGAAATCAGGAAGATCTGAGTTAAAATCTGACCTCAGACACTTGCTAGCTGGGTGATTGGGTAAGTCACTTAATCCTGTTTGCCTCAGTTTCCTCATCTGTGATATGAGCTGGAGAAGGAAATGGCAAACCACCCTAATAGCCCTGGCAAGAAAACCTCAAACGGAGTTACAAAGAGTTAGACACAACTGAAATGACTGAACAAGAGCTGAAAGGTATCTTAGAAGTCATTTAACCCAATCCTCACATTTTCAAGATAGGAAAAAAAAAAAAAGTGTACCCTGATGTCTGCACATTGAGTCACCACAATGATATTTTTTAAGCTTTGAAAGTTGAAAAATGAATATGTAAATGCCTTCTCCCTAGCTTTTTTTTTTTTTTAATGTGCATATCTTAACAAGAAAATACAAACCTTCCACAGGGTTTTAGCAGCAAGGCATACTTTAGTCAAACTCAAAATTCTGAACAGAAAATAAAACTTTTTAATTTTTTGGCTGGTTTTGAAGACCTTCAATATTACTAACTGGAAAATTGATTGCATTCTCCTAATTTTATAATCCACTCTTTCATAAGAGAGTTATTATTTAGCAATGGAGTTTTTCAGTCATATTTCTTCTAGAATTTTGACACTTTCCTTTTTGCTGGATTATGGATTTTCATAAAGCTTCCAGCTAGGCTGTATTCAATAAATAATTTAGATGAACTCCCTTAATTTTAAATCCAAATACTCTGTAGTAATGTGAACTATGAAGTCATCCTTTGCTATTGTACCCTGAATTTGAGTAGCTTGTGGGTGCTGGTATTAGACATGCCTCCCCCCATGCCCTCTTCACATTCTCAATCAGTTCCTCCCTGTCAGGGAGCACTAGATATAGGAGGGCTTCCTTTGGTTGGAGGCTTTGCTCCCTGGATCATAAATCTAATCACAAAAGGCTCTGAGAATGAGAAAACAATAGCCATGTTTGGAGCCTTCCACCAACCATTTGACTAAATCAGCAAAGACAGAAAGATGGAGGAACTAGGCAAGGACACAATTTAGCAAATGTTTCTTTGGTTGCAACAACAAATTGGATAAAATGGCAAAATGCATAGTGCTCATTAAAAACTACTTGAATGCTGTAGCTGCGCTAGAGATGAAAGTTAAAATAAAGCTGTTTCCCAGTGATTTTGTAAAATGACCTGTGAATACCTTTGTTGCTTTCATGGCTATGGAAACCATTCCATTCAGTAAAACAAAATTCCAAGTATTTGGGCATTAGCTCAATTCACTTTGTTTTGGTATCTAAGAATTCCATTCACTTCAGCAAACATGTATTAAGAAGTGAGAAAGCATTAAGAACTTCCTTGTGAGAGGTGTGAAGAGGTGCTCAGCTTGAAGTTAGGAAGCCTCTGACACTTACTAGGGCTGTGTGGTCTCTGACAAGTCACTTATCCTCTGTTAGCCTCAGGCTTTATCTTCTAAATGTAGATGATTGGCTATCTGTTTGGATGGAGGGAGGTTCCAAGCCTAGAACTTCCAAGCTAAGGAAATCATAGATCCTTTGAATATTTACACAAAATTGTGTGCTCAGCAATGTCCTAGGCTTGGGAGGAAAGATACCAAACTTAGATAAGGCTCTGTATCTGCCCTTAAGAGGTTTACGGATTTGTACATGGTGCAAGACTTACACAGATAATTATAATACAAAATAATACGTAATAAGTGCATCAGAGAGCTGTAAAAAATGTGCTTCCTGAGGTCCAAGGTGTGTGTGTGTGTGGGGGGGGGGGGAATGTAATTAGACAGCAGGTAGAAAGAGAATCATAGAATCTTGGGCTTAAAAGGGAGCTCAGAGGTCTTTAAAATTAAACCAATGCTGCTTGAACAATTTCAGTGATAGGTAGATCATTATTTTGCCAGGCATTTTGGTCCATTGTAAGATAAACTTTATCGTAAGAAAGTCTTTCTCTGTAATACAGATCTATTCTTTTAATGGCTAAGGACTGATGCTAGTTCTGTCCTCTTGAACTAAGCAGAATAAATTTTCTCCTTTTCACATGACAGCCAAGCTTTCAAATATTTGAAAACAGTTATCACGCTCCCCTGAGTCTTCTCTTTTCTAGTCAAAACATTCCAAGTTATCTCATTTGTTACTCATATGACATAAAGGCTGCCTATCTCCTCTAGATGCTATCTTATTTATCAATGTCTCTCAAAAATGGATACAAATCTTTATATGTAGTTGGTTCAGTTCAGAGTACTTGATGCATAAGCCATGCCTCTTTTAAATGCAGCTGAATATGATTTTAGTCTTTTTCATTGTACATTCTTGGCCCATCGAAAACTCACCATCCTTTACCTTGATTTTATCTCTTAAACACAAATGCATGACGTTACATTTCTTGTAACTGTTTGTTTTCTTACAATTTCATTCTGATATCCTTATGTCAATTATGTCATTCAATGCATTAGTTATATATCTCATCTTTGTGTAATCTGCAAGTTTGGAAAACATACCTTCGTTTAATGAGATTATTAAAAAAAATGTTGAAGAGGAGAAAACCATGAACTCCACCACCAGAGATCTTGATGAAAATCTGCTAATGTGGGGTACAATTCTTAAACCATTTACAACTCCACTTTGATCTAGTATCATTTAGTATTCATTTCTCTATCTGGTTGACAACAATACTGTCAATTCTTCATCACTTTCTTTATATTCAAATATGCTACATTCATAAGCCAATTCCATTCTCTCCTATCTAATAATGGCACTAAAATAGAAAACAATGTTAAGTTGGCATCACTTATTCTTAATAAACCCCTGCTAGCTCCTAGTGATCACCACTTTCACTTCTAAGTTGTGACAAATCATAGTTTCAGCAGTCCATTCTGGAATTTTTGTGGATATAGACATCAAATGTTCTAATCTACAATTCATATTTTCCCACTTTTAAAAAACTGAGAAAGCATTTGCCCATCTTTATTATTCTGGCCTCTATCTCTCCAGTTCTCCATGATTTCTTATAAACTCAAAATAGCGGTTTCACAATCACATGTGCAAGTTCTTTCAGCACTATATGTGTGTGTGTGTGTGTGTGTGTGTGTGTGTGTGTGTATAAAATGCAATTTCTCTGAGCCTAGAGATTGGAACTCATTAAGTTAGAAGGGTACTCTCCTATTATCTCCTCATCTATCCTGGGCCTCAGTTCTCTCTCAACCTTGTTTTATCTGTCATTTCTAATCTGAAGCTAATTCTTTTTGATGAGAAAATGAAAAAAGAGAAATAGTTCATCTATTTTGCTTTCTCTGTTGTCTTTCACTATTATATTATTTTCATCTTTGTTTAACATCTTGTACCAAATGTAGGAAAAGCATTTTTTGTTGTCCTTAGTATTTTGCTAATATAGTAATAAGGATCTTGCAGACTCCTGCAATTTTCCTTATGCTGTGACAGTTGAGAGTTTTCAAAAACAGAAATAATTGTGATAATTAATGTGGTAGACTAAATCTGTGATATTTACATGCTGAATCCTAAATCTTATAATTTTTTCTCTGTTGTGCAACAATGTGGAAAATTTTGTTATATTTCATTTTGTTTAACTGCTAATCATAGTGATATTGGCATAGAATTCATTAAAAAGCAAGTTTATTTTCATATAGAGGAAACAACTATTACTAAAACTAAATATTTCTAAACCTTATTGCTGAATATGTTCGGTATGTTGCATAAAACATTTCTCTTTTCTCTAGATTTATAAGAATAAAGCAAAAAAAAACAAACCCTAAAGATAGAGAAGACTTTTATCCTTGCCTCTCACCTCATATTGCTTTTGTTGACTTCATACCACCCCAGTCTGTGTAGTTACCATTATCAAGGAGTACTAAAGGAGAAGGAAAAAAAAACCTCATGCATTTATTATTCCTTCAATAAAATGTAATCTTACTTTTTTTTTTACTTTTTTTACTTAGAAATTTTCAATATTTTCATTATTGTTTAATCTATGTATCAATTAATAGCTTTTATCTATTTATCTACCTTCTATCTATTTGCCTATTGATCTACCTATTTGTTCATTCATTCATACACTCACTTATTATGCATATATTTATTGATTAGTTAGATTGCTTCTACCTATGATTTCACCAGTGTCAGAAGCTTTTGGTGAGGAACTTGTTCTCCAATGTAGGCTGGCACCTTCTCTGAAATCTCCAGTTTCAGAGAGTTGCCTGGGGGAGCTGAGAGGTTAAGCTGCTGCCCAGGGTGACAAAGGCAGTATATTTCAGATCCCAGCCTGGACCCCCAGGTCTAGGTGACCTTTAGGTCAGCTCTCTATTCACATTACAGTCTGCCTGTTATACATGGTTACATAGAGTTTCCTTACTTTTGTGTGCATTCATATGAAATTCACTATTAGGGAAAAAATTATTTAGCAGATTCACACAAATACATCATTTAAATCATCATTTAAAAAATAAATATTTTTGTGTATGAACTGTTCACTAAAATTGTTAGTGTTTGAGATACAGGAACATTATACATCATATTTATATAACTGTCTTGTGAAATGCAATTTTCTGACGGAAGTTAGAAGTCTGAACGTAACATAATGGATCAAGCATAATACAATCAATGGATCTGAGCATAACACTATAGATCATAATATAATCAATGGATCTGTTCTGAAGGAAATGCTACTAAATACCAAAAAATACAAGCAAACACTTAGGAATAGAATTCAGTTCTTAGGAGCTAAACACATTGTTTTCAAAGAAGGTATATTAATTCAATCTGTACTTTATTTGGCTCTCAAACGCATTGTCCCTCGAACCCTGTTACACTGCTCCTTTTGGTTTTGTGCTTTTGGGGGGGGGGCAGGAAGGCAAGGCAATTGGGTTTAAGTGACTTGCCCAAAGTTTCGTGCTTTCTTAAAAGATTTTTTTTTTTTTTTGCTGCTTCTTCAGGTTGCTGATGGTGGAGAGGCTAGTAACACTGGTGGCATCTGTAAGTTGTGTACATGTGTAGGGAATTTTGTAATTTAAAATTTTTCTCCTTTGGTACATATGCAGAAATAGCTTTGCTATTAGATACCAGGCCAAACACCTACCTTTCATTTGGAAGTGTAATGTAATGAGGCTAAGAATGTGGGGTTCATTCAAGTTTGTTCTGTTTTATTCTATGGTTATTAACTACAGACCAATCACAGAAGGCAGGGCAGTAGGCAGCTGATGGATTGACAGCAAATCTGTCACCACTACTGAAATACAGGCTAAGGTACATGCTGACCTGCTGGTGGTGAGATGACAGTGTCATCTTCTGCATCTTGGTACATCCAAAAAAAAAATGGTATCACTATGTCTATAAAGCTTACTTAATCGCTCCCACTTTAGAGTTCTTTCTCTCCCACACATTTTTCTCAGGCTCTCTTTCTCTGTCAACTATGCTTTCTTTGTCTCACTATTTTAGAAAATGTGTGAATGTGAATATTCATCAAGTAATGACTAAGTTCTGTTCTCAACTTTGCCACTAACTGTCTTAACTTCTTTGGTCCTCAGTTTCCAAAGGTGTAAAATGGTGAGATTTGGCCATACATAGTCTAAAATCCTTTAATTCCAAGTTCTGAATCCAAGAATGAACTTACTGTAAAATAAAGGGCAACTGAAACCAAAATTTTGATGTTGAAAGTCAATAACCTAAGATTTTCTTAAGCCCAGAGCTTTGGATTGTGGATCACGAGTGTTATGGCTCTTCCATTTCTACGTAGATAGTAACCTTTATCTTTCAGATAGCCATTCTGATTTACACAGAATAAAACCTTGACTGACCTTTGAGAAATTCACATCTGTACCACTGAAATAAAATCACTCATATTTTCCTTTTAAAAAGTAAAAAGTTACACACCACGCTGTATAGAATACTTGCTTCTCTTTGCCATAGGCCTCTTGGAGGCACAGTATTAATATGCGATCATATTTTTGGTGGAAAATGACAGACTCAGCTTGGGGTTCAGCACATCTTTCAGCAACAGTGGAGCATAGCGGTGTGAGAAATTAATTAGAAACTGGTTGCTTTTGAGTCTGGTCCTGCCATATGACACATTTTGTTTGTATACTCCAGATAAATCCCTCCATTAAAAAAAAAAATCAACTACAAAATAGGGAAAACTTGTATCCCTTTACTTCAGAATGATGTTTGCAGGAACTAATTTATTGCAAATTATGACTTTGTTATTTATAGTTGCAAAAGCTAAATATTATGTGAGTGAGAGAAAACAGAAATAGCAATCCATTTAAGTTATAATGTTAAGAAAAGAAATTATACCAAATCGAGATGGTAAGAAGACAAGAGATTTAATGGCTAAATGAATGCCTATCCTCTGAAAATAACTTATTATTACTTCTTACCAAAAACATATACATCTGAAATCATCATATTTTAACATATAGAGGTTCAATTTTAAATACAAAATATATTTTGTTAAAACTCTCTGATGTCAGCTACACTCACAAGTGGGGGTAAAGAAAAGAAAGTTTGGGTTTCCTTCTGACTGTATTTGGATGACTTATTAAAATGTGCAGGTATAGAAACCCTCCTATTGGGAGATCCACAGCTGCACATTGTGCTCCCTCCTATGGCAGCATACCAGGGAAAATATATGATTGATGACCTGTGGAAAGATTAGAAGAAAAAATACAGAACACTTGCATGCACTGTACAAAAGGACAGAATTCCACTCAGACTTTTCCATTTTAGTAATGATTTTACTTTCTGAGCAGGCTGGATAAATTTATATCCATATACAACTGGTCTCTAAACTTTTCTAGCCATGGAATCAGAAATAAATAACTTAATTTATGAGTAAATTATATCTAATAGTACATTGTCAAGGTACTGATTGCTTTTGTCTTTTTTTTTCCCAAGGAAAACGCACTTGTTTATTTTTCTCATTATGAAGAAAAAAAGCATGGTGAACTAATGTAAATGTAGTTGGAATAAATGTGTGCATCATAATTCTAGAACCCTTTGTCCCTAACTAAAAAGTGAGTCTAAAATAGCATGGATATCTAGTTAAGAGTAGTTTATATTACTGTCAAACTTGCATATACTTTCTCACTGTAGAAAAAATACATTATATAATTTGCTTTTACAATTTACGGATTTAGTTTCTCTAATCTTCCAGGTGAAACCCTCTTTAATTTTCCACACCTACATTCTTTTAGATGGGTGAGGACTGCCTAAAAAGTTTCTCCTATATCTTAAAGAAACAGACTTTTTCTTCTTTCTTTTTTTTCTGTGGAAGGCATGTTTTCTTTGAATGATCCCTACTACTTCTGGGAATTAAAATAAGTATAATTGACCCAATTTAAACATTTACAAAGGAAAATGTCTTCCTAATGACAGGTCCTTTAAAATTGGTTGTTTATGTGGAGTTTAAATTTGGAAACGTGATAGGTTACAGAATCGTTGAATGAACATTTAGGAGAATATTTTTATATGTATGGCAACCTTTTGAAAAATCAAAAAATTATTCTCAATTTTCTACTAGGCATTTAAATGAACCTAAAGTTGAAGAAAAAAAACATAAGTATAAAAAAAGCATTTTCTAGTGGTCAGAGTCAAACGAGGTGATATACTATGACAATCTAATTAGGTAATTTAAGAGTATAACAACTCAGTTTACCCATCTAGAAGTTGGGTATGCATCTATTCCCTTGCTTCAGACACACAGAGCCAGCTTTAATTATATAATTTGTAGTGTCTATTTGGCACCTTTTATTCAAAGGTCCCAAAGACTTTCATAAAGTATGAGCCATAATGGTTTTAAAAAAGTGAGAGGAGGTCTTAGAAGAATGAACAGAGAAGCTATTATATAAAAGCTGAATATAGGTTGAATTATAACGCAAAAATTTTTAGTCCCCAAATCATTCCTCAAAAAGAAGGAAAAAAATTAAAGCAAATAATTTAAATGGTCTGTACAAATAATTTCAGAGCATCATATGTTTAGTTGAGTCAGGGAAGAAAATGATATATTTCTAAAAGAAATTCAAAATTAAGTCTAATTCAATTTCAAAATTATTTCAGCTGTAGAGAAACATAAAAATGAACTCCAAGGTCTATGAAATAATACCAAATGACATGAAAGGTAGATAAAATAAAACCTGACTATTTTTTGTGCACTTATTCTGAACAAGCTAGCCAAGATAATTTTTT
>CM053587.1:259040562-259115005 GCA_028646515.1 Pseudochirops corinnae | reverse complement strand
ATTTAATGAATGTTGGTTTCTTATTTTGAAAAATCAGAGCAAAAACCAGTAATGATTTGAGGAAAAGAAGAGAGAGAAAGAAAGAGAAAGAGAGAGAGAGAGAGAGAGAGAGAGAGAGAGAGAGAGAGAGAGAGAGAGAGAGAGAAGGAGAGAGAGAGGACAGAGAGAGAGGAGAGAGAGAGAGGAGGGAGAGAGAGAGAGAGAGAGAGAGAGAGAGAGAGAGAGAGAGAGAGAGAGAGAGAGAGAACTCTAGATTTAATACCAGCTATTTGTTTACTAATATGGCAAGGGGGGTGGGGGTGAAGCTTTCAAGAAAATGACACAAAAATTCATCAATTGTGCACAAAAGATCCTCTCCCCTTAAGATTATTTAAACAATGTGCTTCAGTTTTGCCTGAAACCATTCTCTATCTCCTCTACTTCAAGAATCTACCAGTATCTCAGTTCCTGAGAGATTAAGGAAGACAGTTTCTGTTATGTAATGAACAGCAGTATTGTTTGAACAAAGGTAACATATTTTGATTTGTGTACTTTTTTTTTGGCAGTTGGCAGTAACATACTTCTAAAGTAAGGGGTGATCTAACAATGTAAACATCTGAATATGCCTGAAATAACCATGATATTTGAAATATGTTTAAGTCCTTGGTGATGTATATATAAATAATTATAGTTAGTATATTATATATAATACATACATATATATATATATATATGCTCTGTATATGTGAAGGTAATATAGATGCAGTATAAGGTAAACAAGTTTTAAAAATACTTTACCTGAATATCTGCAGTATTCAGATGTGAATGCTTTTAAGGGTGTTCATGACCTATTTTGTAAAGTCTGCAGGTTTGAAATATGCATAGCATATAAAATAATGAATTTATCATTTAATAGCTAAACTTATTAAAATGAATATAATCTCAATTATGTCAGAATCCCGTAAATATTGTGTCTTAAAAAAATAACTTTTGTTGGAGGAAGTTGACTATTTAAACTGCATTTATGCCATACATATATACGTGCATACATACATACATATGCATATACACACATAGATAGAATCACATAGTACATCTCTTTTGTGTCTTATGAATGTTATAATTTACAATTCTGTCATCCAAAAATGTTATATAGATATAATATGAAATCTATAAAGGCTACTCTACTCTGACCCAAGTAGTTTTCCCTAGGGTGATGGATTCTCTGCGTCACCAAAATGTGATGTTATTTGTCAAGCTTGTAATACTGGTTTTGAGGCTTGCTGTATGTCACATTTCATAAAGCAACATAATACAACAACTTGGTATCTAGGTAATTGATGTGATAGGAATAGTCTATGGAAAATACTTCTAATGATTTAACACAAGTTAGCTTTTAGCTTCTAAGTTGAATTGCTGATTTAAAAAAAATAAAAACCAGAAATATTTCATCTAAAGTTTTGAAGGTGAAAAAGGACAATGGATTATAAATGTATAAAAAATTCTTCTATCTGATTTTTCTTTGAACTTTTACATTTGATAAATGCATTTCATCGGTTAACTTTAATGTATAGTTAAGACAATTTATTGGGAGATAAGAAATATGGTATTATAAGAAACACTAGACACATTTCTATCATTGAAGCTATATTTACTGAACTTCACGTGCAGTCATTGTTATTCCTTCGAGCATTATAATACTCAAGCATGCATCTTATGTATAACAGCAATAAACCACATGAAGACCAGTATTGTATGTTTAGGTATCACTGTGTATTTTGCCTATCTGAGGGAGACGTGAAGGGTTTCTCAAAGCCTACCAAAATACACACAAACATAACACACACACACACACACACACACACACACATACTCACACACTCACACACAGAGTGTTTTTACATGTAGAATTTGGACATAAGGCCATAACTTCCCAAATCAATAAACCTGAAAAATATAAACTAAGATTCCATTATACAGTAAGGATTCTGGTAATTTTGTTTGAGTCATTTTTAGTATTCTCTTAGAGCAATATGCTTTAAATTTAAAATTGAGCCACATCTAGAGAGAATGTCCGTACATAACTAAGACAATAATATGTAATAGTCTATTTGCATACTATGTGATAAAGTTGAGCTACAGAAAAGCGAGGTAGTACTAATGATCTAGTTTTTGCATTATTTGTTATCTTTGTACATCATGACTTTAACCATGCGTACTCATCTAATTCTGTAAGGTGCATATATGACACTTAAACATTCACAAAATACTTATCTCACTAAATATAAAGACATGTACTTACATAGATTTTTTAAAATATCATACAGCAATATGTATGGATTCCATACAATGAAGATTCAATACATCAAAATTGTTGAATGTTGCTTATATGTATTAGGATTTTGGTTCTAAATAGATAAATGGAACAAAAATGGTAGGAAAGATTAACAACCATTTTTTTTTGTGTGATTTCTTTGAAATTCCCACATGTACACATCAGTAATAGCTCTTAGCAGGTCTGAGAAAAATACAAGGAGTAGTTAATTTTCTCTTCATACCATTTAAGTTCTTCTGAGCATATTCGTTTTCAAGAAGAAAGGACAATGGAAGAGATTTTTATATTTATCTATTTTATTTTTAAATGTAAGTATTTATTTTTGTAAAATAATTTACCCAATTTTTACTTACAAAAATGATATCAGCTAACCAATGGAAGCGGAAAAAACCCCCCACTTATATTTAGGTTGTCATTATTAACTAAGAATGGAATTATGACATTCATTTTTATGTTATTCTAATTCTTGAAGTTCAGAAACTATCAATTATTATTGAACATGCAGTTAAAATATTTTAGCTTAAATGTTATTCACGGAGTTTTACTTCCAATTTAGTCTTTTCAAAATATCTTTAAACTGGGGTACAAAGTTCTTAAATAATTTAGTGGAAAAGAAAGTGACGGTACAGGTATTTTCTTGTATGGGTTGTCAAATAAGTTTACAATTCAGTTCTGCGAACTTAGATATATTTGGGAAAGTATTCATCACAGCATATATCCCAAACCCAAAGTTTTAAAAACATTACTTACATATATTCTGAAAAAAGCGCTGTTATTTTGTAGCAAATTCTTCTTTAGAATAAATTTGTGACTTTTTGTGTGTATATATAATAGTGTTATGAATTCTTACATGAGATTCGCTATGAAATATTACCATCTAAACTATATTGAAATTGGACAGTAGTTAAAGAAAACCCTTTATGGTAGTTTCTTCTGCTTTTAATTAATGCTACACTTCTAATGTGACTTTGGTTCTTGAAAGTAATGTTAGGCTGTTTCTATAAACTATTTAAAACGCTTGTGTTTTCTTTTTTAATTTAGTGATATTAAAATAACTTTTGGACAGGAAAGTGTTAAATTCATTGGGCTTTTAGTCGCTGATGGAAAGATGTTGGAAAGTGTATCCTTAAACATTTATGTATAACTGTGGATACACATACAATCACATGATTTCAAGGATTAATTGTATCAAACATATTGTATGTCTTTGTATCAGCTCTTCGTTTGTGAGCAAGTCTTTGTATGTATACGTATAACACGTGCACTTATACCTGCCTAGTTTCTGTTAAGTATTTTAATGAAGCTCTGCATTTAAGAGTCACTTGTAAGAATTTGAAAGGTGTGAGTAAAAGTAGCTCAAGCCTACATGGTTTTCTTCTTTTTGGCTTTTCCCATTTTGCATTCTCTCTCAAAAAGATATACATCTGAACAGAAGGGGGACTAGGATACTGCAAAATCCATTATAACATAAAGATTGTTGCAGCATATGGCTGCATTTATTTATATATTTTTGAGATAGAAAACTATAACTTCTTTTGTCAGATGAAAACTTACCGGAATAAAATGTTCAGCAGAATCTCTCACACCAGTCAGCTACAGCTTTGTATAACATCGTATGGTGTAGCCAACATATAATTTAACATATAGGTATATTCCATTAAAGAACAGAAATAAAGAGAGCTAGTTTTAAGTTCAAGGTAAAGTAAAGATAGAATTTTTCCCTTTGGAAAATCCACTAACCTTTGATAGTGTGATGTACAAGTGGAGGTTTGGGACAGAATAATTCCATTTATTATGGGATACTAGAGTAAAACTACACTGAGACCTAGCGTGGTTCCTGTGGATTACTCTGCAATGTTTATTACCATTTTCCTGTGTTTTCCCTAGTTAGGATCTAATCCTTCAGTGTCTGGAGCAGTACGGAGTTTAAGAATTTCCTCATTGAGAACAAAAACTTGCCAGCTGCAAGATTTCCCTACCTTTCTTTCTCATATTTATTTTTTTTTTGGAAGGCGGATGGTATAAGAAGGAGGAGGACACATATTGTAAAGTAATAATTTACTGTTTACTGTTTGCTGTCAAGGAGACTACTGTCATTCCATTTCTGTGAAGAAACTCATAATGTGTTGAGTGGAATTAAATAAAGTTGTGGTGTAATTTTGAGAGAATTTTAAGATCTGGTTGTGACATATTCTTGGCAAAAGGTTAATTTTCAGTTACTGTGTGCTTCCACCAAACTGACTTCTAGTTTTATGAGATGCATTTGAATGTGGATGGTATTTAAAATGCTTGGTGTTATCTTGCTTCAGTACAGAGATTCAAAGATTCTTATGATTCATGAGTATGTTCTGTGTGGACCAGAGAGAAAAAGTAACACAGACAGTGTTCGTCTTCAAGCAGAGGGTATTTAATATATCTTCTTAGGTTTTCAATTGTTATTTTCTTATATTAATGGCAAATAAAAGTCTCCTTAGTGACACTGATTTCACGAACCCATATACATGTAGTTTGATTCCTTTGCTTTTCCTCATGTTGGGTAACTTGAAAAATGACTTGTGAGTCAGATGTATATGAAGTTTTAAAGAACTGCATAAACTATCATGGTGGCCACCTATTGAAGGAGATTCTTTGGGGTTCTAGAACTGATCTTAGGTTCCTCACATTCTATGATTCTGTGATATATGAGGTAGATGACAAAAAAAAAATCCATCAGATAAACACAAGTGGAATAACTCGGTAACAAAGTAATTGTGTGGTAAATGTTTAGGAAAACTGACTTTTTTTCAGGGTGTACAGGAAACGCAATGGATCGAGATGTGGGTCCAGAGAATAATAATGGTTTATCATCATACAGGAAAACCTTTTTGGTTAAATGCTTAAAGTTATTCTTGGAGATGAAAAACCCTGAGTTAATCCCTAAAGTGTTAACTAATATTTGTGTCATGAGGTTTATTTGTTTATTTCCCTGACAAAAGTATAGATTTTTGTTATTTCCCATTTCAGTATTGAAAATTCTGCATTAGCAATACTATTATTGGTTTGTTTTGATGTCATTATTATCCATGAAATATATTTATTCAAGCTTAAAAAGGTATGGGCAGGGAGGGCAGTTAGGGTTCAAAGCTCCTTTTAGTTCCTATATTCTAGCAAATTTTCCATTTTATTTTATTTCCATAAAAGCCAAAATGATGGTCTACTTGCTGTATATAAATCAGTGATTTCCCTCACTTTGCATATTTTCAGAAAACATTCTTTTAGTGTCAGAAAATGGGATCAGTGAGTTCAGCTTAACTGTCGCATCTTGTATGCTATTATAACATTTTTCCTATTTGGAAGATTTATTTTTTTCCTGAAGAGAAAATTAAAGACAATATGTGGGAAAAATAACTTCCTTCTCTGTAATATTTTCATACTTTTGCTCACTAAAAACATTATCCCCAAAGAATATAGCTATTCCACTTATAATTTAATTACATATAATTTGAACTCATTAAAATACCAAACTTTATTCTTTCTTTTTTTCGCTCTAAACTTTCTAACAAGTATCGAACTTAAAAGCCTGATCGAGAAATATAAATTTGTAACCAAATTGGAAAACATTTCGAGACCATTCTGTGCAACCAATATAATAACAGAAACTCATGGCATACATGATAAATATGCAAGACTTACGATATAAAATTATACTGAGATATTATAGGCTTTGAATAGGATAGTTGGAATTAGTATTGTCAAAATATCTGTGATTGGCTTTCATGCCATTTCTTTCACTTAATGCATACCTCTAAGTCGTTGGTGTAATCTTCTGTCTCTGCCAAGGATCTCATTTAAAAATTATGAACTCTGTTCAGAACTGGCATTATTTTTAAAATTAATAAGATTCTACTAGCCATAATTAGAGATACAGTATACAGTAAAGAAGTAACAAACCCATGTGCTCACTCTGAAGGGCCATTAAATCTATTTATGCTTGAGAACAAATGTAACAAATGCTAAAGATATGACCAACATTATACACAGAAGGGTGCAATTGATCCTTTGAGACTAGCCAAACCCCATGCTTTGCTTTTTATATTCCCCCCATACTATGAAATAGATTTATGTAATTTTATGTTCATTTTATTTGCATTGTACCGAAGAAATTGATAGCTACGTGGCCAAGAATGAGATACTTTGCCTTTCCGAGTCTCGACATCCTCACCTAAAATATAAGTATTTGCTTAAAAAAAAGGGTTGTTGTGAAGATAAAATGAGATAATATGAATGAAGATTTCTGTAAACCTTAAAGTATTATATACAGATTGCTACATGATGCATGGTGACAGATTGCTTTAATCAAAGATAGTCACCTTGACTGAATTTTGTTTGAGTTAAATGAAGTTTATGAAGTAGAGGTTTGAGAGCATCATTCTTTAAAAAGCAAAATTAGCATGCTCTTTGAAAAATTACAATCCATAAAATTCCTTTAACTTGCAGCATCTAGGTGAATTAGGCTAATATTTTAATTTTCATACCAGGACTTCAACTTTTGATTGGAAATATAAGATTTAGCTGATCAATGTCCTTTTTTGTCCAAATATGCTTAGGACGAAACTCATATTTCAAAAAAACAAATTTCTTGAAGGCTTTTAAAAGTTTCTTCACAAATCCATGTGTTTAGTAGGTCATTTTACAGATGAGGAAACTGAGATTCAATGATTTTAAATAACTTTACCAAAATTATAAAGATAGTGTCAGATTTGGTGTTTGTGACTAGTTTTTTAGAGTCAAATTTTTGTTTTGTTTCTATTATACCACCCGGGACTCTTGTGTAGATAAAATGAGATAATACATATGAAGACATTTGAAAACCTTCAAGTATTGTATACATAAACCTCCATGATTCATGGTTATAGGTTATTTCATTTCTAAGTTACCAGATAGTCATCTTGACTGAACTGGAGATAGCAGAGTTTTATATGAGTAAATATCTCTGTCCAGACTGTTTATTTTGATTTGGTTTAAAAAATAAACCTAATAGTGTGGCTATCTCCTTTCTTAATGTTGTATAAGAGAATAAAAATTCCGTAGTTCGGCAAGACCATCCAATCCAACCTGTGCCTGAGCCAAAATTGTCTGTACTATGTACCTGACAAATGATTATCTGATTTTTGCTTAAAGACCTCCTTTGGCGGAGAATGGTGGGAGCAGGGTGTCTCACTCCAAAGGACGTCCATTCCACTTTTGCATAACTTTTATTGTTAGGAGAGTTTTTCTTATATTAAAATTAAATTTCTTTCTTTGTTCATTTCTTTTGTTCATTCTTCCTTGTTCTATGTTATGGGGACAATTCTAAATCATCTCCCATGTGAAAATCCTTCAAGTACTTGAAGACAGTTAAGATATACTCCTCCTCAAATCTTTATTTCTCCGACCTATACTTCCCTAGTTCCTATAATAGATCCTTATATGGTGTGTTCTCAAGGACTTTTACTATCCTTTCCATATTCTTCTGGATGTTCTGTAGTTTACCAAGGTCCATCTTAAAATGTGGCACCTAGAATTGAACACAGTAATCCAGATGTGGTCTGACAGAGGCAGGGTAAAGGGAGACAGTCATCTCCCCAGGACTGAGCATGACATTTCTTAATATAGCTTAAAATCATGGTGGAGGTAGCTAGGTGATACAGTAGATGGGGCGCTGAACCTGAGGTCAGAAAGACTCACCTTCCTGAGTTTAAATCAGGCCTTGAAGGCTTATTAGATGTGTGACCCCAAGCAAGTCACTTCACCCTATTTGCCTCAGTTATTCATTTGTAAAATGAGCTCTAATGTCAAACCACTCCAGCATCTTTGCCAAGAAATCCCAAAATGAGGTCATGAAAAGTCAGTTATGACTGAAGAACAAAACAAAAAAAAAATCAATTAACTTAATTAATATCTAATTAATAGGTTAATCTTAATCTATTTTATGATGAGCAGCTTCTTGGTTTATATATCTATCTATCAAAATATGTCTATACCCACATTCTCTCCCTCCCTCTCTCTCTCTTTCTCTCTCTCTCTCTCTCTCTCTTTCAGTATAATATTCAGAACTTCACTTAGGTTCAAAATAGGCCCTAAACTCAATGTTTCATTAAGTTAGGATCATTTCTGTTGGGAAGCAGTGTCTGACCTTTGAACACCTTGCTGTGAAGTTAGTTAAATCATTCCCCCTCTCGGTTGCAAAGTCTCCATTTGGTAGTTCTACATTCATCTTGTTTGGAATTATTTCTTTCCTTGCAGTGACAAAGGAAGATTTTCATATATGATCTAAGTTTTGAACATTTGTCAAAGTACCTCCTACTTGGAATTTTGTGTTTTCTTCTGTTTTCCTCATTTTGTCTCTGTTGCTTTCTCTCTTTTTAAACAAACCTCCATCATTGAAAGGATTATAATGCCCTGTATATTGTGGGAGACTAAATTTTTTTTATTGAGGACCTTGTTTTCATACTCAGTGTGATACATCTAGGACCTTCGCAAGAAATGGGAGTCTGGGAGTCAAGACTGATTTGACCTATTTGATCAGTTATCATTTATCTCATGCTATGAGTAGTAGTGGAGGGAAACAAACAAACAAAAAAGAAGGCAGTAATAATTTGTAGAACCTGGTTTCTGTTATAAAAAGAATAGCTCATACTTATACAGAACTTTAATTTTTACCAAATAATTAATTTATACCTTGCCTATGAGGAAAAAAGAAATTGAGGAATTTAGAGCTGAAAGAAATCCAATATGCCATCAAGTCCAACCACCTCATTTTAAAGATGAAGAAACTGAGGAACAAAGAGATTAATTGACTTCTTCTGAGTCTCACAGTAAACATCTAAGGCAGGATTTGAACCCAAGTCTATCCCTGACTCCAAGTCTATTGCCCTATTCACTAAGTTATACTACATTTCCACATTTCTTGAGCTATTTTCCACTTATTTTCTAACAATTCTGTACTTTTTCCATATTGGGAACGTTAAAAAAAAAAAAACCCATCATAAACTCAATGGAAATAGAGCCTGTTTCTTCTTTGCAGAGATCTGATTTTTTTAAATTTGGTTGCAGCAATCCATCTTCCCCTCAGCATATTGAAAAATGATAAAAACAAAACAAAACAAAACTCAGAGTTTGATGCCGAGGAGTCACTAATTCAACTTTTAACAGTTTAAAAATTATTCACAAAATTTTACATAGATTTCTTAATGTTTCTACAAGCAATTTAAATAATAAAATGAATCACATCCGGTAAGAATTGTTTTTATTATTAATGCTGCATTCTGACTCAAGTGAGAGTAATTTTCCAGCTTTGGATGAAATTACAAATAAGGACTTTAATATATGTTCAGTGTGTTTACTTTTTCTTTTAGAGTTGCTGCTGGTTCCCTCCCCCTTACCACACACACACTCTACAAAATGGATATTATCTAGTTCTCTTAATAATACATTTACCATGGCTAATTTTCTTTTATTATTTTGTTTTTTCAACATTCGTAAGAAAAACCCAAGCTTTTTATAGTTCCCTCTACTCAGTGAAAAAGTAGTACTATTTTAAATAATCATTTTTACCCCTTCTTCGAAAAGAAAAAGTAAAAACATGAATGGAGAACTTAAATTTCACATTCAAATGTTAGTGTAATTTCATAGGGTTGTAAAATCACTGAATGACAGGTGCATTTTAGGTCCCATTGGCCTTCTAAAGGTCATCCTTAAAAATGATTGTCTGAAGTGAGGGTACTCCTGGGTATTCTGGGCACTTCCAAGGACAATATGTGGTTCTTGTTTGGACTGGCCTGAAACAATCCTCATCTCAGACCCTTGAAAAACACATACAAGTGCCCCTTAGTCTCTGGAATAGGTTTTGTTGTGCCATCTCTTTTTCTTCTGAATTGATTTAGGTTAGAATCCTTTTGGACAAGTTTTCATCATTTCCAATCCCAAACAAAGCACTTTTTTCTACTATTGGGAATAACGATCTTTTCTCCCTCATATGATACAGGAGGAATATTTTTGAAGGATTTTCTATTCTTTGAAATAAAAAGGATATATAAATTTAACACAGGGAAAAACAATGACTTTTAGTAATCTTTTGCTGTTCTTATCAGTATGTGTTGGGGGTGCTTGGAGAGGGAGACTTCCATTATTCTTGTAGGAAGATTTATCCTTTCATTTCAAACAGAGTTCCATTAAAATATGCTATCATTCTATCATTGTGAGTTATTTGGTTTTATATTGGATGGACTTATAAAAGTAAAGATTGTTAGTGTGTGTGTGTGTGTGTGTGTGTGTGTGTGTGTGTGTGTGTGTGATGGACTCCTTGAACTGTCTGGTAAAGGCTATGGACCTCTTCTCAGAATAACTTTTAAAAAAATGAATAAAATAAAACATATAATATTACAAAGGAGACCAGTTATATATAAATAGTTATCAAAATCTTGTTTTAAAAATGAGTTCATGGACCCCAAGTTAAGAACTTTTTATGTTAAACAAAGGAAGAATAAAAACTTGAACTATGATGACATGCACATAGTTTTGTTTTTGTTTGGCTTCTACTATTACCTGTTATCAGTTCAGTCTACTTAGTTATGTTTTCCTCTGACTTGGATACCATTAAGCCCTCCTCATATGACTCACCATGTCCAAGAGGTGAGTCTGTCATCTCAAAGGATGTGGTAGTGAAGAGCTAGCTCTAGCAGGTTCTTACTAAGATAGGAAGGTTTGAGGACATCCAGTGATGGCTTGTATACCTGTTTCCAAGGACATGCCAAGTTTGGGGAAGCTTATCACCAGACTGGCTTTAAGATGATGAATATATTGACCTAGAGAGCAACTTACATACAGAACTATAGACTGGTTTTGATCTATGTCATTGAGGGAGTTATAGGTCTATGAACTGCTGAAGTAAATCTCTGACTACCAGTTCAATATTAGAGGAATATCTGTGATAAAAAAAGTACACTGTTTTTCTGCTTAGACGAATTTGGGTTTTCTGGCTAACAAATATAAATTCAATCTCTTTCCCTTCCCCATCCCCATTTTTTTTTACCAGGTCAGATCCTTTATTTTCATAATGATAGCATTTTACCGTGTAATACCAGTGTTACAGGGCCAAAATTAGGCTAATGGACTACTTCCATTTAACTGGGTTTTCCTTAGCCTCACATAACTGGAAACTTTCAGTTAGCTTCTACAACAGGTGTCATCAAAAAGATCAAATTTGGAAAACAGAATAGGAATAAGTATATTTGTGTATCAAATGATTTCCTTTCCACTTAGTAGGAAATGTGACTGCCCAATAAATCAGTATGTCCATTCTCTCACACCTACTGCTTCTCCTAAGCCATTGAATATTTCAGTAGCTTATTTACCCACTTTTCAAGTGAGCCTTTTCCAAAAACTCCTTAAGCTGTTTTGTTTCTGTTCTCATGGCACATATTATTTTTGAGCAAAGAATGTGATGGGTGCTTTTCAGGACGTGGTTAAATCGCATCGTTCCCTGCCCATTAGGCTTTGAATCCCAGCGTAGTTGTTTATGAAGCATTCCTGGCATCTAGGGAGAATTCAGTTGCAAGTTATGTAGCTAATGTGTTACAGCTGAAGTCTAGAGATGAAGAATGGGCACAAGCTCAGAAATAAATTTAGGTTACAATTCACGAATTTTAACAATGGCTTCTCTGGCTGCAAAAATTAAATATTACTTTTCTGACTTCTTTTCCCTAGTATGTTTCATCTTGTAGTGGGTTTAGCAAAAAGAAGAATAAAGTTTGATGAGATTAATAGGAAAACTTAGAGATCAAAGGCATCTCTTTGTCTTTGTTGACATTATTCAGTTCAGTTCAAGTGCACCTCAGTGTGGGCAACCTTATTTCTTTCTCAGTTTAGATTGCTTATAATTCACAGGGTAGAAATACATATTTAACAGATTGTGAGCTCCTTGAGGACAGGGACTGTCTTTTCCCTCTTTTTCTATCTTCAGTGCTTAGCACAGAGCCTGGAACATAGCGTGTAATAAATGCTTACTGACTGGCTAACCATTAGGTCTGTAAGATGGTTTATTTTATGATGGTCACAATAAGATCTTGTCACTGTTGCTACTATTAAGGGTTGTCATCTGTTTTTTAATTATAAAACCTTAAGAGTTTGATGCTTTGGTATATTTTAATTTATAAAGTGCATTGAATTCCACTCCTTTTCTGGCCAAGCACTCATAGAAGTGCCAATTATCAGACAGTAAAACTGAGACCAGGAGAAGTAACTGCATACTCTTGGCTCATCTTCTAATAGAGTAAAGGGTTTTTATTTTCCTTGTATGGGTAAGCCCTTCTTCAATGTAGTTCACAACCTTGTCATACCTCAGCAGATGCTTTTCTGAATTACTGTGCTTTCCTAAATACATCACCATACGTCCTGATGATGAGATTTGCTAAAGTTATATGTTAGTCTTCAGAAATAAAACACAGAGTCTTTTACCAGACCTTCACACAAAGCTTTTTCATCCTGATATGACCTAAGAGAGCTTCAGCTCTGGTTGGCATAGACCTCAAGGTGTCTGGGTCACTTTCATGCCATAGTGAGGAATCAGAGAAAGACTTTGCGTATCATAGATAGGAAAATGAAAACAACAGTTTGTCATGCCTTACTGACATTACATCAGTTTGTGGCAGTTCAAGGTAATCATACATGCAAGTGTTTGATAAAAGAATGCACCCTCAAAACATGATAATATTGTGCTCCAGGGCCATTACACAGACTTGTAGATGTAACACCTATGTGTTAGAATTTCTCAGTGCATGTGGGTGCGTGCAGGAGCATGTGTTAATGCAGGACTGATTTTTTTCGGTATAATGAAAGGATCGCGGCACAGTGTCCAGTGTTAGGGTGATAAGACAACCAGGTTCATGCTGACAGTGGACAGTCACAGATGGACTCTGTGCATAGAATATGCTTGGGGGTGCAGACGCGAGGCTGATGGGGGTGGTACTTCAAGATAATGTAGGTTCAGGATACTCAGAAGTGAGGTTGGACTTTTAAAAAAATTCGCTTCAGTTTAATTCAATAAATAATCATTGATCATGTCTAATGTGCAATACTTTGTGCTGGGGACTGTGGAAAGTATAAACAATTGAATAGGACAATCCCTTCACTTAATGGAGCACACAGTCTACTAGGAGAGATAAGTTAAATGCAGAAGTAAGTCTAAAAGGAAGCATAATGTGCTAAGTATGACAATGCAGGTCCAATGAACTATATACGCCAAGGACTAGGCTGCAAAAAAAGGAGTGTTGTGATGGTGGTGGTTGCTATCGTTTGTTTTCTATGTTAATTCCTCCTATTTCACTGAGCGCTTGGCTCCTTCTTTACTAGTCACATCTCCTTTTGTCAGAAAAATCTAAATAATTTCTTTGAGGTTTTATTATTGTTATTGTTCAGATTAATTTGTCCTGGTCTTTTCTGTGATTTTTCTTATCTCTCATGCTCCTTCCTCTTTTATTTGCAAATGGAGAAGTGACTGAGTGCTTTAACACTTGAAACTATGAAGCACATTAGGTTTCTTTAAGTTAAACAGTACAGGAAATTTATTAAAACTTGTTACTAGTATGTGTTCCCAGAGACACATTAACACACGAAATCATGAAGAGTAATCCTGAGATGGTTTACTTAGTGAATTGAGCAGATACCATCCTTTCTAGGACAAAACAAGTGACTGCTGTTTCAGTATATCTTTCCTTTCCCCTTTTAAAACACACACACACACACACACACACACACTCACATTCACACTGCCTCACTACTTCTTAATACTTTCTCAAAAACACTTCTCTCATCTAATAATTTCCATCATCTTTTAAAATCCTTTGAAAGGAGGTATATTGTTAGTTACAAAATGTTTTGTAGTTCCTACTTCAAAATTTATAAGCTACTTACAAATGACAGTGGGCTGAGTCTTCCTTGCTGCTATATTGCTGTTTAATAAGTAGTTTAAAATACAAACAAGCAAACAAACCACACCATACCACTTCCAGTTATTTTCCACAACGGTGTCAGAGCACATTTTTTTGGTTGAAAGTGAGTTGGAGAAATATAGCCACGCAATTTTGGTAGCTTAAAAATCTCTGTTTTGTAGTTTCATAATCCCTGACATCATTGTCCAGCCCTAATGTTTGCTAAATGCTGAAATAGAGGAAGGAAATGTATGTTTTGGCTACGAGAAAAATGTTCTTCATCAGGCTGTATGTAGGAGGGGTGGCCTTTGCTGAAGATGCCTTTAGTTGCCAGCTGGACAGCACGTGTGCTGCAGGAGTTTCCTGCTCCCTAAAGCTGTGTGGTGCCCTTTAATAAGGGGATGGGACACTATTAGCTTGTGCAGCTTTTGCACTTGTGAAAACAAAGGGGCAAGGAGCATGCAAACTTTGCCCCAGGGCTGGGCATAATTTGCATAAAATCAAGCCCCTTGGAGCATCACCTTAATCAGAACACCATAACAAGTCCTGCCCTCTTTATAAAAAAAGAGGAAGGTGGTGCTCATCCCTACTCCGTCTATCTCTACAGAAGCCAAAGGCTGCCTGCCAAGTGTCCACCTAGAGTCCCACTCAATTTGTCATTACCACCTTTCCTGTTTCCCTTAGTCCTGTTTTTCATCATGTAAGTGTGAATGGCTTTGAGTTGCTGCATCTTCCGGGGTAGTAATAGGATTTCAAAGATTAGACTGCTTCCTCACACTAGTGCTTTTCCAGGCTTTAAACATCCTTAGGCCCTAATCAGTGATGTGACTGTCCTCCACAGTTTATTGCTTTGGTGATTAAATGAATGGCCTGCCCAGACACTCTTTGTAGAGTTTTTAAAAAATCTGCTTGGTTATAATATATTTTTAAAAAAAGATAGCCAGCTTGGGTCTTTTCAGGATAGATTGTTGTTATCTCTTGTAAAAGTCGACATGAGAATAAGTAATTGCCTCTTCTTGGCTCTCTTACAGTAAAAAGACTGTGATCAGCAAACTTTTGCATTGTGCATGTGAGGGGAAGTTGTTGAATGATATGGAGATATGTTGCTGTTAATCTTCATGGCTTTGTCTTCCTTAATGTATTAAAATATATTAAGGTTGCAAAAACACTACTGCAATGTTGTCAAAATGTAAGTGAATTCTGAATAGGTCTACCTGTGTTTAAATAATGCAAGTGCTAGATTTCAGGAGAAGGAACAGCTAAACCAGCTATTTCTTAATCAAATTTCCCTGATTTAGTTTTAACAAAATTCTGATTTTTTAAAATGAAGGAATATAAAAAATATCATAAGACTCAGTTTGTTTGATTCCTTCTAAACTAAAATGAAAAAATACAGTTCTCTTCTTTCCCTCTTTTATTAAAAAAAAGCAAAACCATTCAATCATCATCAGAAATGTGAATTGTTTTTCTTTTAACTAATTCATGAGTCGTTAAAGTCAAAGTGCATTAGTTTGTCTTTTAAGAGCTTTTTAAAGAAAGTGCCATTGTTATTATTGTTTCATATTAACCTCCCCTTTAAGCATAGGCCTGAAAAGAATGTTTTGTGTTTATGTGTGAGTGTATGTGCATGTGTATGTGAGTGTGAGGTTTGCATTATATAAACCTTTACTTTATGCGGACTGTACTTGTAACATATGCCCTGCAACCAAGCTGTCTTATCTTATCGCAGGAAGTCTTGCGGAAATCAGTTGTGGGCTCTGTCTCTTGATTCCTCTCTCTCTAGTGTTCTCTCTTTCTCTGGTTGCCTCCATCTCTTCTTTTTCTCAGTGTCTCTTACTGTTTGTAGGTTGTCTATCTTTTGTTTGTATCAGTCTCCCTCACCCCTTCTTAGCTTTTTAATGTCTGCCTCATGTGTATTTCTTTCTGTGCCCTACCTTACTTCCAATTTCTTTACCTTTGCCTACCTCTGCATCTCTGCCTTCCTTTTCTTTTGCCCTTTTCTTGGCCTCTCTGTTCTCTTTTCTCTATTACCCCCATTCCTCAATTCCCCTTCCCTATAATCCTCTTTCGGCTTCTGACTTTTTTCTTTATCTCTGTTGCTCGCTAAGCATGTTTATCGAGTTATTCGTTCCTAAATCTAGTCTTTCACTTTTGTGCACTATATGAAACATAGTATCAAGTCAATTAAATTATGATTCTATTCATTTTTCATTGAATTAAATATTATTGGCTTTAAAATGAATAATTTTATATATTTTCCCCTGAAGGATGACTAGTATTATTTTTTTTAAATTAGACTGAAATTGATATTACTGGCATTTTAAATTTTTTTGAGCTTGAAAGGCATTTTTGGTAGATTTAATCAGCTCATATAAGTTATCAAAATAAGTATGTATGAATGTAAGAAAAGGATATGTACTATATTAAAATTTGAGTACCATTTTAACACAAAATTTATGTATAATATGTATATATAACATATGTATATATTAATTCATTTACATTTTTTATAGTCTTAGAACTGAGGCCATTATGCTTTTCAAAGGAATGCATTTTGAAATAAATGCCCTGCATGAATCATGAAAGTTCAAGTCATCTATACCAGTTACCAATCCCTGTCCTCCCCTCCCTTATTACATGTTTCCTTGGTCAGAAACTTAATAAAGAAATGGGTATGTTTTATTTAATGAGGGAATAGGGAATTCTGCATAGTAATTCTTTTTGAAAACATCACAACACGTTTTCCACCCATCTTTTCCTTCCTATTTGCTCCAAATTGTGGTCTATTTTGATTTTGCTCTAATGTTCTGGTTTGTCTAGTACTTTTATGTCAGAGAAAACTATAAATGAAAATATGTATCTATTTCTAGATAAGTTTTCCTTTATAAAGTGGAAAGTGTGTTCAAGTGAAAAGTATTTGATTCCTTGATATAAGGTAGTTTAGCTGTGTAAATCTTTTGGAATATTTTTAAATGAAAATTATTGCCTTATGGTGTTATCAATGATACTTAAATCATTAACAGTAATTGTGTTCTGTTCTCAAAATAAGTAACTAAGTATAAAAGTGTATGTGATTTTGACACCATAGGGAATTCTGTTTAACTCAGCTGGCAACCTGTTTATAACTTACCAAGTAAGACCTAGGGAGTTGCCTGAGACATGGGGAGAGATTAAGTGACTTTCATTTGTCAAGCAGCTACTCTGTATCTGAAGCAGTTGTGAATCTGGATCCTCCTGATTCTAGAACCAGCTTGCTATATACTATGCAACTGAGTCATTAAATTCCAATGGAAAATTAAATATTTTTTCTCTCTTTCTATGTATATGTACATATACATACATACATATACACACACATATATGTCTCATTGTATGTATATGTGCATGTATACACATACACACGTCATCAGATTACCAGAAAGAAATCAAGTCTTTAGGCTTTTAGATTCTTTTATATGCCTTTTCCACTATTTAATGATTTAATGATCTATTCAGATTTTTCACTGCATTTTTCACTATCTTAAGATTTAAAGATTTAATGATCTGCCCAGATTTTTCACTGCATTTTTCACTATCTTGATCCTTGAGACTTTTGATCAAAATGGTTTTTAACTTTTTATTTTGATCTTTTTCAGTCACTTGAGTTTACTGGACTCTATCTAAACAATATTCCTTGGGCTTTGTGGAGTCCTATTTATTACTAGCCATTAACTGATTACTAGAGCTTAGGATATGGCCACTATAGGAATATCTGGGTAGGCCAGCTTGCAGTATCATGTAGTGAAGAGGAAGAATGGGATCTATAATGTTCAGAGTCCAGTTCATGCCTAAGAGAACTTGATACGAAATTAAAAAAAAAAACCCAACACATGAGATTTGATGTTAATGCTACGTGTAAAATAGTTATCTTAAATATGCCTACTCAAAATTAGTACAAAATGCAATGAAATACACCTTTATCAAGCACAGACAGTTCTCACTTTATGTAGATTTGCATTATGCAATTTTGACTTTACTTTTCTAAAAGAAAGACCCATTAAAAAAAGACTATTTGAGGATAATATTGCATGCTATCATCAGGTATACAAGGAGAAAAAAAGAGCCACTATCCAAAAACTTCTCAATAACTTCATTGAAAACAAAGCAAAAAACAAAACTTGCATAGTCAGCCACCAGTGATAAAGGTTTGATGTGGTAGGTCGGGAAGTGGCAATGTTCTAAACACCCATGTTGACTTTACAGTACTATGTATACTTTATCATTAACTTTACCTTTCATTTCAATATTCTATTTGTTATCACAGTATAGTATTTAATACATCTGCATTTTGGTACATTTCATGACTTCTGTATATGGCTTTGTTATGTAGGCTGAGTGAAATGGGTGGGTAAGGGCAAATTTGCATCATGTGAAAGTTGCTTTAAATAGAGGTTTGCAGAATGGTCCACTTAAGTAAAGGGAGAATTGTCTATACACTGTGAAAGTCACAGTGCCCTGAGGACACAAAGGGGAAGGTGAAGGGGGGGTAAAGAAGCTTACATTCTACAGGTATGGAGTCATGTGAACTAATCTTTGTGTTGACTCATCACTTTTGGAGGCTCTACAGCTTCATGTTATTCTGCATACTAAACATACCATCTGCCTAGTCTCCTAAATGAAACATTTTAAGTCACTTTTTTTTTTCAGTTTTATCTTTTGCTTATTCCTTCCTTCTCAGTTTATTCTTTTATCTACCAATCACCTGGTCATTCAGATTAGTTAAAGTGCACATTCATACTACTGTACAGTTATAAAATATCACTTTTTAAAAAACCTGAATTATTCTCCTTTAAGTGTGAGACCCAGGTCAAGTTACTTAACCTCTCATTTCTTTAGACAACTAAGACTAAATTGTAGAGGAGTATCCTACTGTATCAATAGAAGGAACTTTCTCATCCAGACGTTTCTCATGTAAATGAAATCATAGACCCACTTACCTATGATGTAATGTTGAGTTTATTTTTATGACATTTTACTACCTCCTCTCCAAGTCCCAAATCATTGACAAATACCGAGTTTGCAGAGGCATTAATCTCCCTCTCTTCCCCTTTCACTACAGTGTAGACTTTGGAACAATCTTATTCTACCTTCATCTTACCAATTATCAAAATCTTTTTAAAAAATAGTATTACTAAGAACAGGTTTTCTTTTTTTTCTCTTATCTTTTCACTTCTTCCTGCTTCTTTTCTCCTCTCCTCTTTTCACTCCTCTCTTCCTTCTCTGTCTCTCTGTCTCTATCTCTTCATTTTATTTGTGTATTCCTTTATCCATTTATTTACTTATTCATTTATTTATGCTTTGATTTGTTTAGAGACTTTCTTTTTAATTTGCATAGTATTCATAAAGCACTTTGAATTCTCTGGATAATGTGCCAAAGTGCTTCATGAATAAAAATGAATTGTAATATACTAAGGTCATCATATATATCGGAAGTTGTGTGGTAGAGGTCACATCATAGCAGCTCTATCTTAAAATATTATTCCTACTCTGAATTCTCAAGTTCAAGACTTGTACCTTAACTTCTGGGTAATTGTTTGTTTGTTTGTTTGTGGGGGTGGGCAGGGATGGTCAGAGGTAGTAGTATAGAAACTTCATGATTGTATCCCAAGATGCACATTTTTTTAAACCAAAAATGTTTTGACTAGAGAACTCAGCTTGGTCATATATTCTTTAAAATTTACATTTTATATAGCTACTTATCTAAAACCCAAAGAATATCTTAATATTGACACACAGAGAGATTTATTGTCATACAAAATGAATAAGAAAGTTGAAATATTGGGATGGCTTTTTATTTAGATCAAAAATGCTTGCAACTACTAACATGTCAGGGGAGCCAAAGTGAAGACCTATGTAGGTCTTAGATAATTAAGAGTCAAAAACTGAAATGAAAATATGATCTATGCATAGTTTGGTGAATTTTATGAAAGAAATTGGTTTCTATAATTTTATTTTATTTTAATATAGACCAGGATTGAATTCTTTAGATAAGGAAATAAGACCTGAGACTCATTCAAGAACTTCCTCCCCCCTCCCCTAAAAAAAAAAACAACAAACAACCCACAAGCATTGAAAATCACTGAATGAATTTCAATACAGATGCCTTAGTACTGCTTTGTCAGTTTGACACAGTTACTTGTTTATTTCATGCCAAATAGTGGCATAAGACTGTGAGGCAGTTGGATCCTGGTTGGAATAAATAATTTAAAAAACCCAAAAAACAAATCAATACCTACCTTCCTTAGATATAATAGTTTAGGAAAATTGAGTATGTGTGTCCAAATCACGGTTGTTTTCAGTTCAAAACTTTAGTAACTGGAAACCATTTCTATATGATAGTAATCTGGTAATCTATTTTGAAACACGTTTATTGAGCTCATTATGATTCTATGTGCCTCTAATGAAAGGATTGTTACACAATGGTTGGAGAGAATGAATTGTCCTTCTACCTCTAGGCTTGCTTCTTTCGGTACTAGCCAGGATTGCCCTCAATCTTGTGGGCAATATCCAATTTACAACTGATTGGAATTTTTTGCTAAAGTATATTTAAATGAGGAGATGCCAAGAAAAAAAAATGTGGCAGACGAGATTTTTTAAAGCTAAAATACTCAGTTACAATAAAGAGTGCATGCCACAGATGAATAGTTAGTAATGGCTTCAGATTAGCAGGAAAAGAGCAATTCCCATATGCTGATTCTAGTCTCCTAACCAAAAAAAAAAAAATGTTATAGAAAAACTGAACAGTATTTAACAAGCTGTGAGTTAAAGCAACAGTGTCAATGTATCTAGTTCCAGAAGGATAACAACGTTACCATATTTCTTCAAAAATATTTTAAGATACTTTGCAAAACAGAAAGATTGCTCTAAGTGAATCCAGCTCCTACTTCCCCCCATCCCCATGGGCAGCCTCTTTGAGTTTAGATAACAACTTTTCTTTGTGACTTCCTGATTCTAAAATCTGCTTGGATAATGGAGCTCATTATAAAAAACAAAATACTGTACAGAGGTCAGTCTTTGCAATATAGAGACTTTAATGATTAAGTCAGAAATCAATCAATCAATCAACAGGTTTATGTTAAGTACATATTATTGTGCCAAGCACTGTGTTAGTCATTGTAGTGACAAAGACAAAAATGAAGTAGACCCTGCTTCTTTCTCAAGGAGTATACATTTGATCAGAAGAGATAACCTCTTCATACATAAGTAAATACAAAATAAATGCAATGTAATTTGGGGAGAAGATAAGGGTAGAAGCTGGGGGCTTTGGGAAAAGTCTAATGTAGGAGGTCAAATTTAAGCTACATTTTGAAGGAAATTTAAGGATTCTAAGAGACAAAGGTGGGAAAGGAGTACTTTCCAGAAATAATGTGGAAGCTTTGCAAAAGTGAGAAGATGGGATAAAGAGTGTCACCTGAAGGAATTTTGAGGCTTCCCTAAGTAAACAAGAACCATTAGCCCTTTGTGGTGCATATTGAAAACTAAGTTTCAGGTGCATTAATTTTCAACTCACTTCAAGTAACTCCCAATAGAAACATTAATATAGCCCGTATAGTTAGCTTAGAAATCATGTGATCTTCTCACTTGCAAAGACTAATAATTTGTATAAAGCCAAGGAGATGTGTTCAGGCCTTCTGAACTTGTGGCATATAGAGATCCTTTAGTAATATTGCAGGCAACACCTTCAATAGTCATCAACTTCATTTCTTTTCAAAGGCATTTCCACGGTCCTCACTCTCCCAGGGTGTCACAATGTGCACATATGGGCAATGTGACTTTTTTGTGTCTGTGAACTTAAACAAAGCTGCCAGCTTTAATTTTAGACTTTGCAGCCTTGACAGTATCCCTTTAAAAAGCCTATAATATGATACCCATCATATTTCAGCTAAAAACAGCCTGAAAAGAAAAAAAAAAGATGAGATTATATTTCCTTCAGTATAGTGGGGAGAATTGTCTCTTGGTGTTCTTCACTTTACAGAGACATACATAAATTACTCGTAATAAAAGAGATCATCTTCCTTGCATCCTCACTAAGAGGAAAAACACAGTATATAGGTTATCATTTTGTTATGTTGTCCTAGTAATGGGTGTGTCCCACTTTGCTGGATTTTAGGCAATAACTTGACCTCATGTTAGTGCCAAATTAGCAGTTTGGCTCATGGTTTTTACATTTCAAAAGAATTAAAAAAAAAAAACAACCCAGAAAAATCTATGCTAACTAGCTGTCAGTAATTGCTTCTGTGAAGTAATATATTTTATTCACATTGCCTAGGTCACTCAATGGTTATGTTATGAACCTAGGGCATTTCATAGTTGTCAGTCCCCTAAAAGTCAGTCAGGGCATTGTGATTCAGTTGATATCTTCAATTGTAGTGAATTAAATAGTCTTAATCTCTGGAAAGAGTTAATACCCTTTCTCAAATACCTGCCTAATTGCCAGGGAGTGACTTAGGGGGTGAGGAAGGAATATAGCATTAGCCTTATGTTCAGCTGTTGCTGCCAGCATGATTTCAAGTATATATTCAATATGTGAGCATTTGTAGAGAAATTACACTTTGCCGGAGAGTGGGAAAATCAGAAGTTCTACTTTTTAAAGAAAAAAAAGAACCACTTGATTCCACTTTCTTACCAGAGAAGTTTGGCTGACCTTTTTATCACACAGAGTTCTATGAAGAGAACTGTGCATAGAGAAACAGTTGGTAGTTTTTCTATTCAAACATAAACACAGACCAACACCTCCTAGCCCAACTGGAAGACATAACTATTCTGTGAAGAGAGATTTATGTATCTAATAAGAACTCCTAGGTTAACCTTTTCCTAATCATTTAAAATACAATTTCACTTGAAATATTCTCATTTGTATGTTTCTTTAGACTTTCCAAAGAAGTCACTTCCCCCAGTTCTGTTTTGGAACCAAAAAGTGCTCAACCCAGCATGGTGAGGCTTTGTTTGTTCACTTAACAAGCATTGATTAAGCACTTGATATGCGCTGTGCACTTTATTGAACACTGGAAGTATAATTCCCAGAGTGAGACAATACCTGACTTCAAGGAGCTCCCATTATACTGGCAAATGACAGCTCCAGTTCATGCAAAGGATCAGGTGGCTTTGGCTAATGACATACGGATTTAGATTGATTTTTAACATTATTTTTAAGAATAAAATAATGACTCATTTTTAATATTATTTTATTTTTAAATTGAATTACAGATTCTCTCCTACCCATCCTCCATCCTCTGAGAAAGCAAACAATATAATATTAATTATACATGTGAAATCATGCAAAATATATTTCCATTTTAACCACATCACCAAACAACAATAACAACACAACAAAATAAAGCGAGAAAGTCATGCTTCAATTTTTCACCCAGAGTTTACCAGTTAAAGCTCTGGAGGTGGAATTTTCTTGGATCTTTGTATTGATTAGAGTAGTCAAGTCTTTCGCGGTTGATCTTCATTACAACATTGTTGTTACTGTACGCAATGATCTCTCAGTTCTTCTCATGTCATTTTATATCAGTTCATAAAGATCTTCTCATGTACTTTACCAAAACCACTCCCCCCATCATTTCTTATTGCAAAATAGTACTCCAACAAAATCACATCGCACAACTTGTTCAACCATACCCCCATTGATGAGCATCCCATCAATTTCCAATTCTTTGCCACCACAAAAAGAGCTGCTCTAAATATTTTTATATATATAGGTCCTTTTCCTTTTCCTTTGATATCTTTAGGGAACAGACCTGCTAGTGGTATTGCTGGAACAGTGGTTATGCCCAATTTTATAGTCCTTTGAGTATAGTTCTAAATTGTTCTCCAGAATGATTGACCTATTTCATAATTCCATCAACAGCTTATTAGCATACCTATTTTGCTTCAATCCCTTCAACATTTGCCATTTCTGATAGGTGTGAGGTGGTATCCCATAATTGTTTTAATTTGCATTTCTGTAATGAGTGATGATTGAGGGCATTTTTTCATATGACTATATACAGCTTTGATTTCTTATTCTGAAGGTTACCTATTTATATTCTTTGGCCATTTATTGATTGGGAAATAGTTTTTTTTTTTTATAAATTTTACTCAGTTTCCTAGTTGAGAAATGAGGCCTTCATCAGAGAAACCTGGTATAAATTTTTATGATATTACTTCATTGTCTATGGCATTTCTAGCAAAATGTTGTTTTCCTGATAATTTTTTTTATAGGGACAATTTTTGCTTTTTCTTTGTTTGATCATGATTACTACCTCCTGCATTTCTTACTTAGGCAGAAACATAATAGATTCTATTCCAGCCCTTTATTTGAACTCTCTGTGTCTTTCTTTTTCAAATGTGTCTTTTGTAAGCAACATATTTTTGGATTCTAGTTTTTAATTAATTTTGTTATCCACTTTCATTTTGTGGGTGAGCTCATTCCATTCACATTCACAATTGTGATTACTTTGTATTTCCTTACATCCTATTTTCTTTTGTTTATCCCTCCATCCCTCCCTCCCTTCCTCCCTCTCTCTCTTTTTCTCTTTTTCTCTTTCTCTCCCTTTCCCCTTTTCCCTCTCCTGTTCTTCCTCAAAATTCTTTTTTGTTTCTGACCATTCCTTCACTTAATCCACTTTTTATTACCTTACCTTATATCTCATCTCATTTCCTCCTATTTTCCTATTTAGTCAGATAGATTTTTATTCCCAGCTGAGTGTCTCTTTGTATGGATAGATAGATAGATAGATAGATAGATAGATAGATAGATAGATAGATAGATAGATAGAGTGTCTCTTTGTATGGATAGATAGATAGATAGATAGATAGATAGATAGATAGATGGATAGATAGATAGACAGATAGATAGATAGATATTCTTTCCTCTTTGAATAAAGTCCACTAAGAGTGAGATGCAAGCAAGCATTGCCCCGTCCCCATTTTCCCTTCACTGTAAAAGCTCTTTCTTGCATTTCTCTTTTTTTGTGAGAAAAAATTCCCCTTTCTATTTCTTCCTTTTCTCTTTACCCAATGCATCTCTCTTTCTCACTCTTTCATTTTTTTTGAGAACCCAACATAATCAAGTTACACTTATGCCCTCTGTCTATGAAGACCCCCAATAATGATACAGTTCTAAGAAATTATAAGTATCATCTTCCCATTTAGGAATGTAAACAGTTTAAGCATATTAAGTCTCTTATGATTTCTCTTTCGTGTTTACCTTTTGTGCTTCTTGAGTTTTGTGTTTGAATGTCAGATTTTCCATTCAGCTCTGGTCTTTTGATCAGAAATGTTTGAATGTCCTCTGTTTCATTAGAGGTTCATTTTTTTTTTTCACCTGAATGATTGTACTCAGTTTTTTGGGATAAATTATTCTTGGTTATAATCCTAGTTCTTTTTCCTTCTGAATATCATATCCTAAGCCCTCCACTCCTTTAATGTGGAAGTTGCTAAATCTTGTGTGATCCTGACTATGACTTCATGATATTATAATTGTTTCTTTCTTGCTGCTTGCTTAAAGCTCTGGAATTTGGCTATAATATTCCTTGGAGTTTTTATTGTGGGATCTATTTCAGGAGGTGATTGGTAGATTCTTCTAATTTTTATTTTATCTTCTGAACTTAAGATATTGGGGCAATTTCCTGGATAATTTCTTGAGATATGATGTCTAGGCTTTTTCTTTGATCATGGGTTTCCCCATAGTCTTATAAATTATCTTTTCTCAATCTATTTTCCAGGTCAGTTTTTTTTTTATTAGATTTATCACCTTTTCTTTCTTTCTCCCCCATTCTTTTGGCTTTGTTTTATTGTTTCTTGCCATCTCATAGCGTCAATAGCTTTCAGGTGTACAATTCTAATTTTTAAAGAATTATTTTTTTCAATAAATTTTTGTACCTCCTTTTCTTTTTGGCTTATTCTGCTTTAAAGGAGTTCTTCTGTGAATTTTTGTGCCTTCATTTGGCCAATTCTGTTTTTTAAGGTGTTATTTTCTTCTGTATTGTTTTCCTCTTTTACCAAGCTACTAATTATCTTTTCATAATTGTCTTGCATCATTCTCTTTTTCTCAATTTTTCCTCTATTGCTTTTATTTCTTCTCTATTTAACTCTTCCAGGAATTATTGTTGGACTTGAGTCCAAGTAGGATCTTTCTTTGAGGCTTTAACTGTAGCTATTTCCACATTGTTACCTTCTGAGTTTATGTCTGAGTCTTCCCTGCCATAGTAGTAGCTTTTTTTGGTCAAGTTCTTTTTTTTTTATTGTTGTTGTTTTCTCATTTTTCAAGCCCATTTCTTGACTTTATGTTAAAGTTGTATAATGCTCACCTAGGGATAGGAGCATTCTACCAGGCTTTAGCCTTTCTCTTGCTGACGTTTTCAATGCTAGTGGTTGGGGTCTGCAAATTTTTGGTGTGAAGTGGGGAGATAGAGAGTTACTGCTTTCCTGGTCTGTACTACGGTCTTTATTCAGTAAAGACCCCCCTCGTTTTTAACCACAATCTCTTGTGGTTAAAACAATTTCTTGATTGAACTTATATCTTAAGTCTTTTCACTAAACATCCTAAGTCCATAGAATATTAGAACTAAAATGGCATTTGAGAGATCAAAGGTTCCACTTCCTGTCTTCAAACTGCCAGTGTTCATGGTACTGTGGTTCCGGTGATGATACTAATCATGAAAGTTCATGTTTATTCAGTACTTTTTGGACTGTTACAGGGATCTGACTCCCAACAAGAAACTTCCTCTATCAGTACAGATCAACAGCTGCTCCAAAGCTTTTAGTCTTTGAATTTCTTGAGGGGCAATGCTCCCTCCATGCCCCATCCCCCAGCATCACACAACTGGTATTTGTCAGAGGAAGGACTTGAATTCATATTTTCCTAACACAGTGGCCAGTTCTGGCAATGCTGCCTCTCCTATAGTACTTTAGAATTTTGGTAGTAGTTGCATTTTTTTGAAACACTCCTGGACATTTTTTTATTCCATAACTTGCAGGGAGAAGAATGTGACAAGCAAAATTATCATTGAATACATTATGGTTTGAGGTCTGTCTTAGTTCTTGCTGAACTAGAGAATTTCAAAGGTGGAAGGAAGCTCAGAGTCCAATTAGCTGAACTCAGACCTGAAAAAGTTTCTCATCTACAATGGTAACTGAGTTAGTGGATAAACATTTATTAAATACCTGTTATCTGCTGGGCCTTGTACTAAGTTCTAAGGATACAAAGAAAATGCAAAAGACACTCCCTTCCCTTAAAGAAGGGAATCTAAAGTGAAGACAACACATAAAAAGTAGTGGAAAAGTCAGAGTTGAGGGGAACAAAGTCCTGTATCCAGGGGGAGAGTGATGATGTCTTTGTCCTGGACTCTCTTCTTAAATAGAGGGTCTTAGATGAGGTCTTCAATGTCCACCTCCTAATCTCTGCAATGAGAAGGGATGGGTCCAAGAGGCAAGGGATATTAAGGATGTATGAGTTTCAGTTGATGTGATCTTTCAGGAAGCTGACTTCTGACCAATGTTCATACCATATTAATTCTCTGTCCCATACTGGTCAGTTGCTTTGGTGTCATCCAAATGTTATTTGATCATACCCAATTTTGATCGTTGCTCTAGTCTGCCTGTATAAAGTAATTCTGTCTCTGGTCCTATCTGGGTCTATGAGACATGGAAATAAGAGATATAATAAATAATAATAACAAAAACAACAATTCCTTTTCTGATAACTACTTTAGCTACATCCCCCTTTCTAACTAAGGGGAAGCTTCTTCCTTGAGGCCACATGTGGCCTTCTAGGTCCTTGGGTATGGCCTTTTGACTTAGTCTAAGTTTTATAGAAGAAATTATTTTATTAAGGGGCTTTGTTCTTTGAAGTCTGGATTCAGTCAAAAGGCCCCACTTGAGGACCTAGAAGACCACATGTGTCCTCATGGTCACAGATTCCCCACCTTTGGATCCTTAACTGTCTGATTAATTTTTTTTCACTTAATCTTATATTGCTCTGCATTGTTAAATTGACTATTTTATGGATTTATGCTATGTCACTCCAGGTAGTTGGTAAGAAAGCTCTTGAAATGATCATCTTCTCTTCTCTTCTCTTCTCTTCTCTTCTCTTCTCTTCTCTTCTCTTCTCTTCTCTTCTCTTCTCTTCTCTTCTCTTCTCTTTTCTCTTCTCTTCTCTTTTCTCTTCTCCCTCTCCCTTTTCCCTTCCCCCTCCTCCTTCCCTCCTTTCCCCCTCCTCTCTCCCTCCCCCTCCCCTCCCTCTCTCTCTGTCTCTGTCTCTGTCTCTGTTTCTCTCTCTCTCTCTCTCTCTCTCTCTCTCTCTCTCTCTCTCCCTCTCTCCAGCTGCCTCAGCCTAATGTGTTGTACTTGGTAGGTCTTGATGATGGCTTGTTTAATAAAATGGATTCATGAATGGGTTAGTTTGGGAATACAAAAACCCACTGAACATGACATCTATTGGAGTCTTAGTATTTTAATTTTCTCACCCCAGAGACTCATTATACTTTCTAATACATTGTATTATCTATTACTATAAAATGAGTAAAATAGGTTCTTTTATCTTCTTTTCCAATATGTGAATTTATCATTTGCTTCAATTACGTACAACGTACCTAAATCTCAGGAAAAGATAAATCTGAAATGAACTCTTTATGTGTATTTTATGATACTGGCATACTGACAGAATTTAAATTAAATTTCTCCATTGGTCAAGGTAGTGACAAATACAAGAACTTTTGGTACTGTACTGTCATGTGATCAAAATTGTATTGGAAAAATGAGAATTCTTTTCTATATAAAAAACTAAGAATTAATTATTAAAGTTAATTATCTCATGATAGTGACATTTCTCCCAAGAAATGATTATGTGCAAATTAGAACTATCCACTCCAATGTGTCTTCACCACTTCCAAAGACCTATCAGTTTATTGGTTCAGGTGTTTTCCTTCTGATGCAGATTTCAATCTTTATTTTAACTTCTTTAGATGGTCTCTAGGAATTTCTTTTTGCCAAAAATTTTAATTGTCTGGTGGCCAATTTTCTAATAATTAACTAGAAGAAAACACTTTATTCATTTTGTCCAAGTTGAGCATATGTAAGTCTGTACGGTAATGCTTATTTATTCTTAAAAAATGAAAACTTTTCCCAATATTGAAGTTTAAATCTTGAAATATATGATTTAAAATTCATACTTTTTTGGGAACACACTGAAAAACATACACATACACATACATACACACACACACATAGATATAGTTACATATATCTCAAAAATATACTTATATATATCTTAAATAAATTAGTATTTTTATGAGAATGTTAGATAGCATAAAATTAAATTAGTATGTTTATGATAATATTAGATACCACAAAAATCCACAAAGATGAAATATGTAAGGAAATATGAAAATACATATTTGAGTTAATCCATTGTGAAACTAGTGGGACTAGAACTTCATACACTGATTAGAACTGCAACTAACTAACTAATGAAATAAATAAATAAATAAATAAGAAACAGTTTAAAAATGAAGGAAAATGGGCCAAATGTGGTGAAATACTGATCAGGATTAGGATGGGAACTACCTCCAAAGTATCTGGAGAATACTATTTCTAATTACATGTATGTGTGTGTGTGTATGTATTTATATGTGTGTGTATATATATATAATAGAAATATTTCTAAAGGGTGCATGTTCATTAAAGAACTCTTGTTCATTAAAGAGACTAAAGACTATGATCTGGGCCTGTGGTTTTACTGATATAGGGAATTCCTGAGTGAGAAAACTTCCTCTCCCAACGCAGTTTGGCACCTTGTCTGCAACTTACTATAAGAGAACTGCCTTGAACAATGAGAAGCTCAATTACTTGTTCAAGGTCATGAAACCAGTATGTGTAAGAAGCTGGATTTGAACCTCGATCTTCCTGGCTTCAAAACCAGCTCTTCATTCACTATGTTATGTTGCCTCAGTATCCTTAATGGCTGAGTGACTTCACTGTGAGCATTGTATATTTTACTGGTAGTACTTCTAGATCTGGATAATATAGAACTATGTGTTGAATGGGCGCTGACCTTAGGAAATATCTTTGATCTTGTGTTCCTTTAAAAGCCTGTAATGTCATATTGCTTTGAGTACTCACTCTGTTGTTTACCACCTTTTTAAAGACTGAGCAAAATTTTTTTTTCACTTTTCTGCATCTAGGTAACTTCACTGGTAGAATTAGGTTGTTGGATTATATGTTTTTTTAGGAACTTCTCATCTCCAAATACTATGATCCTTTGAAAATATTTCCTGTAAGCTTTATATCATTAAAACAACAGATTATAGGTATTATCTAATCAGATGAGAAGCATTCCTTTTTCTTGTTATGGGAGGGGGTTAGGAGGGCATGCTGTCAGAGTTCATATGGTAGAAGAGAAGACTAGCTTTGGCATCAGAATGATCCGTAGTCAAGCCCTGGTTCTGGCACATTTTAGTTGACAATTCCCTTAACTTCCCAGTACTCCCTAGGCAACTATCACAGACTAATTATAAGATACAGCCAAGGTGACTGATCTACAACAGTGGAGTGGGTTTCCACACCAGAAATTTCCCCGTATCAATGATACCACAGAGCAGAACAAAGCAAACAAACAAACAAACCCTAATATCAGGGTCTTCCTCATTGCTTAAAGAATTGTGTGACAGGGTTTGGTGAGCATTTAATCTAGGTTTCACAATTCTTCATCATCGGGACAAGGTTCTTCTGTAAAAATGACCCTAGACTACAGTTTTGTTCAGACTCTCTTAATTGGCTAACTTAATAAAAGTTGAGGAACAGACATTAAAAATTGCATCATTTAATGTTTTAATAAGATTGAAAGTTCTGCATAATGGATCCAGTTTCTCATGAAATCTCTTGATCAAATTTCCCATGAAATTTATGTTGAAACTTGATCAAGTTTCACATGAAATCTTGGTTGTGAAACTGATCACATGCCTGGCATAGAGGCATTTTAGAGTAGTGATGAAGATCTTCACTTATCTGGATATCTGATGTAGTATTCTCTCTGTCTCTGTCTCTCTCAGTCTGTCTTTGCCTCTGTCTGTTTCTGTCTCTATTTCTGTCTCTCTCTGTCTGTCTTGATCTCTGTTTCTCTGTTTCTATCTATCTGTCTCTCTGTCTCTCTGTCTGTCTCTGTCTGTCTGTCTCTTTCTCCTATTTCTCTTCCTCTGTGGGTCTCTGTCTCAAAAGAAGAACAGTTAATATTTTATTTCCTTGCCTTAATAATTTCATCCTTTCAGTTGTGGAGGGACCTATGAGAGGAAGTAATTGTGTGCTTGATTCTCACCAATAAAGAATAACTAGGTGCCTGGCAATGGAGATAGTGGGAAGCTTAGGGGTAAGTGACTCTTTTGTCTTAGAATTTATAGTATGGAAGGATAGGAACGCTGACTAAAGTCTGTGATGCACTTTAGATTTGGCAGTAATAGCTCTCAACAATTTCAGTGAAAGGTAGCATCCCATGATCTCAAATATTATAGCGAAAGTTATCTCAGCAAAAGATGGGATATTCTACAGTAGGAAATTCTGAAAAGAAAGAATTCAAATGAGAAAAGGAGTTGTCTTGACATGGTTGCATGGGGGATTTATCAATCAAATTAGGCTACAAAAAGTGTACATAGAAGTTGGAAGCATGGGCAGGCAGATGGAGGATGGAAGACCTAAGTAGAATTTGACTACAATGGCTATGAACCTCAGCTGAAGAACAAAGAAATGACTGAGAAGAAAATGACTTTTTATTCACAAGAATCCAGAGTGTTTCTTATTTTTCTTTGTTTTTGAGAGTTTTCCTAGCTGGTAGATTGTCTTGATTTCTACCTTCATCAGTATTTCTAATCTAAATGGAGAAGAAATGCCTCCTTTTTTTCTTCCCCCCTCCCCCTTTCTCTCCTTTTCTATATCCTTTTATTGAAACAGAAAAGTGGCTTTAGAAGAATCTTTATACATCATCTTGGCCATCACTCCCCACTCCCCACTTTAAAAATGAGGAAACTGAGGCTCCAGGTCACATAAGGAATTAGCCTTTTTACTCAACCTTTATTCAGTGCTCTTTCCCCTTTTCTTGAAATTCTGATACTGGGAATTCCTCTGAGGGAAAAAAAAAAACATTTTTAAAATTTGCTTCTATTTTTAGTGTTGCCCCAAATGTTCAAAACACCTGAAATTATTATTCTGTATTACAGTATCTTAAAGTGTCTCCAATACATTTTCTTTTAAACGATAATTATAAATTCCATTAGACTGTGAACTTCTTGGAAGCAGGGACGATATGCCTTTTTTAGTGTCCCTAATGCTTAGCACAGTGCAGGGCACATTGTAGGCATTTAATAAATGGTAATTGACTGACTGACTACTACATTTATAAAATGCACTCAGTTATGAAAAGGATAAAGTATTGGAGAACTTTGCCTTTCACTTTGGTGTTTGTGTGTTTTGATAAAAATTGATTCCTTTGGAGTATACCTCCAAATAAACATATACATTTTTGATCATAAAATTATCTTTATATTAATTATTTGAATGTATAGACTCTTTTACATTAGTGTCAGTACAGTGTTAGATCTTCCTCTACCTGTGGCTTTTACTCTCAAGATGTTTAAAAAAAATAATGTGTACACCTATGAATAGAAATTCACCCAAATAAAAATTTCTGGTTTCTTTGGTTTGACTTAGAGCAGTAGGGAGGGGCAAAGGATGTAGCACCAGTGATGCCACTGGGCTTTAGCCATGGGCCTCTGCAAATGCACCTCAGAGACAGCCTACATGGTTGTTAGTGCATCAAGATGATGAATATGAGCATTTATTCTTCTGGGCCAAATTCATGTCAGGAGGTTCACAGCCTGCTAAAGATGAATAGTATTCAGGAAAATAAATCCTAGTAACTATTTGAGAGATTTTTTTTTTCATAGTGTTTGTACATTTTCAAGAACTCCAAAGTACCCATAGTATAGTTAGTACCCTGGGAATTTTTTTTTAATGAAAAGTAGGATAAAAAAAGGGGCAAAATGCTTACCCTTGAGGAAAAAAAAGGGGGGAGGTGAGAGGCTTCCCCTTGAAGACTTTTGTAAGATAGTGGTGATCTTATGATCTACACTTAGTTCCTTAAGGTTTGAAAGAGCTTTATATATATTATCTCATTTGACCTTAACAACAATCCTGGGAAGTAAGTGCTGTTACTATCTTTATTTTATGAATGGGGAAATGGAGGATCAGAGAGGATATGGAACTTCTAGTTCACACAACAAAGAAGTGTCTGAGAAAGAATTTAGATTTGGGTTTTCTGGACTCCAAGGCAAGCAACAATCTATTCACAGTGCCAAATTGCCTCGTTAAAATCTTCTGTGTTTAAGAGAGGGGTGTGTGTGTGTGTGTGTGTGTGTGTGTGTGTGTGTGTGTGTCTGTGTCTGTGTCTGTGTGTCTATCTGTGTGTGTGTGTCTGTGTAAAATCTATGTCTGAGAGGTATGTGTGTGTGTAAGTATATGTATGTATTTGTGCATGTGTATAAAATCAGAGCATCAAAAGAATATAAAGTAAAAAGTGAGAAAACATGGTAGGTTATGATTAGAAGGAATTCAGAAGAAGAATTAGAAATAATTGGGTTTTTTAAAGCTGATTGGTAAATTTTATAGTCATAACAGCACCAACCATGTGTCATCCTGAGCTAGAAAAGACAGTCACATCAGATACTCCTGTGCTTAGGGTCTAGAAGACAGCATTCAGATTCTAATTCATCAGTTCTTCAGGTTCTAATTTTGATTTTTACTAATGTATTGCATCCTGATGGCAGTTTGTTCAGTAATTCTGAGAACAGCCCAATTTAGTTCAGAGAATACTTGGATTGTGGGTTATAGTATATAGCTACATTCTTTGGTCTAGTAATACAAATTGAAAGTAATAGGAGTGATTTCGTTGTTCAGTTATGTCCAACTTTTTTTTTGGCAGAGGTATTGTAATGGCTTGTCATTCCCTTCTCCAGTTCATTTTAAGATGATTTGCTGAGGTAAACAGTGTTCAGTGACTTGCCCAGGGTCACATGGCTAGTTAAGTGTCTGAGACAGGATTTGAACTCCATCTTCTGCATCACCTACTTGCCCATAATAGGAATGATTTTAAATTTAAATTTAAAATTCTTTAAATTAAAAAAAAAGTGATCATTAAATAGAATATAACTGAAAATTTGGACAGGTGACCATAGAGAAGTCATCCAAGAAATTCTCTAAGGATATAAGTTGCAAAGAAGGTGGCAACCTGCATCAATAGGGAAGTTTCCTCATTGGGACTGCAATCACAAATCCAGTAAAAAAATAGTATCTATGTAAACATGTCTTTCTGTCTCAGTCTCTGTGTCTCTCCTTATGTCTGTCTCTCCCTACTCTAGCTAACTAGCTCTAATACATATATGGAATTAGATATATGAAAATTTCTTAGTTATTTAGATTCTATTAGGTTCTATTACACATATTCATATATAAATAAAATGGAATTAGATCAATTATTTATATGTGACATATAGATTATTAGGTATATTAGATCTACAGATACTATTAGATATATAGATCCATCTATCATCTATCTAATTCCATTTCTTCCCTTTATATATGAATATGTGTAATAGAACCTTCCAGATTTCTCCAGGTGAAGGACAATCTGTATATATGGAAATTTCTTTGTTTCTTTGTGTTGCTCTGATTTCATCTCCTGCATTGGCCCTGGGCTACACTTTTAACTCTTAATTCAAATTCCATTTTGACCCTGTTCTTCTCATTCTCTTTTTATTTCTAATCTTGAGTGAGATTTTTTTTTTAATTCAACAGTTCCTCGAAGAGCGTCCTAAGGGGATAAGGGAAGGGAATAAACACTTACATAGTATCTACTATGTGGCAGGCAGTGTGTTAAGCACTTTAAGCACTGTGTTAAGGCAGTGAAGATTAAAATTTGCTTGTCCAACTGCTGAGATTTGGTGGCTACAGCAGACTTTGATTTCTACCTTTTAAAAAAAATAGAAGATGAGTAAATACATAAGAGAGTCAAATGGGTAAGAACATATTAATGTTCTACTATATGTATAAATATAGAACTAAGTGGTTTTTTCTTTTCATCAGTTTGTCCAGCTATACGAGCCAATGTGTTTCTAACCTGGCCAGTCTTACCACACCACAAGGGCAGCAATCTTAGACTAAATCTGCACAGGGCAACTGTTTCCAAACTTTGGTCCCAGACATTGGTTTCCTATGCTTTGTTGTCTGAGAAGATCAAATTAGAGGAGAAGCAAAAGTCAGAAATACCAGGAAGAGTGGGAAAATGATTCATTGAGAATCAGACAGTGTACTGCTTTTGTCCAGAAAACTATCTTCAGATAGTAGATTCAGAAAACTGAAAATTAATGGATTTGTTAGTGGCAAATCTAATTCAATGAAATCATGTTTCTCTCTTGATATTTTTAGAATCTGTGACTTTATCCACGTTGATGCTTTTTTTAAAAAAAAGAATAGAAAACAAACTCTGCTTTATGTTGCTGCCATGGCCATTGAATCTCAGCAATTGGGCAAACAAATCTCAATACTTCTGTCTTATTAGACTGTTTAATGAACTGTAATAAGCTTTAGGTGACCATAGAGCAAATCTAATTAATTAATTAATTTAATTACAGAAGAATTTTACTAGTCATCAGATGTACCAAATTTGATTGAAATATCTTCACAAGATATTGTGAAATAAATAACTATATGCTAAATCCTAAATATTTGATGTTCAAAGATATGACTTAGCACCATATATTTCAAATTGAGAGAGACTATTGATGTCATCTAGTCTAATTCTTTCATTTTACAGATGAGGAAACTGAGTCTCAGAAAGGTCAATTGATTTGCCTGGCATTGTACAAGTAGGGACAGAGGTGGGATTTGAACCCTTGTACTCTGACTCTAGACACAGTGTTTTTCCCATTAGACCTTTTGTTGCTTCTAGGTAGAAGATAGAAACAGTAGTGGGAATAAAATCAAGGTTAGAGCTTCTTTAGACATGTGACTGACTATATTAGAATAGAAATCACATGGGTATCCTTTGCCAATGTTTTTGTCATTGTATAAATTCATGGTTAATCTACCCTTATGATTTGGATAGCAAAGTATAGCTCTGTAGGATGCTGCCTTGGCATAACATGGTATCTTCTTTAAAAATTCCAGTAGGAATAGGGTCTTTGGCTAGGACTTCTGAAGATTCTTGTTAAGGAAACATTTGTTAAGATATAAAACCATAGTTCGCTGGCTGTATAGTTAAGATAATCTTGTGCCCCATTGTAACCTGAAGTTTTACTTCTGAAAGACAAAAGTAATGATATTTCTTGAGTTAAAACTTCCTATTTGCCAACCAAAATGTAAAGGTACCTATGCATAATGTTTAATCTCAAAGTGTTATTTTATGTCATTATAGGGGGAAAAAAAACATTACAGGAGACAGAAAATACTTTTTTTTTTAAAAAAAATGTTAAACTGATGAGAACTTCTCTTGCCTGAGTTGAAAGAACTAACACATCTAACACATGCTAGCTGTGTCACCATGGGCAAGTCTGGTAAAGTCTTTGTGTCCAAGTAATTCTCTAAGACAGTGGTCTACACAATAGGATGAGGACTGCTTGAAAGGTTAGACCTCAGCCTTACCAAAAAAAGCATTATTGTCTGACTGGGAATGGTCATATGGCCAACCAGTTGGGGGTGGGAAGGAAAATTCCATACCCATTTCCCTGTGATAGCTAATTTTGGGGCTTGTTTTCTATACAACTCACTTACCTTTACCCCCAAACTCTACTCTATTCTATCTCCTCCCTATATACTGCAAGTTTCTACTTTCCATACTTATGTACCAGTTTTTGTCTTTCAAGGACAGTTATACCTCAATCATAATTTAACTGGTACCTGGGCAAAAATAGTTGCAGCTGTTAAGGTATCAAATACCCTCCCTCCTTCAATTTCTCACAGCAATTCTTTGTTTACAACTGGAGCCATTGGAATGATTGGTTAGAGCCCCAGCTTCCAAATTTTGATTCTGAGTGGGACAGATTGAATTTCTAAGAATGAGTGGACATTAATGAGTTGCAATATTTATTGCAGATTTTCTTATACCATCTTTCCTTCAAACCCACATCTCTTTAAAATTTCTCTCAGTCTGTGAAAGATAAGGACATTCTTTATGGTCTCCATGTTTGTAATCTTGGCCAGATCTTTGGCTCCTCCCTCTCCCTCTTTCTCTTCCCTTCTCCTTCCTTTCCTTCCTCTCCTCCCTCTGTTGTTTACCCCATCTATCTAAAAACCTGATATTGTTCCTTCACAGTATCTTTTACATATCTGTTCCCTTCTCCACCCACCAGTTCATAGAGTCGCTGCCCTTGTTCAGGTCCCCATTCCCAACTGGCGAAATTTTAGAAATATTCTACTATTTTGCATCTTCTGTTCCTGCCTTTGGTCTCTACCTATTTCAATACACAGAGCAGCCAAAGAGATTTTTTAAAAAAATTTTCAAAGGGGCGGCTAGATGGCGCAGTGAATAGAGCACTGGCCCTGGAATCAGGAGGACCTGAGTTCAAATCCGACCTCAGACACTTAACACAAAAACTAGCCATGTGACTTTGGGCAAGTCACTTAACCCTAATTGCCAGTATGTTCCCCCCCTCCCAAAAAGCAAAAATAGAAATAAAAATTCATGTTCGTGTTACTGACCATGTCACTGTCTTTAATGAACTTCAGTGGCTTCCTAGTGATGCTAGCTAGCATTTAATATTTATTTTATAATTTTAAAATTTCTACTTTTATAAGTTTTATACTGTCTATACTTAATGGTACAGCAGTATATTCATAATTATAAACAAAAAATACACATATTTGGTATATATGCTCACTTTAAAAATATGAATGTCCCATCCAATAGTTTGGATATCATAGCTCTTAGATAATATGTTACAAATGAGTTGCTAATCTGCATCATGGAGGGAATTTCCACACTTTCCACCCTGGAAGTTACCTCCATTGATGAAATTATAGGTCTGGACCACACTGTATTTTTGTTGTTGTTGTTGTTGAGTCATTTTTCAGTCATGTCTCCTTCTGAGGTTTTTTTGGTAAAGATACTAGAGTGGTTTTCCATTTTCTTCTCCAGTTCATTTTACAGATGAGAAAACTGAGGCAAACAAGGTTAAGTGACACACAGAGTCACACAGGAAAGTAAGTATCTGAAGTTAGATTTGAACTTGTGAAAATGAGCCTCCCTGACTTCAGATGCAGCGCTCTATACACTGTGCCACCTAGCTGCCACTATGTTGTGTTTATCTGAGCTAATTATGTATATATAATTTATAGATCTTCAATACTTTCTTTCATATGTACATATATTTATGCTTCATAAGAAGAAATAAAAAAAGAATATTGGATACATAATGTAGTGCTACCAGCCAACTTCTACTAGATACTCTATGAGACACTGTCATTTAACCTCTCTGGTCTTCAGTTTCCTCATCTGTAAAATGAAAGGATTAGACAAAATCACTTCTAAGCTTCCTTCAGATCTAAATCTGTGATCCTATGAACTTGTGATTCTTTATTATATGTCAAAGTATATACATTTATAATACATAATAATAATACTTAAATAGTACTTTAAGATTTACAAAAGACTTTACTTACATTATCTCCTTCAGTTCCTACAATAGTCCTGTGAAATACATGCCATTATAACCTTCTTTCCAAGTTTCAGAGACAGTCATTAAAATGTTAAATGACTTGAATAAGGTCATGCCACTAGTAAGTATTAGATGTAGGATATGAACCATGCATGTCTCAATGACTTCCAATTTGGCGTTGTATGTACTTACTATGGTGCTTCTCAAGATGAATGACAGTTTTTGTCTGGAAGTTTATTAATTTGTTTGATGTTTATACACTGGAAAATAACCAACATTTTCTTATCATTGTTGTATTAATTATGCCGACCTATCTTTTAAATATTCATTTAGTTATGCCTTTTTTCTCACCTCTTCTGATTTAGAATGTTACTTCCTTATGTGTAGAGGTGATTTTATTCTGTATACTTGTATCCCCATGCCTCTTATAGTTCTTGACACATATAGGTGCTTAGTAAATATATGTTGATTGACTTTCCTTATACACTCATAAGAGCTCCCATATTTGAACCATCACGCAACCCACCCTATTCAGATGTCTCCATGTCTTTTAAGCTGCTTCCTATAATAACTCAGAAGTCTGTACATGGTGGTTTGTGAGTTAGTTCCCAGTTTCATGAGGAAGAACGGTTGCTTGTGATGGTGCAAATTTACTTCCGTTCAGTTTGACAATTATATTTATAGAATGTTGGTAGTGCAAGTTTTCAATCTTCCTTCAAAACAGTATCTGCCATTAAGTCTACATGAGAAATTTGGTAATCCTAAAAAAATCCCAAACCATCAAATATACCTTCTCTATACAACCTAGAAATTCCAATGTTACTGTTAAGATTTCTTATCTTTTTGTTGTATATCTGTTTATATACTGTAGAATTTATATAAACTCAGATCCACCACTGAGTGTGCAGTGAATAATTAACTGATAGGATTTCTTCTGGGAGAGCTAAGAGCTGTTAAATAGTAGTTATTTTAGCACATTGAGTAATCATTTTAGATTTTTCTGCAGTAAAATAACAGATTGAGGGAACAAGCAATGCAACATCATTACATAAAAATAAAGTACCTTTAGTACACAAAGCTGTTTTTAGGCAAATGCTGGGAAGAAAACCAAAGGCATCCCTATGAAGCCTAGCATTGGGGCTATTTTTGTCCTGATTGGTAAGCTAATTTATATACAAATAAAATGTCACTTCAGATCACCACCCTCAGGATAAATTGATTCATTTTCAAGTTTTCCATGAGGCAATCTTGGAGACTTTTTTGGATCTTGGCCTCTTTGCCCAGGGTCTAGTTGAGAACCTTTTTGGCTTAAATAAGTTAGGGGGTGGAATTAAGTTTGGAAAATGCAAATGGAAAACTCAGATTGATTTGTTTGGAACAAAAATTGGCTTGTAGATGATTTCCATAATTTTTCCTTGTTGAGAAAGGAATAAAAATGTCTTTCGGGAAATTAGCTGTAAATTCAATTTAATCAATCAGCAGAGAGGAATAGTGGAAAAGTCACTTGACTTGCAGTTAGAAGACCTGGGTTAGAGTCCTGCCACAGTCTTCTAGTCTATATGATTGTGAGCAAATCAATTAACTTCTCCAAATTTCATTTTCCTTATTTCTTTATTTATTTCATTAAAATGTAATTGGCAATTACTGTGCTACCCATTTTACAAGGTTTTGATTGAAAAGTGGTTTTTAAATGTGCTACATAAACATGGGGTGAGCTAGGTGATGTAGTTGATGGAGTGTCCTACCTAGAGACAGGAAGTCTCATCTTCCTAAATTCAAATCTGACCTAGCTATGTGACCCTGGGCAAATCCCTTAACCCTGTTTATAAAACAGCAATGGCAAACCACTCTAGTGTCTTTGCCAAAAAACAAACAAACAACAACAACAACAACAAAACACCTAAAATGGGATCACAAAGAGTTGGACACAACTGAAAAATTACTGAAGAACAACATATAAACATGATCTGTTATTGCTTATAGAAATGATATTAATACTAATATTGACCAGTGATCACCAGGATTTAAAGGTGTCCAAAAGTACTTTTAAGCATTGGTGGATGATCAAAGCAAAGAGAGTGTGCTGAAATTTACAATATTTCTTATTCTATTAAAATTAATTGTTAGTTTATTAAGATGAACATTTTATAATTTCAATCATTGATAGTTTAAATTAAGTTAAATCTATGAACTGCATAGAATTTTGAATAGTGGAGGGAGATTTGGCTTGAGGGTCAGAAAGACTTGGGTTTTAGCCTACCTTTAACGTATTTAGCATAATATAACATAACAGTGACTATATGACTCTGGGAAAAATCACTTATCCTCTCTAAGACTATAAGTTGAAAAATAATCATCATTTTGCATTTGTAGAGAATGTTTCCTCCTTATAATTTAAATTTGCATGTCTGGACATACACACACACACACACACACACATATACTACATACTTCCATACACTACTGCCTCCCTACCTATATATATGCATGTACACAGAGAGATAGAGACAAAGAGCAAGAGAGGAGGGAAGAAGACACACACGCACACACACATGCACACATGCACACACACATGCACAGAGAAAGAGAGACAGACAGAAACAGAGAGAAGAGAAAGGAGGGAGGAGAGAAGAGAGACAGAGAGTGAAAGAGAGAGATAAAGAGAGAGAGAAAGAGTTACAAAGCAGTATGTCCAAGAATCAGCATCACTAAATTTATAGAGATTTATTACCCCTATGATAATTGGCCAACTACTATCCATTTAAGACTTCTGTTGTTTTTGTGAGTTGAGGAGAGAGATGGTTCTTGAGTTATGATTTTGGCAATGTATGAGCACTCCTAGTATAGGAGCTCCTAGCAATGCACGTCAGCAAATTATTGGTCATTTAGAGTTAGTGGTTCTCCTGCCACAGAGGGATAAAATCAATTGCTCAGATTCACACAATCAGTATTTTTCAGAGGCAGGACTTAAACCTAGTTTTTTTCTGACTCCAAGGGCAACCATCAATTCCCCCATTGCCCCTCATTAAGACAAAGAATGATTGTAATCATGCTGTTTTAAATTCCAGTTCTTTGAAGTGTGATTTTTTTTTTTACTATTTCATTCCTTTTAATATCCCATTGTTTTGATAAGCCATCATGTTTATCCGTTTTCTATATTTTATTTGCCTCACACTACAAAACAGATGGATAAGTTTCATATTGTTTCAAGTATATTCCCAATCTCTTTTACTCAGGATTTCATGTGCTAGCCAAAGGTTAGATCTTTGAATTTGAACAAAACATCCTGTAGTAAGTATTTCAGTAATAATTTGTTTTAACTTGTGATTTTGTCAGAGTAAAATAGTCAAGAACTAAGGTGAATATGGTTATTATACATTTAATTGTAGCAAACCTCAAATTATGTTCCTTTGTAGGCAGTTGTCTTAAATGTTAACTTGTAAATTTGGGATGGAATGAGGTTAAAATGTAGAGAACATGGCATGATGAAATCAAAGACTTGAGTAAAATGTGTTTGGGCTACAATTGAAACTCTTTGAAATGGGATAGCTAAATAGTGTCTATTTTATCTTGGAGAGAGGCTTGGATTTATTCTAGTGTCCAGATAACTACTAATGTGCTCTGTGCTCTGAAGCATATGCTAATAGAGGAGATCACTTTGGATTAATTTGATGTGAATTAATAAGACATTATTTGATGGGAGTTGTTTGAAGGTGATGACACTTTCTATCTCAACAGGATTTAAGATGTCCAAAAGTACTTTTAAAGATTGGTGAATGATCAATGCAAAGAGAGTAAATTAGATGGAAATGAATAGAAAAAGAATAGGTTCTGGCTTTGAGTAATGAAGTTTGAAGTATTTTCTAAGAAAACGAAATCTAATGTTCATCCATTGTATTAGAATTGAAAGAAAGAGAAAATATTTAAACATTTTCAGTAACTCTTTTTCTCGGAAAAGCATAAACAATCTGTTTCCTTGCATTTTATAGTTCACTTAAGCAATCTGATTTTGATCTGTATATATGGAATAGACAGGACTCAAGTGAGATTTCTCCCCCCCCCCCCCCAAGTCAATGAACAGACAGACACATGTTCTTACAAAACGGTTTCTTGTATGTTGATCATATGGAAACTATCTAGGTTTCTAGGACCAAGACTTGACCTGCTTTTTATTCTGATATCACTTGTCCAATTCTTGAAATTCTTTGTGGGGCATTTTTGACCAAAAGAAAGAGTTTTCTATTCCTTTATCCTCAAAAGCTAACTGGGAAATATAATTCATGACCTACCTAGTACACATAGGGCATTACAAGTGCTTTTGCATGATGGTAAGGTTCATCATTGGAAAGCTAACGACTAATAGGACTTTGCCCTCTGTGCTTGGGCTTTTATAACAAACATCTAAAATTTTAATTATTTTAGAAAAAGATTCAAAAGTCACCCTTTGTCATATTAGAGAAGAACTGCTGCATGTAATAAAGATCATATTCAACAGGAGAATTGGATCAATATAACATTTTTTTCTCTCCTAATCTTTCACTCTATCATTCTGGGAATATTATTGATGGATTAGTAATATTTTGTACTCAGTCACGCCAATTATTTTGTTCATTGAAAAAGGTAGGATTTTTTTATGCCAGTGTATGTTTTTTTCACTCTTCCCTACCATGGCAAGCTGCATGCACACGTGCACACACACATACACACACACACACACACACAATTTTTTAATTCCAGGAGGTAAAGTAGGGTTAGCTTGTATGATGGGCATCACAGTTTCCCAGGTCATCTTAAATGTTTAATGCAATCTTATTTTTTCAAGGATTGACATCTCTAGTTGCTGATCTTTTCAAATTAACCAAAAAAAATAGTTACAATATCAGTAAACCAGAAACAAAATCATGGTCTTAGGAAGGATCTTGGATATCATCTCTCAGCCAAACTGATTATTTTAATGTGAAGTTGCTCAGTCGAGAGAGGTCAGTAAGTTGCCCAATGTCAAAAAATTAGTTAATGACAGAAGGACCCCAGTTTTATAAACTCTTTCCATCACACTACAGAGTCTTCTCATTTTTGACTATGAAATGGAGTCCAATTACCAAAGAAAGCAAAAACAAAAACAAAAAGACACCACTTCTTACATGTGCATCAACTTTGAATAGGGTGACACAAGATGGATATTATAATAATAGATTAGATGGGGACAAATGAACTCCAAATTCAGTACTCAAGATTTAAAAAAAAATTGTTTATGTTTTAATCATGCATATCCTATTGATTCATCACTTTTAACATTTTCATTGAAATTCTTGCAGTAGGTATTAATTCATTTCTTTTGATAGGGAACATGCCCAATGATCCTATTGCTAACTGGTTATTTGAATCAGTTATTTGAATGTCAGTTAACATGTGAAGCATACATGTACCCATTTTACCATAGTTGGGTTGTAGTAGAAAAGTGAGTTTCACTATGCTGTGGAGACTCCAAAAAACAAAAAATCCAGCTATTACATGAGAAAGGAATCATTTTCATATTTCTAATCAACTGAATCTGTGAGGCAGTCATTAAAGAACTGAATATTGAGGGTTAATGTTTTCATTTCTATTCTGTAAGTGGGTCAGCATTGCAGAATAGATTGACCTTAAAGCCACAAAGTCCTGCATTCAAATGCTGCCCCCACCCACACATACATTCACATAGTGAGAGAGAGAGAGAGAGAGAGAGAGAGAGAGAGAGAGAGAGAGAGATTGTATGACTGTGGTCAAGTCACTTTACTTCTCAATGTCCCATGCAACTCCCTTAGAATTTTAGCTGCTAAGAAAGTGTCAGCCTACATTAATAGGAGTTTTCTCATCTAAGAGTTTTCTAGAACAACAATATCATTAGTTCAGTCCTTATTCCTTTCCCTAAACACCTGTCCCAAGTACTCTTAGAGATCAGAAAAATAGTTACTATACTCCCTGGGCTTTTTCACATAATAAGCCTATCCCTTCAGACTCCCAGACAAAAATGAAAAGAAGGGCTTTAAATTGTAATGTCAATTTGGTAAGGAAATGTGGTTGATTAAGATGTTGAAAGATATAATTCCACAGATGGAATGTCTAACATATGAGTTAGTAAGGAGAATTAATTCATGCACAAAATAATGGCTAGATAAATACCTCTCCTTCCTTTTAGGATCCCCATTTTGCTGTATTACATGTGTCAGTATTAATGCAGTACATTTTATGGTACATTCACATGTGACACATTATTTTCTCTAAGCAAAGGATTAGGTAGATGTGGAAATGGATTTCCTTTACCACACAGAGGCCAAAGGGTCATAGAAAAAGTGAAATAGGACTGGTGATGACCAGGTTTTAACTGCAAAGGCGACAAATGAATTTATTTTCCTCTACCCTGTCTACATCATATCATTTCATTCTCAGGTCCACTATCCAGAGCAATTGCTTCTACTAGACTTACTGAACTGGCTTTTTAACATTTGGAAATCTTTGTGACAGTTGAACAATGTCATATGGAGTAGAACTCCCATGTTTAAAACTTCCATTTTGCCAGTACTCATAATTAAGGCTGATCGGTGGGATAATGATCCTTTTTTCACAGCTTGATATTTTACCTTCTGAAAAATACCAAAGTGCATTCCTGTTACTCATTAATTAAATCTTCTGTGCCCCCATGGTGTTGGTAAGGTAGGTATGTCATTACAGATGAGGGGCTTTAAGAAGCTAAGATATTTTTCACCGATAGCCATGTCAACAGTACACTTGAGAATAGAAATTCTCATGTTATTAGTGCCCACTCTCCACAATTCGTTATATCATGTTCCATTCTGTGCTTGGCAAAAACTCAGGGGAGGGAGGTGATGTTATTGCACTCCTCATGTTTTTGTAGTAGAAAATTCCTGCAGTTTCTCAAGAAGCCCATGGTGGGGGCATATTGATGTGCACTAGGTGTGATGTATTGATGTAGAATCAATCCTGTGTATACATTATTTAGGAAGGAAATTTTTTTTTGCTTTGTTTTACAGATATACAGATCAGCTCTCAAAATGTCTTCTGTGTCTTCCGTGCATCTTCTAAGACAATTGCATTAGCCTCCTGCTAGTTGACTAATAGAATTAATAATTTTAAAAAGCACTCTAAAGCCACATGCCTTATGAAGTCAATGCTGGGTATGATTTTACAAGTATGTGATCCATTTTTTCAAGTGAAAATGTTAACTGAAAAAGTTCTTGGCACACAATAAAACATCATGCAATCTGTTATTTGTCTTACAGATAATAATTTGAGAGTGGCTATATTCTTACTGTATCTAACTTATGACTTGATAGTGGATGGTTTCCTCAATGTAGAAGTACTGCAAATGTGCTTTTGTTTATATAATATGTCTTTCTGAAAAATGATAGCGATTGAATTCCAGTAATGTACACATACATACACATATACAATATTATTTCTAAGGATCCTTTAGAGTAGCAATCAGCTAAACAGACCACAGAATGAAGAAGGGTGAAAAGAAGCCAAAAATGAAAACAAAAAGAAAAGAAAAGAAAATCAGAATAAACTTTGATATTGTTATTATTTAGCATGCCATTTCTCTCCCCTCACCAAGAACAACACCTTCATGTTATGTTTGTTGCTCTATTCAGCATAAATATCTAGTAACTACTTTGTACTCCAGAAATTTGTGCTTCAGTAGGATGAAGACCTGTATATTGGAAAGATAATTTTGATATTACTATATCATCAAGTACTGAAGATATTAGATGATTCTTAAATGAACTCTGATCCAAAATAGACAAGATTATTATTTTTTTAATATTTAGCCAAATCTTTATTTTATTCTCAGTGTTAGTGTCTTAGGATAGTATTTGATCTTAGCACCTTGTTACTTCTAGTTTTGCCTTTGACACACACTCCAGAGTTATTGTTGTTTGGCCTTAAGCCTTGAGCTCCTTGAGGATAGGGACTCTTAGTTTTCTATTTGCATTCCCAGCACTTAGCCCAGTACTTTGTGCATTGAAAGTGCTTAATAAATACACTTTCATTCATTCATTGCTCTGCTGTTCCTGAATATAGAATGGAAAAATATCCATTAAGAAACTGGGTCATTTATTTAGGGAATGGAAACTAACTAAATGATAATTTTAATGAATACAACTACTATCATTCTTTTAAAGTCCCTCTTTCCTACTCTTTTGTTAGCCTGACATTTCTTTTTTGTGTGTGCTAGTGTTGGGATTTTGATTAAGTTGATGTAAAAGGAAAATATACTTTGGTATGGGCTGTTGATATTTGGCCAAGAGAAATATAGCACTTGAGTCATCAAAGCCATCCTTTAAGATGTTAAATTATGTGTAAAGTGAATTAACATTTTTGAGAAGACATAGTGACAAATATCAACCAAGCAACATTATAGATGGAGAAAACTCCAAATTCGATACTCACTCTGGGGAGAAAAACATTGAACAAAGAACTTTTAACACAGGGTAAATTTGACGAATGAATGTTTTTGGTGTCTTTGTGACTAAATGTGAGCAACCATTTGACAAGCAAAAAACCCAATAAAAATGTATTGAACCATAAGTACAGTTTGTCAGTGTGTGGCTAGTTACTTGGCTCATTAGAGCTTGGTGATAATAAGGTCTTTCATATAGATCAATTAATTGTGCTCTGTTCCCTGGCCACAAACTTCATCATAATGCTAGCCAGACATCTTGCTGTTACGTGCTTTTTGTAACTTAGATGTTCAAATGAGAAAATGTGACTGGATCAACAATCTCTTACTATTAGTGGAGGGGAAATAAGTCCTTAAAAAGCATATGACTAATGGTTGGTAATAGGCCCATCAGTTTATTTCTAAAAATTGGTTATACAATTTGGGGATGATTATGTAAATAAAATAACTTCATGTTCCAAAAACCTTAATTCTAGGAGGTATTAAGTAGTAAGCTTTGAAATGTGATTCACATAACAAACTACACACATACATACACACACACACACACATATATATTTCATATTAGTATTTCAGGACTATTATTTTATGTTAAGCAAAGCTATATCAGTCTTGTTAAAATCTATTTATTAGTAGTTAGATCTTTTTAGGGACCAGTTCTGTGATTTCATAGTTCTAAGGAACTTCAAGTAATGGAAATCCTTCTACCAATGCATAAATTGCACCTACTCTTCAATGGATAGCCACAGAGAGTTGCCAAGGGTGCTTAGAATTTCAGTAACTTATCCAGCTTACACCTCTCACATTATACCTTAGATAGTGGTATTGCCAGATGAAAAGACATGACTGAGTTAGTGTGTAGGGCATTGTAGCTATTTTGTGGTATAGGTAAGTTTTCTCCAGAATTAGTTAAGAGAACAAATTAGTTCCACAACCCTAGGTAGGTTCATGTGTTATGCTGAATAGAGTCTTAGTAAAACAAAACTCATTACTTGTAGCCTCATTTCCTTTTACCTTTTGATCAAATCTAACATACTAATACTAAAACAAAACTTTCAAGTAGGGAGGAAGGTGAATCTTATGTCATCATAATTCTTTTGAAACCAGTTAGGTAGCCTACACATTGATATTTATTTTCTTGATAATGTACTCTTTCTGTCTTCTTGGCTACAAAAATATTTCTTTTGAAATCACTTTCTATTCTAGTTGTAAAATTAATAATGTTAGGCTTTAAGAAATGTTATTAGCACATTAAAATATCATTGAAGGAAATGACTTAGCTAAAAATTATTTGCAAGAGGCAATCTTTAACTGGCCATACTCACCAAAAACATTTTGAAATGACCACTCTTTATGATAGCAATATTGATGAATACTATTTGATTATTTCAAGCCTATTTTTGTGACTTTTGAAAACTTTATTTTCCTTGACTGTAATATGATGTTGAATATTGTTAACACAATGTATGCTATTGACTAGGATTAGTAAAGTATTAAATAACTGATCAAGTAACGGGTGACTTTCAGACAATCTCTCATGTGATTTTTGCCTTATATATTTACAGATATGGTCCGGAAAAAGAACCCCCCTCTGAGAAACATTGCTAGTGAAGGCGAGGCACAGACCCTCGAACCTATAGGTACGGAGAGCAAGGTATCTGGAAGAAATAAAGACTTTTCTGCAGATCAGATGCCAGAAAATACTGACCAGAGTGACAGTGCAGAAGTGAACAACAAGGAGGGTCATTGCCTGCATGTCCAAGATTCATCTTCCAGCATTAAGAAGGACTTAAAAAGCTCAGTCCTGAATGAGAAGGCTGGCTTCAATTATGAAAGCCACAGTAAGGGAGGAAACATTTCATCCTTCCCTCATGATGAGGTGACAGACAGAAATATGTTGGCTTTCTCATCTCCAGCTGCTGGAGGAGTCTGTGAGCCCTTCAAGTCTCCTCTAAGATCAGATACAGATGACACCCAAGATATAGCCTGCACCCCATCAGGGGACCCACCGGAGACAATTGAAGAGCAAAAGATGTCACCCAAGGCTACAGAGGAGACAGGGCAAGCGCAAAGTGGTCAAACTGATTGTCCAGGCTCCAGCCCAACTTCAGCAGCCTCAAAAAACCCACAAGTGCCTTCAGATGGGGGTGTAAGACTTAAATCCAAAACTGACTCACTGGTCACTGATAATTCAGATACGGCACCTCTGTCTCCAGAGCTTCAGGACTTCAAATGCAACATCTGTGGATATGGCTATTACGGCAATGACCCCACGGATCTGATTAAGCATTTCCGCAAGTATCACCTAGGATTGCACAACCGCACCAGGCAAGATGCTGAGCTTGACACCAAAATCTTGGCCCTCCACAACATGGTGCAGTTCAGCCACTCCAAAGACTTCCAGAAAGTCAACCGCACTGTGCTTTCCGGTGTGCTCCAGGACATCAATTCCTCCAGGCCTCTTTTACTAAATGGGACCTATGATGTACAGGTTTGTCATTTTTACTAATTCCATAGGAAACAAAGCCACAATGGAAAGTGCATCCCTTACACAAGCCCATGCTTTAAAAAAGCCCCTAAGCTAGTAGTTAAAAATAATGCCAGGCAGCTTGTAAAAAGCAGGAAAGAAGCACTCCTAATCTATTTAGTTCAAATGTTTGTTCAGGGTTAGTATTAGCCTCTCATCCTGAGAACTAGTTCCAAACTTTCTCTATTCCATTATGTTAGGATAAAGCCTTCCACAGAATTAACCAAGCTTCATATTTTTGGCTTTATATCAGAGTAATGTGATATTTACATAGGCTTCCAAAAATGTAACTAATCTTTCTAGGGCTGCGTGATCATAATTCATGCCTTGTTATAGATTATAAGTCTTTAGCTGTAGGCTTTACGTCAGTGGGGTTCTTGCTTGTGTCCTGAATTTGGATTTGGCTCCATTATACAGGCTACTACTGACTTTGGGTCACATTAAAGGATTCAGAAATAAACTTCAGAAAAGTTTTTTTTAATAGTTTGGAAATTATGTTCTATGTTTTTTTAAGCAAAACTATGTAGTAAGGAACTGATATTTGATAAGTATGGTTATTGCAAAAATGCCAGATTGAGGGCTCAATATCTGCAATGACTTTGCCCAAATTACTTTGCCTTTGCGTGCCTCAGTTTCCTCACCTGTACATTGGTCTAGAGGATCTCTAAGGCCACTTACATGGTCTTACATTTTATGAATCTATGATTGAAATACCCTATTTTTATGATAATATGGTTTCCATATATCAGAAGTAAGTAATAAATTTATAAAATCAATATTCAATTTCACAGTAATTCATCTACTATTTTACACTGGCACAGAATACTTTACTATAAGTATAATATCTTTTTTGATTAGTAATTTTATATTTAGATTATGATATAGCTAACATGAGCAAGCTTGGAAATAACAACAATAATAGTAGCTAGAATTTATAAATATTATCTCACTTGATCCACTTAAAACCCAGGGAGGTAGGTGTTCTCCTTATACCCATTTTACAGATGGGGAGACAGTGGAAGGTAAAGGTTAAGTGACTTGTCTATGATCGTATAGCTTTAAAAGACTGAGGCAGATTTAAACTGAGATCTTCCTGACTTCAGCATTCTCTATCTAGTATACCACCTAGCTTGTTTTTTTTTTTTTTTTACCATCTGTGGTAGAACAACAAAAAAAGTTCAGTCATCCCAAAGAACTAATTATCTGTTGTTGTTGTTGTTATTTTTAGCATAGTAGATACCTTAATCAGTTTTATAAAACTAATTAGAATGCAAATTAGTTTCTCTTGTCATTTTTGTAATTTTATTTTTGTGCCATGTGATCAGGGATATTTTAAAATTTTCATGGTTTGATATTGTTTCTCTTTGGGAATAATTAGGAAAAATTTCAAATCGAATGAACTTCTCTAGGCTTCCTTTCCTCTCTATTCACTTTGGAAGAGCAGTCATTTGGATAAGCTGACAACAAAGGTCACATATGAAGTAAGTTAAAATGTCAGCTCAATTGCTAGAGCATGTTCACCATGGTCTTTTACGTTGACCTGGTACCAATTAACAAAGAGAACTCAAAGCAATATTAAAAATAGCAGGTCCTTAATGCATCTTATCATGCTTGCAGGAAATATCAACAAAGAAATCTAAGAATCCTTTAACATATTAGAATGGAAGCCTTATTACTTTAAAGAATATAGAACTTATCTATGATCAAATGTTAAAAATATGTATGTGTATATGTATATATATATATATATATATAATTATTATTATTTAACTACAACCAACAGGGAATTAAGATACACAAGCACTGTGATAGGGAGATCCATCCTGCCCTACCAGAAAGTCTGAGGGGCGAGGGGGAGGACATAAGAGAGAGCAGATTGGGGGAGGGATTATACAGTGGGATGGCTGTTTTGAGGTGTTGGGAAGGGGAAAGATGGGGAGAAAATTTGTAACTCAAAATCTTGTGGAAATGAATGATGTAAACAAGAAAATAAATAAATTAATTTATTTTAAAAAATATAGAACCTCAAGAAAAAAAGAAGATAGTTTCATCTTTGCAAATCCCTCTAACTTTTTCTTGCATTATGAATTCTTCCAAACACAATTACTTCTGTGGAGCAGCAAATTAAGCCATCTTAGGCATTATACATAAAATCTCTGGGCTTTGAACTGCTGTCTTTTTAAAGATCAATTCACTGTCTTATGTCAGATACACTCTTCTGTCAGGCTGTAATCGGAAAGCAAATACGTGATTTAGATAAAAGGGTTAGGAGTGAATCATGTCAGAATGTGAAATGATGTTTTATAATTAGGAAGTAATATGATGTTAATACCTGGATTTCCTGCTAGAGTTTCAGTTCACTTACTCTGGGGACAATGTCTGAGAGAAACTGATCTCTGCTGTCAAGAAGGCTCTAAAACTAAGATTGCTGAGGCCTCTCCTTGCAGGAATTCAGATTTTTAAACACACTTCCATTTCCCCCAAACAGCTATTTTGTTAGGTCTTTAGTTATTTATAGTAAAGTTTATGTTTGCTTAGAATGAGCTGGACACTTTTCCTAGGCAGTGATTTTAGAAATAAAACAGATGTGCAAGCTATCTCAGTTTGAACTAATAGAACGAGAAATAAAACAGCTGATCCTAGACTATACTGTCTACTAAAGCCTGACAGCATATACTGCAATGAAGACAAAAAGTGGTAGGAAGCAGCCTGGAGATAATCTTGTTAAGATAAGTCTTTTCTCAAGAAAAGAGTATTTCCAAAAATAGGACCTATGCAATATAGGTGATTGTTTTAAAGAAACAATTGAGTTCAGAAACTTAATTTTTCAAATGTTAATTTCCTCCAGTTAAGAAGAGAAAGTTAAATGTGTTTCCTCTGTGCTGAATACTATGCTTAAACCTCATTGCATTTCTTCCAGATATGGCTCCAAAAAAACTTTAGAAGACAAGTGACTGATTAATATTTTTACGCTTCATAATAAATACAGATCAATTTTTCCATAGTCCTAAATAGAATATAGGGAAATCCCAAATACTCTTTGAAGCCCACACATAAATATAAACATTTAAGAGGTTTTTTTTCCCCCTCAGACACTTAAACTCCTGGAAGACTAGCTACAATGTTAAACACTTCCAGTGTTGCTTAGCCAGAAATCTGTGATGTCTGAGTTATTCATGTGCACACACACACAAAAGTTCGTGAATTACAGTAATGCATTTAATCATTTTCTTTTCAGATCAAAATGAATCAAAATAATAGACTAATAAAATAAGGAATTTGTTAATCTTATTGCACTTAAGCTGCCGTTACTTGTTTGTTTGTTTATTTAAGATAGCAAAACTATTGGTGGTTTATGACAGATTTATGATAATTTAAGCAGGAGAAAAATGAATAGCAGCCAGAGGGAGGTGATTTAAACTACTCTGTGGTTTTGACCCCTATTATGTTTAGACAAGGACAGTTTAAAGAAATTTGCACTGGCTGTTAAAGAGTATTAATTCTTACGCATTGTTTATACAGAATGAGGAAGTATAATTGAAATAAAGAAATATTCAAAATGGGCTTAGCATCTGAGAATAAAACTACCAAAAGTTCATTTTCTGAACTGTATTTGGCAGCTAGGTGGTGTAGCGTTTAGATGAAAACCCAAGTTCCAATCCTGCCTCAGATGCTTTTTAGCTTTGCTACTGTGGGGAAGTCATTTAACCTTGTTCAGTCTTAGTTTCCTCATTGTGAAATGGAAATGATAATAGCACTTATACCACAGGGTTGTTGTGAGGGTCAAAAGAAGTAATACATGTAAAGCTCTTAGCTGAATGGAGGAGAGTGGAAATCCAGACATACCTGACTAGGAACTCTGCCTTTTTTATGTTAACTATATTTAAATTATTCCATTGATACATACATACACACACACACACACACTCCCCTATACACATATATTTGTGTATACACAGATAATATATATACATACTTACATGAACACAGATTAATTATATATGTATTTATTACATATAAGGGTCATGAATATACACAAATGTGTGGTATGTGTGTGTATGAGTGGTTTTGTGTGTGTGTGTGTGTGTGTGTGTGTGTGTGTGTGTGTGTGTGTAAGTGTAATGCTAAACAATAACGCTGTTTTCTACATGGTAGATAGGGGATTGATAGGAGAAAGCCTGCCAGTCTTAAAACACATGTAAAACCAGAACATCCCCTTTTCTCCTCTTGGTGAATTCGTAAGACTCCCACATACCTGGACGTAGCACATCATGAGGAATCAGAAGATTTACCTTAGACCTTTATACCTTTCTTTATTAAGAAATCAAGAGAAAGACCATGGTTGTCTCAGAATTCATTAGCTTTAATGGCGTCTCAGTATCCTGATATTTTGAATTACTCTTAACTTCTACTCATACTCATCTGAAATATTCAACCAATCAAGAATTTCAACAATATAGATAGATCAAGTATTTGTTAAATATTTTCTTTGTACCAGAGAGCTGACTGGGTGTATGAATAAGAACAATTGTAGCAGTCCTTACTTTCAAGGAGCTCACGCTACTGGCTACTAGAGTAGTTTGTCATTTCCTTCTCCCGTTCATTTAACAGATGAGGAAACGGAGGCAAGCAGGTTTAAATTATTTATCAGGATCACACAGCTTGTAAATGTCTGAGACCAAATTTGAATTCAGGAAGATGAGTCTTCCTGACTGAAGGCCTGCTGCTCTATCCACTTTGAACTAGATAAAAGAGGTCATTCTTTACCTCATTTCTTACCTAGCTTTAATCCCTTAATGGGCATTGCCTCAGTCAAACTGAGTCCTGGAAAGACCTTAGCTTTTTAAAAACGTCAAGACCTCCCATTGCATCAGTGCCATCTCCAGGCATCCTGATCTATATCTTCCCACTGGACTCAGATGACTCCAGAGGAGAAAATGAGGCTGATGACCTTGCACAGCACTCATTCGCTTAAATCCAATTCATTTGCAAGTCGTGATGCCATGGCGTCTTCACTGAGGATGAAAGACGAACAATAACAACAGCTCTACTGAGGAGATATATTTACGTGAGCTGGAAAAAGGGATAAGGTTCTTAAGGGGTGGAGATGGCCAAAAGGTATGATCCCAGGCAAGATAAGGCAAAATCTCATTCGTCAGAGCTCAGGTTCCATATCAAGAAAGTAATATAATTAGTCAATAATTAGACTTTTATATGAACTAAACTCTGTTCCATTCAGTTTTTGAGATTCACTAGGAATAACAGCAAGAGATTGATGTTTTCAACAAGTTATTACCATGCCGTCATTTTTGGGCAGCTTTATTGGGTATATTTTTGAATACATTGCTAAATGAAATGACTTTTACTAAGTGATGATTTTACTTTCTCATTAGGACTTTATGTGCTGTGTGTTGGGTTTGTTTGCATGATCTTTATGGGGGGACTCTTGGCCTTAAGATCAGGGTATAAAACAAGGAATCCTGTCAAGCTATTCTTCCCACGGGAAAGTAGTTTAGACCTTGAAGAGTTTATAAATTCTGATGCATTTGTGTAGTATAGATGTTGCCTTTTCATATTAGAAAACTTTCTGAATTCTGAACCTTTCAATATTCTCAATCTATTAAATTCATTTTGACCTTTAATGACATGCTAATGCTGGGAGAATAGTCTTTCAATTTGCTTATCAGTGGCAGACCTTTATATGACCCTGAACACTGAGTTCTCCTTTCCCGTTGTGCAAATACTATTTTCTAAGCAGGAAAAAAAGATTTTAGAGACAAGAAATTTTAAATTTGAATTCAAAAGAATGTGGAGACAAATTTCCGATAGTTTTAGCAATATTAACTTATTAGACTCTTAATGGACACATTTCCCTGTAGGGAAAGATAATTTGGAAAGTAAAATCTTACAGCTCACTGTCTTTTAGTGTAGCCTCATTAATTATATTTTAAATATTTTTTTTTCAAAAAATGTTTCCTTTTTAACGTTGCTCATTCCTTTAATATGATTTAGTAACTACTATATAATAGTAATTCCTTATCCCTTCTCCATTGAACAATATTATACTTTATAGAAACTAATGAACTGGATTTGAATAAGTTTTGACCATCAGTACAGTGTAATGAATTTGGTGCATGGGCCAGTGCTTATTTTAAAAGCTATGATATTTGTTTTCAACACTGTCACCATCACTAATCCCAAATCATAACCAATTGCTGTGCAGATCTCTGTGCTTGGGGGAGGGTGAGAGAGGTGATATAACAATATAAATAAAAGATAGTCCCTTCTCCTATAGACCTTCCACTTTAGGAGAACAAGAGTTAAAATGTACAAATTAAAATATGATTTAATTTGCAAATTAAAACATGAACACAAAATGAAGAATAGGTATGCCACTTGTCAAGTTGGTTTGATCTATGTAGATGGATAAACCAGCAAATTAAGTTCATTTTTTTTTTTTTGGTTATTTTCTAGGTTGGTCAAATTAACTCTAAATGGTATCTAAATTAATGTCCACTTTTTGTGCTGTGCTTTGTAGTCTTATAAATATATTAAAGATATTTTAAAGATAACAATTGAACATAAACACTAACTTAGAAACAAATACTGACTCAGACACTCAGGGTTTTAAACAAATGATTGGGAGCACATGGGTCTGATTACAAATTTAGCATTTATCCAACTTGTAGCAAATCCTGTTTTTCAAATTTGATAATGCCTCCATAATTGATTATTCACTTGTATGGTTGACCACATCTGGTGTGCTCATTTGATTTTGCAGGTGACAGGAACAGAGGAGGGATTAATAGTACGCTGGATGACAGAGTAAGGATCCAAAAAGATTTTAATACATTATAATGATGGACTACATCTTATATGATGAAATTTAATAGACATAAGTTAAAAGCCCTTATGCTTGGGTTAAAAAAAATCAATTATATAAGTACAGGATCAAGGAGGAATGGCTAGACAACAGATTGCATGAAAATACTCTGGGGGTTTTAGTGAACTACAATCTCAATATGAATTAATAATGTGATGTAAAAGCAACAATTACAATAAGGTAGGGGGGCACACTATTAAGGACTTTGAATGTCCAACGGGATTTTATACTTGATCCTTGAGATAATAGGGAGCCATTGAAGTTTATTGAGTAGGGGAGTGACATGGTCAAACTTGTTCTTAAAGAAGATAGCTCTGATAATTGAATAGAGGAAAGATTGGGATGAGAGAGACTTCAGACAGGGGGAACAACCAGCAGGCTATTGCAGTGGCACCAGGGGTCAGTGTCAGAAAAGAAAAAGGCACCAAATATAAAGAAATAATAACAGCAGGATAGTGACTTTTCCCAGGATCATTTCTGTTAAAACTACATTGAAAAAGATGGGCAGAATGAAATAGCGCCATGAACATACATACATACTTACATACATACATACATACATACATACATACATTCATACATAGACTTTCACCCCCTGTATAAGTGTACATATGTGTGTACATGCACATACAAATATGCATATACAAATATGTGTATATACATATACATATATGCATATACAAATATATTTAATGTTTAGTAGAGACTCACAAAATAAGACATTTCTATATTAAGGTGGATAAACACATATATACACATAGCAAAATAGAATTTTTTTTTTCCAATCTTATAGGATTACAGAACTTGGCTAGAGCTAGAAGGCACTTCTCACTAGATGTAGTTTCTACTTCTGGTTTCCTTTTGGATTGTCTATAGCTGCCATCTCCCTACCTTTACCTCTGTACATTGTAGGTAATGAAGAGTTGATCTTTCTTGTTCTAGTTCTTGTTCTTCTTCTCTTTCTCCCCTCCTCTTTTCTCCTCTATCTACATTTATGTCTCTGCTTTCCTCCTTTTCTTCCTCCTCCTTCTCCTGTTGTTCTTCCTCTTCCTTGCCCTCCTCCTCCTCCTTGTGGTACAGTGTTCTTGCAAATATATGCTTATAAAGGCAGGGGGACTCAGTGCTTTTAGTCTATATAGATATTTTTATGTTTATAATCGAATAATATTCAGACATTAGTATAGGAGGCATAATAAGCCAGCAGATGGAGGGGATGACATTGAGAAACTATATCAAAATGTGATGCATACTTTTACTTTAATTCAATAGACATTTATTAAGTTGTTATGTGCTAGGGATCAAGACAGTGTGGCATGTGCATGGGATGCTGGATTGGGAGTTAGGAAAGCTTGAGCTCACATCATCCTTCAGACATTGATACTAAATAAGCAAGTCACTTCATCTTTCTGAGCCTTTGTTTCCACAAATATAAAAATGGGGATAATAAGAAATCTATAGTAACAATATCACAGGATTGCTATGAGAGTCAAGTGAGACAATATGAGGAAAGTGTTTCAAATTTTAAAGCACCATGTAAATATCAGTTATCCTAACCACTGGGCTGAATTTAATTTTCCCAGGTCTAGTGATTTCTTATTTTCTTTTTCTTTCATCATATTCAAAATTATGTCAAGATGCCTTGTAAGATGAACTGTTACGCTAAGTGAACTCTGAAAGACAAATGGAATTTTGCTGATAGTAATTTTGTTCTCCCATTACTGGGATTTATGTTTACTACTAATTTTGTTTTCCTCAGAAATAAGCTTGTTTTCTTTCTCCCTTTGCCAGGATCTGGGAATTCACATTCAGATTCAGTAAGCTAGGGATATTATTAAAATTGATGAATACTTCGTCTATGTCTCAGATTTAATTCATATCCCACTAATTGGGGACAAGTTTTCGAGGATTTGTGATTTAATAAATTGTATAATATTTTTCCTATTCATTTAGTTACCAGTCACATCATGACTTGATTATGTTGGTTTAACTGTGGAGATTAAAGGATGAGGAGCTGTACCTTTTTCCCATTTGAATTTTTATACCTATGTAATTAGTTTTATCTGCTGCCAATTAACAAGTATGAATGGGTGTGTCAATAGGAAAAACAAAATCAGAAAGTCTTTGGATTGCTTATTTTGAGTGTACTACAGACTCTCAAATACACTTGGACTTGCCCAGCTTTGTTAACTCCCAGTAGTGATGAAAATATAAGGTACAGTGAGGCATTTGTGAATTCTGGAATAGCCTGTTTGTTTAGTAAAAAGTCATTCAGTAAGCTATACTCCAAATGTGGTATTTATATTCAACACAAATATCCAGCGCTATTACATTTCCCCCCACCTGCCTACTATGAGGAAGGGCACTCGGGAAACATACTATATAGATGTTAAAGTTTTGGGTTCTGTTTAAGTAATATTCCCTACTAGGTCATTAATGCCCAGTGATTAGACCTTGCATTTTTCTCTTATAATTATTTCTGGGATATACAATCAGATCTCAATTATCTGCCCTAATATTGATGAATAATCCATGAATAAGCTATGGATAATCCACAAGTAATGTGTATTTTACTTTGGAAGGATACACACATAGACATAGACACACAGACACGTGCACACATGCATGTGTGTGTGTGTATTCCAATAGCTGCTTTATCTCCACAATTGTGACTTGCTTAGATGTGTTTTAAAATTAATTTTTATTCCTTAAGCACAAATGGCAGCTCACCATTGTAGTAAGTGCATTGGGACCATGCTGAGTGGCAAGACTGGTTTGGGATTGAAAAATTAACACAGCTAGTGCAAGAAGTGGTTTATCCACATCTGTATACTCAAATAGGTTGAACTTTTTTTCTTCTTCTAGAATTGCCTGTTACCCCTGCTCTTACAAACTTCAAAACTTTATCTTGTTTCAAAATATACAGCCTCCCTTGCTGAGCCCCTAATGACTGCTGAGCAATCTGTTAACTACAAAGATAGTTTATTGTCATTTCAAAGCATTCATTCTGTGTCCTCAAAATGTAGAATATTGGATATATTCCCTACTTTCTAGACTATTATTTGAAATGGCTTTCTATGTCAGGCTAATTTCCTTATTCAGAAGGTTAGTAATATTTTCTGTAATACTTTTGTATTGGTGAGAGATTACTGTGACTCCTTATACAATACTATAAATTTGGTAGACTGTGCCAAATTTTTCCAAGATATATTTTTGCAGACAGAAAAACCTTAAAATAAGATGGGTGGGTTTTTAAATCAATGTTAAAACTCGAAAATTTCCATCCATTGACTAAGAGTCATCTTAAATTGGTCCTTTATAATCTTCTCCACTGCAATCAGTCATAGTTCTTGAGGACACACCACATCTGAAGAAAAGATTGTAAATCAGTGTTTTCAGTTCAAACAACTTCTTTCGTTATGGTTGAGGATAAGTACTGTGTGTTACAGTGTCATTTTCAGTGGTCTGAGTTTTTTTAAAAATCTTTTCCCTTTGAAGTGTTTTATGTATTAGTCTTATAATACTGATTACTGTTTCATATTAATGCCAACTGTGTTGATTAAGAGAAAAAATAAGAATAAAAGGCTAAAGACATTTAAAAGGAACAACCAGAAATTCCTCTATTTTGAACCCTCTTTAATGAGACATACAGCAAAAAGATGCATATAAATCCTTCTTTAAACAAAGGCCATAAACATGGTACATAAAATGAAAAGCTTTTTAAACCGGGATAAAAATAGAATATGAAATTCTGACCTTTATTTAAAAAAAAACCAATTCAGCACTATCATAGTTTTCAGAAAGTGAAAAAATTCAGCATAATAGCAATTTCATGTCTGTAGTGGTTCTTTTCATCCTTTAATAGGTATGCAACTTAAGACTTTGATGGATCATGATCTTATTGATATGTGCATGCTCCCATTCATAGCAGATCACAGCTCACCCCTGTCTTTTCATCCTCTGCAATGTTTTTCCATGACTTCCCACATATCTTCCATGAGGGATACATCCAGTGAGCCAGGAGTTTTCTGTTGAATTTTTTTACATTGCCTTTGGGTGACTATAGATCTTAGTTCTTCAGAGACTGTACTATTTAATGATTCCTCACCATCTAGCATTTCTGGAAGAATATGATTAATTTAAATATTTTTAAAGATGAAACTTGGTATAGTTAAAAGTAATCAAGCTGTTTTCCTCCTCTTATTGAATTCTAGGCCTACCTCATCATCTATCTCCAGTGTCAGTCCAAGATTTTCATATTGATAAACAAACTCTGTGGATTGTTCATTCACTTGTTTATCAGAGTAGAGAAAAAAGACATTCTTCATATCCACTTGGTTTTTCCTACATATATTCTTAGGTCAAACTAATTTGACTAATTATAGATCACATGTAGGAGGGTCTACATTGTTCTGGGGCTTGATGTAATTAGTATAATGTTATCAACAATAGTAGTATCTGAAAGACTTCACCATCTTCAAGGAATTGCTCTTTGGATTCTCCCTTTGCCATCCTCTATGATGCCTTAAATGCCTTAAGTGAACAACTCTCTTCCAATTTTTTCCCCTACTTAATATTAATAACATGAAAGTCATAGACAAAGTTATCTCTTTTTTCATTTTTCAATTTTCATTATAACATTTTTCAAGAAATCTTATATGATTTTTACATGGGTGTGTGGGAGACACTTTGTTAGAGGAAAACACTGAAGACAATGTGTCTGACTTCAGAGATGTACTATAATTTGCAAAAAGACAGCCTTTTTTTTCATATACCTTCAAACATGTCCTCCCTACGTGGGTTGATCATTCTTATAAACATTTTATAGATATGGTATAAGACACCTGTGTGTTTATTTGATAATAAGTTCCTTCAGCTTTTGGAATCATCCCCTCTAGTCCCTTATCACTTTCATAGTTATGTTGTCTCCAATGTGGGCATCCTCTGTTTCCAGTTGTCCTAACCTCCAACTACCCATACCATCTTTGTTTTGTTTAGAGTCATTATTATTTCCTGATGTAGCAAATGAGGGACTGGACTGTTGAGTCAAAGTATGAGGTTTCTGTTGTCATTGATGGAGACAGAATTTCACTATAGAAAACTTACACATCTCTTCTGTGTACTTTCTTCTTCTCTTTATTGCTCTTCCCTTTTTATAGCCCCGATTCATAAAAACATGACTAGATTGTAGATTAATGTTTGAGCACAGATATAATCTCTGTTGTCCTTAAAGAGATAAGCTTTTTCATATCATAATTCTAGAACTAGCAGATTCTTTTATATAGACAGAACTCAAGGTGTTGCAGAGAAGCAGAGGATAGAGGACTGGGTTTCGAGTCAAGAAGACCTAAATTCAAATCTGGCCTCAGACACTTACTAGTTGTGTGACTCTGGGCAAGTCATTTAACCTCTGTCAGTTTCCTCAACTCTGAAATGGGAATCTTAATAACTTCTGTCTCTCAGAGTTCCTGTGATAATCAGATAAGATGATATTTGAAAAGTACTAAGAACAGTTATTGGCATGTAGTAGGCAATTCATAAATGAGTGTTTTCTTAATTCCTTATAGCCTTGTTCTAAGGAGCTCTAAATTCTTTGCTGACATTGGGTATCAATTCTCAGAAGTACCTTACATAGGCTAAAATAGGAGGAACATTTTTCATGCTAATTTAAGACTCAAAATATGGAGGTACAGAAATTTACAGGTTGCACATCATCAGAAAACAGTATAGTGGAAGGAACATCAGACTAGGAATAATAGACCTAGGTTTGAGTCCCTGTTCTTCCATTGATTAGCTGTATGAGCTTAAGCAAGTTATTCTCCTTCCTCAGACCTCAATTTCTTCATCTATAAGATAAAAGAGTTTAACTATATGTTATCAAAGCACTCTTTCATGTCTAAAATTCTGACATGATATATAAAAGATGTATATTTTAGAACAGCTGTCAGGAAATGAACAATTATCTCCAGACTTTTAATACGATAGTCACGCTATTTGTGGTATGAGTTCTTCCAGATATTTATAGTGATAACATGGCTCTACTTTTATTGTCACTCATTCCCCTCCGCACTCCACTCTGTATTAGGATCTAGAGATAAAACTCTGTCAAAATTTTATTTTTTTGCTGAGTATGTTTTTTCAAAATGTACTCAAAATATATTTACTAAATAACCTACTCTGTATAGAACACTGTGCTAGGTGGTAGGGGAGATAACAGTTTAGATGCCATGATCATTCCTATGGGAAGATCTAGGAGCAAGATAAGGTGTGAACTCAGATACCTAATTCTGTACAATATTATTTGATAAGTTCATTAAAGAGGTACAAAGTATTGTATTAGAGATGTGGAGAATTAAGAATTCTTCATTTAGAAGAGAGGATTTCAAATTGCAGTCAAAGAATAAGAATTAAAAGGGGAAGGGGGAGAGAGACACAAAGAGAGGGAGAAAGAGACGGAAAGACTCAGAGAGACAGAGATAGAATTAGAGAGATAGAGACAAAGGCAGAGATACAGAAACACAGAGAATAGTATTAGAAGAGGAATAGTTTGAGAGATATTAGAACATGTTCAGTGGTCTGTGAATAGTACACTTAAGTTGGAAAATAGAGTGAATAGGTAAGTGGAAAGGTATAGTGGTGGCATATTATAATTAGCTTTGAATTTTGGGAGGAAAATATCTTGAACTTTTCTTAATCAGTAGGGATTAAGGATGATGTTTGAATGTGGTGACATGAACAGAGCTGCACATAGAGATCGTTTTGGTAATTAATGTATTAGAGGGACAAAAATGGAGATAAGATGATCTGTTTGGATACTATTGCAATAGTACAGATTGGTTGTTATGATAATCTATATTTGAGTGAAATGACTGAGATAAGAGAGCAGGGAATAGATGTGGGAAAGCTTAATCAGTTGAATTGAGAAAAATCCAAAGAATAACAATACTTTTCAGACAGTGATTTCAGATTTAAAGACTGTGTGTGTGTGTGTGTGTGTGTGTGTGTGTATGTGTGTGTGTGTGTGTGTGTGTGTGTGTTTGTGTGCCTATATATGTATATACTTGGAAACCAGTTGTGGGTCATGTGTTTGACTTTCACTGGGATATAAAGCTTTCCATTCTTAAATCATTGTTTAAATTAAACAAAATATTAACAAGCTAACAAGATGAGGGTATTACTGACTCACAACTCTTTTCTGCAACCATGTAAAATGGATTTGGTCTATTTTGTTTATGTTCCTATTCATATCTTTAAAAAACACTATACTAAGTTTTCTATTATTAAGACCTTAATTAACAATAAAGTTAAATTTTGAAAAATACAATTAGTACTTTGAACCTTATCTTTGAATAAAATTGAAACAGTTCTCTATATATGTAGATACTTTTCAAAGCATAGCTCAGATGCTGCTCCTACCAGAGGCATTTTCTGATTTCCTTTTATTCCTCCTCTCAGTTTTTATTGCTCTACCCTTTACTTTATATATTAAAAATATATAGTGAATATATGTGTATATATATGTGTGTATATAAATATTGTGTGTGTGTGCGCACTTATCTATTGCTTCTCTTAAAGTATAAGTGCCCTGAGAGTAGGTACTACTTTCGTATTTGTTTTGGTATCATCATTGACTAGCAAAATAGCTGGCACATATCAGGCTAGCAATCAACTCTTGTTAAATTATATTGAATTCAAATTTGGTGAAGTGATTCATTACTGTTTTCTAAGAACCATAAGTAGAAGCACTTATCACTTTACATACATACTTTGGTTCACTTATATAACTATTCTGGGAAAAGATTTAAGTGGACTTTGAAGACATGAAAAACTGCCTATGATTTGAAACAAAGAAAAATAGTATTCATAGGCACCGTCTTGCAGTAATAAAGACAAGATCACATGATTTCAGAGTGCTCTTTCGGTAGTACAGCACAGCAATGTCCTACTTCATTTTCATTGTACACTCCTCTCTTACAAGTAGGAAGTACATAAGATTGGCTTCATTTTCTTTTTTCTCTTTATGATCTAGAAAATGAGACATTTGTATAGAACATTGATTTTGCAATTTTATATATTACTTGGTTTAGTTAAATTTACAAAATGTTATACTTTACAATTGTTAAATTGTTTTGGTTCTACTTGGATGCTTTTTATTCATGGTGTGGAAGGAAGCCCTGGCTTCTCAATCAGTGCAGTGATGTTAGAGAGCATTCCAGGCCAATTTATTGGAGATGGGAGAGTATCAGAAACAACAATGATGGTAGAATGGCTAGACAGGAGAGTGTTTGAAGGGGAGTGATGTGTAAGAGGACTTGCAAGATAGGAAAGGACTAACTAGCTTGTGAAGAGAGATTCTGTACACTTGATATTTAGGAAGACTTGCCACTCTGAAATAGTGAAATGGTTTTAAATAATCTTATTTTAAAATTTTGTGTTAACTTGTTTTGGCTATATTAATGATAATGAATAGTGTGTATATCTATATGCCATATAAAACACATGTTACATATTATATACATACATACACACATATGTGTATGTGTGTGTATATACTCATGTGATCCTCAAAATTATCCCGTAAGGTAGCTAATGAAGTATGATTATCCCATTTTTATAGGTAAGTAAACTGAGACTTAAAGAGGTTGTGTTGTCTTGTACATGAAATCATTAAAAAGTACTGGAGATAGAATTTGATCTAAATTCTCCCTGATTTGCCTTCCAGTAATCTTTCGTGGTTATCACACTATCTCTAGAATATCAAGTGAGAGACATCCAACTCTTCATAAAATCACATTTTATTCACATGTTCCAGGACAAAGTACCTATATTTCAAGAAGGCATCTTGTTCAAGTCTGTGGTAGCTCTTGTCAGACTGAAAATGATTTTATTTAAGTCAAGTCATGGCTTCATGTACCAAGAATGGTGGGAAACTTGTAGAAATCGTGACATCTTGTAGTCACAGAATTACAACTTGGCAAGTTCCAGTTCATTTAAACATTGAATGACTATGTCAGCTGACTAATAACTTATATTTTAGGGTCATATGATTTTGTCATCTGTTAAGCCAGTGATTGTGAAAGTGATTTGGGTTTAAGGTGGGTTAAGGTGAGATCCTTATGACTCCCATCTCGGTTATCCTTTTTAAAACCTAGGAACCATTGACTAACTGGCAAACCAAAAACCATGCAGAAAATATCAAATTTAAGATAGCATACACAGAAATGTTTTAAATATAACATTCTCATGAAATATAAAGCCATTCCTTTAACAAAAGAGTGAGTATAATATGATAACATGTTCAATATATATGGGCTTGCAGCACATTTGACATGAAGCCATCTTTATTTTCGTATGCTAGATGGCTAAAAGGCATACTATTTGCATTTTTAAATGTTTGCTTTTAATGATTTTTAAATGCCTGAGACTTTCCTTATGGCAGGATTCTCATATGAGCAGTGATCACATGCTTTTTTTTGTGGCACAGCTGTTGAAAAAGGGAGAAAATAATTATTCTGTTTGACTAATATATGACAACGGGATCCTGCAGACATTCAGCAGTTCCCTGACAGTTGGAAGATTAAATCTGTCACTCTGTGGATTATTTCAGTCAGAAATTTAGGATTAAAAAATCATATCTTGACACTAAACAGAAAGTAGAAGGAGAGAGGCTGAGTCCAGTTACTAGTAGTGGTGCTGTTTGCCCACATGACATGGGACTTGTAGACTCCCTCATACCTGGTGTTATATAAAGTATGCCTAGATAATGTTCAACTTCCTAAGTAGGGAAAAGAAAGAAATTTATGGTGAAATTTATGGCATAGATTTTGGTCATATTTTACTTTGGCCTATAAAACACTTTTGACTCAAGGTAAAATGATCTCTGACATCACAGAGCAGGTGTGGTGCCCTCATGAGAAGAGCTGGGACATTGTCAATGAGAATAGAGATTTTAAAAATATATGTACTGGCAACCTTGCTTCCTTCTTATATTCCATGTTGCGTTGAGTTGCCCTCCTGTACCATTTTTCCTATGCATTCTCTACCCCCTTACTACTCTTTTAAATTGTCGTGCTTTGGCGTTCAAATAAATGCTTATTGTTCCACACTAATTTTAGTACAGTGTTTCAATTTTTGCTATAATACCCTTCAGTCTGGAGCTTCATAGCTATAGAAACAGGAGTGAAAATTTCCTTGGAGAGTATAAACATTAAGTAATTTTGAGAAATTGCCCCAGGTTTCTGACAGTGGTCCTTAATCTTTGTGAGGAACAAAACAGTTTCAAAAGATCCTAGATATTCCTTCAAGAATGCAATTTGAGGGAAGTAGTTCAATTAGACTTTTTCTATTGAAAATAGTTTTTTAGATTTCTAAAATATATGTGCTTAAATTCTTGAAATTAGCTCTCAATGTATTATTGCTTTTCCATTTCATCTTTTCTTTGGTCCTAATATGCTTAGCATACTTTTTTTCTTGAATATATGGCTATTGAAAAAATTGAAGATAATTTATTAGTAGATATAATATGCTATTACAGTTTTTTTTTTTAATGTGGAATGATTCTTTTTCCTTTTTTTTCTGCCCTCTCCATCAAGGTTTCTATTTAATTAGTGCAACATTTGAAATAACATTGCTCTCTTCTCTGGCAGGTCACTTCAGGTGGAACTTTCATTGGCATTGGACGCAAAACTCCTGATTGCCAAGGGAACACCAAATACTTCCGCTGTAAATTCTGCAATTTCACGTACATGGGCAACTCATCAACTGAACTAGAGCAACACTTTCTGCAGACTCACCCAAATAAAATAAAAGCTTCTCTTCCCTCTTCTGAGTCTGGGAAATCTTCAGAGAAAAACTCTAATAAGTCCAGCCCCACTCTTCGATCTTGTGATTCTGGAGACTTGGGAAAGTGGCAAGACAAAATTACCGTGAAAGCAGGAGATGACACTCCTGTGGGTTACTCAGTGCCCATCAAGCCCATTGATTCTTCTAGACAAAATGGTACAGATGCCACCAGCTACTACTGGTGTAAATTTTGTAGTTTCAGCTGCGAATCATCCAGCTCCCTCAAACTGTTGGAACATTATAGTAAACAGCATGGGGGAGGGCAGTCAGGAGGCCTTAATCCAGACTTGAATGATAAGCTTTCCAGGGGCACTGTCATTAACCAGAATGATCTAGCCAAAAATATAGAGGGTGAGTCAGTAGCTAAGGCAGAAAAAGGCTCCAGTGCAGCTAAAAAGAAAGACTTCTCTAGCAAAGGAGCAGAGGATAATGTCGTAACAAGCTACAATTGTCAGTTTTGTGACTTCAGGTACTCCAAGAGCCATGGCCCTGATGTAATTGTGGTGGGGCCACTCCTTCGTCATTATCAACAACTACACAATATTCACAAATGTACCATTAAGCACTGTCCATTCTGCCCCAGAGGCCTTTGCAGCCCTGAAAAGCACCTTGGAGAAATTACTTATCCGTTTGCTTGTAGAAAGAGTAATTGTTCCCACTGTGCGCTCTTACTCTTGCACCTGTCTCCTGGGGCTACAGGAAGCTCCAGAGTTAAACATCAGTGCCATCAATGCTCATTCTCTACGCTCGATGTTGATGTTCTCCTGTTTCATTATGAGAATGTGCATGAATCCCAGGCGTCTGATGTCAAACAAGAAGCAAATCACCTGCAAGGGACAGATGGGCATCTGACTGTCAAAGAAAACAAAGAACACTCATGTACCAAATGTGACTTTATTACCCAGGTGGAAGAAGAGATTTTCCGACACTACAGGTAAGCTGTAGGGGAAGGGATGGCATTTGTCCTGGAGTCATAATAAGAAATGGCAAGAATCCAAAATGAGTGTAGAGTAAGGGGTAGTATGTGTTTCTGTCTCCTCACACTCACAAATATCCTATAACAGAGTAAAGGATATGATGACATCTGAGTTTGATTTAATCACCTATTTCATTTCAGTGTACTTGGAAAGTTTGCTGAAAGTGGAAAGGATCCAGACCTGTGATTTTTTTGGTAGGAGGAATTCCCTTTTGTGGAAATCAGCTCTAGGAGTAGAGATCCGCAACTAATTTGTTTCTCAGGGAGTTGTATCTTAAAGATTTTTAGGGAGTTTACCTGGGATACCTGAAAGGGTAAGTTACTTACTTGCCTAGAGTGACACAGGGTGACATTGTGTCAAATACTGTTTAGTATCCTGACTCATTTGAGACATTTGATGCACAGTCTATTTATCTTGACTAAATATGCTGCTGTACTCCACAATGGTTCGTTAGATCAGCTCCCTTATTATGGGCCGTACTATCACATTTTCCATCTTTGATTCCAAATATGAAACAATCAGCCTGAGAACATGTTGCTGCTGTTTGCCTTTCCAAATGGGCACAGGCATTCTACTGATTGCCGAATCATTGCACAACCTCCATTAGGTTTGGCCTCCAATCATGAATCCTTTTTGAAGGTGAGTGTTCCTTAATGTAGGTGTACAGTGTGGCATTGTACTTTTATGAAGTGCCTTCTTCAGGGTGGATAAAGGTTTTCTGTGTTATGTTGTATTCATACCTTCACTAAGGTTAAATTAGGTGTTTTTTGAAGGTTACTTTCTAGTCCTGTCAGCTTTATGAAACTGGGATCCCTAACTGATCCTTTTGCATTATCAAGGAACAGCTGTTGGATGGGTTTGAAAAAAAAAATGTTTTAAAGTGATACCCCAAAGGGAAATAGAACCAAGGGGAACAAAATAAGTCCACATCACCTGGTGTGAAAATGTAAGTCTCAAAGATTAGACGAAGAAAATCTCATATAACAATACTGGTACAAAGATGAAGGGCTGTGCCCCATTTATCTAATTTAATAGATTAACTTTTTTTTAGACCAATGTTGAACAAAAACACACTGTGCTTGGAACATCAAAACGTCTGCTTATCTCTTTACTTCACTGTAGTTTTAAATTTCCCCTAAGCTTGAGGGTGGCACCTCACTTGTATTAATTACAGCAGATTGCCCGGCCTTTGCCTTTAATTTTGGGGGAGGGCCAACTGTAGTGAGCTTTACCAGTCTTCTGAACTTCACTGTCATTCTTGTGGTCTCCATTCAGATTTCAATGGAACATTGCTAGCTGGGACCTTTAACGCCAGCTGGCTGCTCCCACTCTGTTTGAAGGATTGTGCAATGATATCCAGACCAAGTTTCATGCTAGCTCAATTATTTTAGTGATGTTATCAAAATAAAATTAATTTAAAAGTGTACTTGTAGAGCACCTTTATTCATCTCTCTCTCTTTCTCTGTCTCTGTCTCTCTCTGTCTCTCCTTTCCTTTCTCTCTTTCCCTCTCCTTATCTGTTTTGTCAGAATGTAGAGTATCTGGTGATAAAGTATCTCAAATCTACCAGAGCTGGAAATTTATCATTTAGAGAGTCTATAGATTATATTGTAAATTTGTCATTATCCTTTGTTGTACCTTGGATATTGTTTGACTATATGTAAAATAATCATTTAAGTATTTCATTTACAAAAATAAATTGTACAAAATGATGGCATGAACCTAATTAAACTCCTTGTACTCATGTGAGACTTTAAAAAGTTATCTTAAATTAATACTCTTTTTTAAAGCTTTTTTTTTGGAAGGGGGAAGGTAGGGCAATTGGGGTTATGTGACTTGTCCAAGGTCACGTGGCTAGATTTTGGTGTTAAGTGTCTGAGGCTGGATTTGAGCTCAGGTCCTCCTAACTCCAGGACTGGTGCTCTATTCACTGGGCCACCTAGCCACCCCTAAATTAATACTCTTACTTTGAGAATTAGCTGAGTAATATTTTATTGACTTCTGCTTTCAATACTGTTTATGTTTGGCACTAAATAGAATTTTGTTTTGTTTTTTTTTTTTCCCCTAGAGAATGGTTTGACTGTAGCTTTTAAAGCTTTACCCTTTACACATGTGTTTCTTCTTATTTTTATTAGTAAGGCAATACATTTTTAAAAAGCTTACCTAATGCTATATTGATAGTACACATACATACACACATTTGTTAGTTCAAAATTTTCATTTTCAACTTCTGAGTTAAATTAAATGGGGAAAAAATTTAAATGGAGTGAAAAGCTTAACAACTGGACAAGCTTATTATATGTGGAAACTCTATACCATACCTTTATTCCCTTTCTTAGCATTAAGTATAAAAGTTGGATGAGGAAATCAGGATAGCTGAATATGTTCCTTGAATTCACTATTGTGGTATTCCCCCCTTCCAATGTCAATTGCAAACCTCTTTGACTTAGTAACAAATCTTAAAATTGCTGTGTCTGAAAAAGTCATCAGCCTATGACCCAGTCATTGATGAGATTCTCAAAATTGAATTAAACTGGCAATCAGATGACATACATACAGTTTGTCACTAGGACTATACTCAAAGACTTTCCATCTTTGTAAGCTCTAGGACAATATGCATTGGATTAGATAGACTTTGAGAATCTGTTGTCCCTACCAATCCAAGATGTAGGAGTAGGTCATTAATGTTTGCACAATTTAACTTTTAAGGTCAGGTGGAAAAGAGATAGACTCCTATAACTGTAAATCTTCAAAAATTGTGAAGTGTTTTTCTCCTTCCTCTGAAGACAGAAATTGCTCCTGGGGCAGTCAGAAATTATTTAGGTTTTTGAGTATGAGGTATGTTTCTTTCACATAAGCATACAGTGTGCACATTGATTAGTTAATCTATGTATGAAATATCTACTGTCCATTTCTCCATTAACATTTAATTTCACCCACATTAGTGATGCACTCATAGCTATGCTTGCTGTGTGGCTTAAAATAAGTTTTTGAACCAGTTTTTCAGGGAAAAAATAAAAATTATAAACCATCCTGGCAAATCTAAATGCCATGTTATTTTTTCAGGTGGCTGTCCTTAAATAAATGATACTCTTTGCCAGCACTTGCAGTATTGTAGCTCTCTTTTTCATTAGTAGATCTTTATATCCAGGTTCAGCAGTACACTGTTGGTTAAAACACAAGGGACTAAAATATTAAAATATAAGTGAAAAAGCCTAAATGAGGCATTTCAGAATTGGAGCTCTTGAAAGGAAGAAATCTGATTGAACTATTTTCACATAGCCATAAATAAATGGAAAGTTTCAGTGTAAAGGCTAAGTTGCATAAAATTTAAGAAAACCTCTGTTTTGAGATCTACTTCATCAGGTGGTTTTTTCACTTTCTACATTTTGAATTCTTAGTCTTCTGCATAGGTTACTTGTTTCCTCTGAATTACACTACTTTTAGATCAAATTGTAAAGTGTCATCAACTGTTGTTCCTGGTATATTAAAATCTAATGATGGGGCATCTAGGTGGCACAGTAAATAGAACACTGGCCCTGGAGTCAGAAGGACCCGAGTTCAAATTTGACCTCAGAAACTTGATACATTTACTTGGGCAAGTCACTTGACCCCAATTGCCCTTTCTTTCCCCCTCCAAAAAGCAAATAAAAAATAACTTAATGATAGTTATTTCTAAAGTAAGAGATGTTTTAGATGTTCCTAGGGCAATTTTTTGAATATCTAGAAGTCTGACATAAATATAGATGTAGACATAGACATCTAGAGACAGAGTTAAAGATACTTTTAGGAATCTTAGAACAGCATTTTTTGGCTTGTTGTATGGGTTGTCTTATGTGTGTTTTGGAAGATGCATTTGGAAAGGAAAGCATGTAGATCTGTGATAGAAGTAAAATTCCACTTAACATATGAATGAAAATATTTATTTATGAGTATGTAATGCACACATGTAGTTATCTATACATATAATCAGATCAGCAGTTAAATGGATTTTTAACTTTCTTGGGGATTTGGAACATTATTTCAATGGAAACAAATCACAACCCCTTTAGATGATCTTTTAGAAATGTAATGCCTAAAAACAAAATTTATCTACAGCCATTCTTTCATCAAATCTCTATCACTTTAGTTAGTCTGGTCGTTGGATGACAGACATACTGACTTTCTTGCTTGGAATGAACTTTTGTTCTAAAGTTCTATTCTTTTGGAAATCTCAGTAATAAAAGGTCTCCTCCATGCTTCAATGAGACATCAAAGTAGATTATAGACATGCCTACCCATCCAGTTTGGCTTTTTACCATGCCATCCTGTAAGTTCACCATTATACCCAACTGGTTAGGATCCAGATTCACTTTCTCTTGATATTGTGAAGACACCAAGGAGTTCATAAGTTGTCACTTACCCCCTGCTTTTTCTGCATGACCACTAGCCTTTTTGTAGTTGTTGTTCACATTGTATGTGTTAAAACCTACTTATACACATTATATACCTTTCTATTCCCCTTTGGATATCTATCTATAAGTATTTATTAAGCACTTATCATGATAGCGGTATCATTTTTATATGTACAAATTTTTTAAACTTTCCAGATTACAAAGGAGTTTTCAGAACTTACTCATATTCTGAAGATAAAATGATCTTGAGTAACTATTGTGGATTTTAAATTTATCCTATTGAATTGGAATTTACCTGTCTTCATCAGTTAAATAGAAATCAGATAGCATAGAAGGATTATATGAATATTTTGTGGAAAAACTTTAATAGTCATTCTCAATGAGTACTCAGGACTAATCTGGCCTTTTTAGTGCTTCAAGTGCTACTGTCATAAGCTGTAAAAATCATGAGTAGAAATATTAGGAACCCTATGACATGTAGCCATGGGAACTGTGGCTATAGTTTCTGTTGAGTAGTGTTTATTTGTAGCTCTTGAGTGTAAAACCACAAGTACGTGTGCCATTCCTTTAGAGTTTTCCATAAATATCTGGTTTTATTTCTGTTACCAAGTAGATTTTTATTCAATGAACAACCAAGTTATCTTCTATTTGTTGCTAGTCAAATCTTCCTGCATCCATTCATTAATATCTTTCACTTTCCAGCACCTTCTTTCATGTCTTTATCACCTTGTATTTGAATCACGTCATTCCCTTTCTACCTGGTTTCTTACTCTAGCTTAATTGGTCTTCTATTATGCAGTCTACATACACTGCTTTCTTAATACCTGTCAGTCCCTTTTTCAAAATATTTTAAGTGAATCTATGGTCCCCATATGACAGTATCCAATCTCTTCTGCATTTCATTGTGATTCCTCTCTGAAAGGAAGACCCACCCTTCATTAGGTACCAACTTTTTTCTAAAGAGGTCAATATTTTGTCTGTCTCTCAAATTTGCCATTCTGATTTTTACTGCTGTTCTTTTTTAAAGAAAAAGAATACTTTGTCAGCTTCATCAGACTTCTCTCCTTCTGCTTTACCTGTTTAGCGCTTAGCTTTTTTTCACTTCTATTCTCAATTCTCCTCCATGAATCATTTTTTGTCCATTGCAATGTATATCAATTTCTCTCTTCTCTGAACTTCTCTAGCTCCTGAGTACTATTGATATGGATATATTGTCAGATATTGTCTAGTTTACAAATGCAGCAAAGATCTATGATTTAGTCAAATACCTCATCAGTTAAGTGAAGTCTTTAGAAATAGTAACTCTGAGGTGCCTATAGCCTCTAAATCTGTGATCTTGTGATTTTGTCATCCATTTTGACATTCCCTTCTCTTCA
>CM053587.1:259019136-259040062 GCA_028646515.1 Pseudochirops corinnae | reverse complement strand
TCCCAACAGTGGTATTGCTGGGTCAAAGGGTATGCAATTATTTATAGCCCTTTGGGCATAGTTCCAGATTGCTCTCCAGAATGGTTGTATCAATTCACAACTCCACCAACAATGCATTAGTGTTCCAATTTTTCCACATCCTCTCCAACATTTGTCATTTTCCTGTTTTGTCATCTTAGCCAATCTGGCTGGCGAGATGAATACTCAGCTCTTTTAAACAAGAAGTATTCATGGTATAGAGGCATAAAGTTTCTATATAGTCTTTATCAACTTTTGACTTCCCTCATTGCTTATTTCTTAATCATTTTTTATATTCAAATCTCCTTTTCCCCATGTCCAACTTTATAATGAGGTGACAGATATTTATGATTTTATTTTGAAGAACTTATTGATTTCATCAGAGAATATTTCTATATTTGAATGCTTCACAACAAATTTGAAGCATAATTTATGATTATCTTCATGGAGAGCTTTCCAAAAATGTTTATCATGAGTTTCACAGTATGAGATGATTGAGGCTTTTCCTATAAAAAGCATGTTTGCCTTTGGATACATGAAAAAAAAAAACTAACTCTGTTTTCCTCTCTATAGAAATTGAGGTTTATTTACCTCTCTATAGAAAACATGAAAGCTCTCCTGAAATTTCCTTTTGTCTCATGTTTATAGCAGGGATGTTGGGATTGATGTGATTTAGTTGCTTCAGTAATCTGCCCTCTTACTAGTCACTAGATAAGGATATCACATTTTTGGAGTCCCATTTATAGAAGGTCTAAGAACTCTGTGATTCTCAGAACTCTCTTCCCCTTTCCGCTGTCATATTGCAGAGGGCAAGTCACACATGACTCAAGATCATTTTATATTTTTCTTTGTTTCATGGGTAGCCTTAAACAAATCATTTATCATAAAGTGGCCGGCCTACTGCTAATGGAAAATAATGCTATCAGGAAATAATGAGAGAGAAAAAAACATGTTCCCCAAATTAATATAATACTGTCAGCAAACTGAAAACATATGATTAGTCATGTTCTCTTGAATTTTAAATGATTCTTTTCCATTACAGCAGACTCTAAACTTTTTGAGGTCAGCAGCCATTTTTTTTTTCCATATTTGTATATCTTCTGCATAGTATAGTGCTAGATACTTGAAAAAAAATTGTAGGTATTGAAAAATATTTGTCTAATTGGATTAAAAATTCTATTTTATAATAATGGATTTTCTGTAGTGTGGAACTATTCATATTAGAGAGGTGATAGACTTTTTAATGCTTTTGTAAGTCTTATGTTTATTTCTTTGCTGAATTTTCTGTACCCTATGCATCCAATTTTTAAAGTCAATCTGGCTATATACATCTATAAATTCATCTTCATCTTTATATCTACAACATTTTCTTAGGGTTTTTTTTTTCTTATTCTATTGGATTATCCATTAACAGTGCCTCACTTTTAGTCTTCATTGCCAACAATGTTGCAAATTAAAAGGATGATTAACTTTTTCAAGAAGTCTGATCTGCCAAAATGTACTTAGATTTAACCTCTTTCGTTTTATCCTTCCTACCATAGTCATTTTTAGAGTTGTTGAATTTGGATTTAACAAATCATACCTTCATTCTACTTGCTGATATTTAAACGTACTTGTAAGGTGTACAGATGAACAGATGATTTCCAGGACTAATTAGCTAATATACAATTTATTCTGTTACTTTGACTCTCTACCCTGTGACTGAAGAAGCAAAACACCGACAAATACTCAGAGCTATTCATAAAAAAAAAAAATGCCTTGCCACTGATAACTCATTGGAGTCAAGTTTAGCATGTAAACATTTAGAAGACTAAGGACGTTATCTTGCAGATATGATTTTGCTTCATCTGTAGAATGACTAGTATGACTAACATTATTATGAGAATGGCCATGCCTTACTCAGAACAGAAAATATTATTACTAATGGTGTATAAACAACCAATATTTTATAGTCACTTTTGTGTACTTGTCAAGTAACACTTTACAAATGATGCACCCTTTTTTTTTTCAATAAAACTGGGATATGGCTGGGATGTAAAGCTCCCAGGCATTGAAATCTTAAGAGACCAGGTAAAAAAAACATCTTTATAGCATTGGCATTGCTGTCAGAAAGAAAGGAAAAATGAATGATATTTTGCAACTTAACTTTTTGGTTGCTTTGAATTGGGTATGATGCAGTCTTTCTAGAACTATTTATTTGTGTTTCAGCTGGAGAACAAAAGGTAAGCTAATTATTGTCTTGCAATCTCTCTTGGAATTCTCTTTTAGTTATATAATCACAATGGCCAGCAACCAACAAATCCCTATTGTATTTGAGCACCCATAAAAAGCTCAAATAGCAGCATGGAATGACTGCCTTAGAAGTAAGGGAATATAGAAAGACCTGAAATATGTCATGGCATATGATTTTTTGTTTCTGTGCAAGTTATTTTTGCTATAGGCATCCTGAAATCTGAAAGTCTTTTAAAATATGAGATGCAAAATAAAACATTTGCACGGAAAGATTGTGTCTCCTGAAATTTCTCCACTCTGGCTGCCTTTGGATTAGAAATACAACTTACATGGTGTTGTATATATGGTTATTGTGCTGTCATAATTCATTCTAATTTATTTTTATTTTTTGCTTTTTAGAAGGCAATTGGGGTTGACTTGCCTAAAATCACACGGCTAGTAAGTGTGTCAAGTGTTTGAGGCTGGATTTGAATTCAGGTCCTCCTGACTCCAGGGCCAGTGCTCTATTCACTGCACCACCTAGCAGCTCCTATAATTCATTCTGTACTATTTCTATCTACTATATACAAGATGGAGTCCAAGTACGGATAGGATATTAAAACATCTACAAAATGAAAATAAAGTCCTGACTTGGAGGAGCTTAAAACCTAGTAGAGTAGAAAAGTACATGAGCAACTAATATATTGTACAGTAAGTAGTATGGGTTATAAGAATAATATAAATTCTATTGGGATTCAAGATCATGTGTTGCTTTAGTGATGATGACAGACTTCAAAAATGAGGTGATGTTTAACTTGAGTTTTGAAAGATAGATAAGGAATATTTAACTCTTTTTGGAAGTCTTCACAATATTGATAAAATGCATTTGGTTTGCAACGTGATAGTTCAAAAATTCTGAGAAATATTGAATCTTTATTACAAAGTGGACCAAAAAATGACTGTCTTGTTCTTTTGTCAGGCCTAAGACAGTTTATTGTGCTCCAGTGGTGTAGTTCTATGTTTGATGTTTATCACTAGAAAATATACATTTTACCCCTTGTGCTCAAATTGAGTTCAAACTAAAGCTTTGTATAGCAGCACACCATTGACTTCCCAGTAAATTACATGAAAGAGAATTATATAACAGCAGCAAAGAGAAACATTGTTATAAAATCATACTGTATCTTAACACCTCCATCCTTTCCTAGACAAAAGAAAACCTCTAAATATTTAAAGTAGCAACAAAGAACCATGTTTGGTATAATGTGGATAATTTAATGGTACTAAATTTATAACCAATAATCAAGTTAACTAACGACTATTTTTATACTATTTATCTTTTTCCTCCTTTTAGATAGTGTTGTATCTGAACATTATCAGTACAGTATAGTTTAAAAAGGAAAATCATATTACTTGTCATAAACTCTTTGTTTGCATCTGGAAAAGTAGCCACTGCCAAGAGAAATAGAATTCAGGTGAGGCTAGTAATACATACATACAACTTAAAACTCTCATTGGCCTTAAGGGGAATCAACATTGTAAATGAAGATGAGGACAGGGAGGGTTTATTGAAACAAGTGTGGTAAGAATCCTAGCACCACTTACAATGCAATTGAAAGAAAGAACAATATAATTTCCTCTAAATATGTGTGTTTGGGCTGTAACCATGTATTTTGGGTCTGATGTTATCAGGAGAAAAAGTGTGCTTTGTGTTGCAGTGAGGGGATACCTTAACTCTTTAGGCCTCCAGGGTGCCATTTAGTAGATTGCCTTTTCCAATTTACTAAGTGGTGTTCAATGGCCTGAAAGATTGAACAGTTTACTTCCCTCTCACTAATAGTAGTCAGATGCATAATCTTAAACATCTGAATTGTGAAGATAATAAGATCATTATGTGTGCTTCTATTAAAACCTTGGGAGGTGAAGAGGACTTTTTGTGAGTATACACCATGAGTAAGTGATAGAGCCATTTGCTTATTCAGTTGTTTTATTCTCCTATGAAAAAACAATATTTAGACAGGTTTTTCTCACCTCCTATTGGCTTCTCTACCCCTTACTTTTACAGTATGATGTGGAAAAAAAATCATTTTTTGTTAAATAATTAAGAAAAGCACTGTACAATGAGACAGCAGATTAAGAGTTAGCCAACTAACAATATAAAGACCATTGGATTCTCAAAGGGTTCAGATTCTGCCTGTCTCACTTGCTATGTGACTTTGGAAAGTCATTTAACTCTTCTGGGTCTCAGTTTCCTCCCCTGTAGAATAAATGCATTGGGCTATATTACATCTATCTGTGACCTATAGCATTCTTTCCATCTCTGAGAACCTGAGATATGTGCAAAAGTGGTTTGAAGATTTTTTTTTAAGGAAGAGGAATACCATATGTATTACAAAATTAAATAAATATAGGACTTACAAATTAAAATTCATCTCACTTTACTTAATCAAACCTGACCCATCTGGATGACCTCCAACTGTACACTCACCTCTGTCCCACGGAATCATAGAACTTCCAAACAGGAAAAAATTATTAGCGGCTCTCCAAATTATCTCTTGGGTGAATTGGAGTCTTCTCTGTAACTCACCTAACAAGAAATTGTCCAGTCTCTTGGCAGCTATTGGCCCAGTGAATAGAGTCAGGAAGACCTAACTGAGTTTAAGTTCAGTCTTTCATACTCATTAACTAGTAAAGTTTAGGCAAGTCATTTAACCTTTACCTCAGTTTCCTCCTCTGTATAATAGGTATAACAATAACATTTACCTTCCATGGCTGTTGTGAAGATAAAATGAGATATTTGTAAAACACTTTGCAAAATGCTATTGTTGTTGTTAATCTCTACCCGAAAATTTCCATTTGTGGTGGGACACTAAGATAGTGCAGTCCACTTTGATAGCTCTGTTTGCTGGCAAGTGTTTTTTGTGTGTTTTTAAAATTTCTTTTTTTTATTGAGGCAAAATCTTCCATTCTGTAACATTTACACATCAATCCTCATTATGTCTTCCAGGGGCAACATAAAAAAAAATCCAATCTTTCTTCCACATGCCAATGAATCAACAAGTTCTTACTAAGCTCCTACTCTATGCCACCTATAGTTCTGAGCACCAGAGATACAAATACAAAAGTGAAAGTCTTTGACATCCAGAAGTTTACATTATACTGAGGATGTACAACATGTTCACTGATTAATAAATTAGTAAATGTTGACTATAGCAGTACACTGGAAATATTTCTGATTTCTTGGAGGTTCAAAAGCTGTATCTGTCACTTTGCTTGATGTGGGGAAATTTCTATAACCTCCTGAGACTTACGTTTTCTTGACTGTAAAATGAGGGGGTTGAATTAGATGTCCTTGAACATCACTTTTTTCTCTAACATAATCCTTTGAAATACAAAGTCATGGTTGGGGATGGTTTAAGCGCTGAGGGAAATCAGGAGTGGCCTCTTGAAGGGGTGGCACTTAAGCTGAATGTTGAAAGGAGGAAAGAAGGATTCCAAGAGGCAGACATAGGGAGAGAGAATATTCTGGGTATACGAGTACATTCTGTGCAAAGACGTAGACATGAGACATGTAAAATTGCATTTAAATAATAGGAAGTAGCCTGGTTTGACTAATGACTAAATCAACATGGAAAGATGGGACAGAATCATTGTGAAGAACTTCAAGAACTAGGAATGTTTTATTCTAAAGGCGACTGAGAGTCATTGGAGATTCTTATCAGTCAGTCAATACGTATTTATTAACCTCCTACTACAAGTAAGGCACTATGCTAAGTGCTTGAAATACAAATAAGAAAAGAGTCCTTGCCCTCAAGGAACTTATATCTAATGAGGGAAGAAAACAGTTGATCAGTAAACACTTATTGTTGTTCAGTGTCAGACTGTTTATGATCCCATGTACCCTGCAATCCACGGGGTTTATTTAGCAATGATAATGGAGTGGTTTCACATTTCTTTCTCCAGTGGATTAAGGATAATTAAGTTAAGTGACTTGCCCAGAGTCACAAATCTAGTAAGTGTCTGAGGAGAGATTTGAACTCAGGTCTTCCTAACTCAAGGTCCACTACTCTATCCACTGAGTTACCTAGCTGCCTCTTGGGCAAACAGATGTTAAGTAACTTGCCCAAAATTACACAGCTAGTGTTTGAGGCTAGATTTGAACTTGGGTCTTCCTGACTCCAGGTCCAGTGCTCTATCTTCTGAGCCATCTAGTTGTCTCTAAACATTTATTAAGCATCAAGGATGACACCAAAGTTATCCACTGCCTTCCAGGCCATCACCAGTTATCCTGACATTTGTCTTGCCACTGGACTTTGGTGACTCTGGAAAAGATAGTGAAGTTGACAGCTTTGGACAACTGCCTCACTTAATTCCCATTCCTGTGCATGTCATCACCCTTTGATGTCATTGTTAACTCTTTGAAAATGAAGATTGAACTACAGGGCACCTACTATGTACTAGGCACTTGATAAAAGCTGGATAACACACAAAAGGAAGTTGAAAAGCAGGGGGAGGGGGCAGTTACCTGATTTGGGGGCATGATGGAGATATTGTAAGAGTCCAGTCACGTGGGAAAAGAGGAGATGATTGACTTGGGAACCCTCCTTAAAAAGAATTTCTGGGAGGAGCTCAGTCTGAGGTTACTGATAGGGTGGGAGTTCCATTGTTGGAGAGATCTTGCCTAAATTAATTCCTGCGGCCTGATAGTGAAGTTTAAAGGAGTGTAGCCCAATATGAAGTGAAAAGGGAAAACAGGATCATATTTTGCTTCAGGAATATCAGTCTGGTAGCTTTGTAGAAGTTGGATTTTTAGAGAAGGGAGACTGGATACAGGGAGATTAATTAGGAAGTTATTGTGATAGTCCAGTGACAGATATTGAGGGGTCTTTAGATATTTCAAAACTGCTACCAGGTTTCCCCTATATATTCTCTCCCCCAAGCCATCCATCACTGTTTCTTCCAACTGATTACTATATGATGTGATTTTGAATTGCATGATCATCTTAGTTGCTCAAGTGAGCTTAGAATCACCTAATCTGCTTTTTAGCCTTCTTTTGTGTGTTATCTTCCCTCCTTTGAAGGGTTGTTTTTCTCTTTTGCATTTGTATTCCCTGTGCTTAGCACCATGCCAGACACTTAGTAGGCACTTAAATAAATGAACATTTATCGGCTATTATTTCTCTTTAGTCCTTTCAGTAGTGTCCACTCTTCATGACATTGTTTAGGGTTTTCATGGCAAAGACACTGGAGTGGTTTGCCATTTACATCTCTAGCTCGTTATACAGATGAGAAAACTGTTGCGCATGAGGTTAGGTGACTTGCCAAAGTCACATAGCTAGTGCCTCAAGCTGGATTTGAACTCATAATGTTGAGTCTGCCTGTTATTGGTTATTGGCTATCTAGAACTGAAAGAGTTTATCAATGACCTTTCTAAAACAGTAAGTTTCAGGATCATACAAAATATTATTCATATGGTCTGCCCATGGCAAATTATGCTAGATAGTCCTCTTTATAAATAGTCAGCTTCTAATAATTCAGTCCAAGATTGCATTAGCTTTCATGGCAACCTGGTCACATGTGATTTTTATTCAGCTTGGAGTCCACTAAACCTCCAATGAAAGATTCTCGTTTCATAAGAACTGTTGTTTATCCATTCTTACTCACCCTCACCCCCAATCCTATCCTTTTACAGTTGCGGTTTTTAATCCAAATATAGGATTTTATATTTGTTCTTAATTATCATGACTTAAAAAAAAAAAAAACACCTTTTAACAATCCTCAAATATTTCCTTTACTTGACATCATTACCAGAGTCTCCTGAGAGGTTTTATTTTCTGACATTCACATCAAGGGCTATCCTCAGTTTCTTAGATCAAAGTAAAATTCTTGCTGAAACACGTTAAGAGTTAGGGAGTTGACCATCCAAGCAGGAATTTCAAACTGGGTCATTTAGTAGACCCAGACTCTCAGTCTGAAGATGTGAAGCTCTGTGGTGAATTCATTGTTTGGGCAGGTACCCAGGGCCTTGGAACTATATTTAGCTGAAGGTGTGAGCTGTTTCCAGGGTAAGTATTGGTCCATGGCAGAAAAAGGAAATTTCCATATATTTCAAAGCTAGTTGAGATCAAAGGTTCTGAGACTTTGTAAAACAGGTGATGAGTTTCTTATTTTAAAGGTACTTTTGTGTTTTCCTCAGGAAAAAAATGTTGACTGTGAAGGAAACTTGTGGCTAAATCAGTCCTTGCAAATATATTTTGGGTAGAGAGGGAAAAGGGGACCAAAATAATTCAGTGTTGAAATGGTTTAAAGACAAATAAATTTGAAGTAAAAGAAATAAGGCCTAACTTTAAGTAAAAGACTTTATGGGGACATCAGTCTTATGGTTTCTTTGGAAAGATTGCCACTTATACCAATCACCTAATATTTTTTTATCACTCACTGTGCTTTTTTTGCTACTTGCAGCAAAAGAGTAAAATATTCCTTGTTCTTTAGGTATTTATAAGTTATTATTAATGCATATTATCAATATTAGTTTAGTATATCAAATGAGAACCATTGGTTGATTGTAAATGGATATAGCTCTTTCCAAATATATAACTTGCAGATGGAGACACATTTCTTTTCTGTGGCCATTTTTTTTTTTTTGCTTAAGTACAAAAGGAAAATTTGTATATATCCAGAAATATGGACTTTCCTGAACCCAAAGACAAATCTTTAACATATTACTTTTAAAGCATAGGATGGCTAATTGCAGTCTGTTGCACCAATACTACCACATATGAGTTAGACTGAAATACTAGTTTTAAAAAATTACTTTTAATTTCTATTTTCAAATTTGCCTAAAGTCTTTTCTTGAACCAAATTGAAAAGTATTTTTTTTTCTTAGTATCAACATAAGGACTTTACAGATAGGTTGAGCATTGTTGTTTAGCATTGTTCTGTTTATTTGGATATTGTATTTCAGTAAATCAGGCTCTTTTGGAATCAATAAAGTATGGGCCCTTCTTCACCCATAGAAAATGTGCTCTTCTATAGAAAATCAACTTCAAAAGACCTCATATTTCTATCAAGGATGCCTTTGATTCATGCATAGACTGTTTTCATAAAAAAAATACAATAAAGGTAAGAAAGCAAGCTCATGAATCAGGAGTTCTTAATGTCTTCTTCACCTGGTTTTTGTAGAAGTACTATGTGTAATCGTTTCTACTTGGAAGAAAATTTCAACTCAAAATATTTTGAAAATTACTCCCTGAGTATCTTAATCATTTCATCTCCTACAGAGAAGTTTTTGTTTGTTTTTCCATTCATTTAGTCAGATCAGCCTCTCTTTCTAGCCTTTTGTTAGGAAGTGTCTCAGCTACTTCTTGATATGATAGTAACTCATATCTATATGCTGCTTCTAGATTTAGGAAGTGCTTTCATTACAACATATGAGTTATGTAGTGGAAGTATTTACAGATGAGGAAACTGAGGCTCCAAGAGTTTGTGACTTAGCCATGGTCACGTAACTAGTAAGTGTTAGAATCAGGATTTAAATACAGTTTCCCTGCTTCCCTATTGTCATTTATTCTACATCTACAATAATATATTTGGTCTAGAGTTACTAATCGTGAAATACAGTGGTTCCCCTATTTGGATGGTGGATAGTGTCATAGATGGACAACTGTTAGGGTGCTTAGATGCCATTTAGTCCAGTGTTTTCCATTTGAGGAAAAGAAAATTAAGTCTCAGAAAAGTGAAGTTGTTTTCTGAGAGTTACTCTAGTTGTAAATTTCAGAGATGGAATTTGAGGTTGCTTTATATCCGTTGTTCTTTCCTCTATGCCCTGCTGCCTATCCTTGAAAATTCAAATAAGACATAATAGTAGGTGTCAGTTATAGAGCACTTTAAGGTTTGCAAAACAACATCAACAACAAAACCCTTCACCTATTAACCTGATACCTTTTTTGTTCTTTGCAATAGTCCTACAAGGTTGGTGCTATTATTACCTGCATTTTACAGGTTAGTAAACCAGGACTCAGAGAAATTAAATGAGTTGACCAGTGTCATATAGTTATTCATTCTCCAAGACAGGATTCATATTCAGATGTTCCTGACTCTGAGTCCAGCACTCAATCCTCTAATCCACCTAAGTGTCTTCATAATTAATAACTGTCTCATATATAGGTAGATATAGATAAAGATAGAGATATTGAAAAAGGTAGTTATCCTTATGTATCTATATGTACACACATTAACACATATAGGCCTAGAAACTTACATTGGAGGAATATATAACACATGCACACAGCATGTTTGGGTCAAAAGGAATGTTCAGTCATTATGAAGCAATGAAGTAATTATCACACCTAACCTTTCTGTTCCTGTGTTTGTGTGTACACATTTATGCACATGTGTATCACATTTCAGACACACAACACATCTCTGATTCAGTGAGAGAAAGCTAATTTTATTCCCTGGTGAGAATAGGTCAGTATTGAATTCTAGGTTCTTATCTCTCTTCTTATGTTGACAAATTTTCCATCTTCCAATTTTACTTAAATACATCTAAGAAATATCCAGTTTATTTGGATTTTTTGAACTCTCCTCAGAGTTGTTTTCCCCCCAAATGATTTTCATTGTGTTGTGAGATGTTGCTGCTGATTATCTTCCATTCTCCTTCATGATGTTTCACAAATGAGTTTGTATGCTGAACTTATTTTGACTTTGGCTGCCATCTCTCTACCCTTGGCAAAAAGACTAAATATTTACTGAGGCGGTTTCTGAGCCCCTGCTACCTCATCTTTGTTGTCACTGTTTTGTAATGGTTAAACTCCTGTAAGAAATGATGATAAATCCACTGTCTTTACTTTTGTCCTACTTGCCTCCCTTTCTGGAGGATAAGATGGTAAGAGGAGTTGCTACAGCCTGTTTAAACAAGTTGGATTAAGAATTTAATTACATGCAGTATCTTCTCAGTTTTATTTTTTGTTCTGCTTTGAAATTGATTTTGTCTATGGTTCTAAACAGATTGTACCCAGATAATTGATGCAGAAATGGTTGCTAAATCAGTAACCCACTTCCTGCATATTAATATAAAGTTGGTTTCATATTTAATGATCTTATTTTGTTTTTACCACATGCATTGCCTTCATTCTCTCTTCTTGAAGAAAATGCTCTTGATGGTCTTAGTGGAAAGAGTCCTGATTTGGAATCAGATCCCTGGATTCAAATCCCAGTTCTGCCACTTTTTTATGTCCCTGACTTTTGACAAGTTGCTTAGTACCTCTAGACTTCATTTCCTTCATCTAGAAAGTGAGATTGCTAGACTAGAATGTTACAATTCAATTTTGTCATTATGTGCAGGCATGAAGCTTCTGAATTTTCTTCACAATCTTTTGAATGATATGCTTTCCACATTTTGTACCACATTTTCCAATAATATTTACTTTCCTTTCCACTGCACAAATTCACATTGAAATGACTAAGTTTTGAGATATTTGTTGACTTGGTTTGAAGGTCTGTTTTGCTCTTTTCCCTCCCCCTAAAACATATATAATTATGGTTGTCTTTTTACTTACATTCATCATGCGCATTATGACCCAAGATAACAAATGTCTAAGAAATGATTTTTCTTGTGGCCTTTGGTTGCCTAACTCAACTGATCCCACCAATACCTTTGTTCACTTCTCTGAGGACATGTCCTTCCATTTCATGGCATTTTATATCAAAAATAATAAAAATGCTTCAGACAAATTCATGGCATGCATTATGCTTATTAAGACAGCTATAATTCTAATGGCAACGTCATTTACTTAAATAAAAACAAGATGCATTAAATAGGTCATTTGTTTATAACAATGAACAAAGAGATTAGTAATCCCAAAACTAACAAGAAAAAAATGTGATATAGTTGAAAAAGTCAGCAAATTTTTAGATTTTTAAAGATATATTATATTTGAAAGCTGAAAAGGATCATTTGACCCAACTCTCTCGTTTGAATGACAAGGAAACTGAGACTCCAAAGAGGTTAAGTAACTCCCTTAAGCTTTAGTAGTGAGCTGATTGGATCGGGGTGTTCTGGGTTCAAATCCCTTCACTGACACTTAATAAATGTGTAACTATGAGTGTATTATTTCACTTAACTGAGCTATAATTTCTTTATCTATGAAGTACAAGTGACAAATATTTTTGCCACTTTACAACTATACTATATCTAAACCTACTAGGTCTGGGGTTAGAACTCAGATGTCTTACCACCTTTTCTAGAATTTTCCCTATTATCTTGTGTTATCAGACAGTTAGAAATGCAGGTTTGGAGTTGGGGAGTGAGTTTGGTCCACAGAAACAATTTAGGGAGTCATCTGTAGAGATATCATATTTGAAAACAGATAATGTAAGAAAATATTTGTGAGATGGAGAGATTTTAGAGAGAAGAGAATTGAGGACCCAAGACAGAACCTTAGGAAATGAGTTATTTGGGTATGAAAGGAAGAGGACAAAGTATCTCTGTGAGAAAAATCTATTAGAGAGTTAGGTGAAAAGCCAGGGTAGTGTGGTATTTAGTTGTTGCAAAGTGCATATAATTTTTTATATGGAATATAAAATATATTGTGTTATGTTATAGAGTTGTCATAAAAAGTATTTTGTTTCTTTGATACATATTAGTAACAAGTAACACACTGTTTCAGTATAATAAATAGCACATGTTTAACAAAGCACTTCAGTATAGTACCAAAGCAAACTTTTTTTTTTAATAGTGAAAACCAGTGTGTGTTATTCTATACCAAGTATACCCATGTGCGGCATGGCCCAATAGAAAGAATGTTGAATTTGAATTTAAGGGATCAGGGTTCAAACGCTGGATTTACTTATTACTTCCTCTGTAACCTTGAACAAATCATCTAACCTCTCTGGGCCTCAGTTTTTAGTCTGTTTTCAGTCTGTGAAATGGGGGATTAGGCTAGATGATATATGAGTTTTCTTCTGGCTCTAAATCTATTATTCTATAACCTGTTGGATATACTTTATCACAATGTGGTGGATTCATTCCTGTTCATCAATAAAACACATATCTAAATCTATTCAGTTCTTTTTGATGAGTACTTTTTATTTCAAAGTTAAAAAGACACAAAAGCAATATAAAGTTTTATTAGAGATAAATAAAACTAGGAGAAATTTTATACTTCTCATGTGTTTTTTTCCCAAATAATTAGAATAGTGGGACTGTTACTCCATTGACTTTAGAAGAGTACTGTGTAAGTGCCAATGTGTAACTTATTTTATATAATGGAAAGTTGTATAATGAAGCACGAGATATGATTTCAAAAATCTGTGAATTTATGGTAGAAAAAATTTTTGCTTTAGTAGAAAAAATCAGATATAAGGTATAAAAACATTTAATCAAGTAGAAGATCTTGTTATGTTCAATTATAAAAGAAAGAATGAAGTAGATATATTTAGGTCAAGTCAATAAGCATTTATTAATCATCTACTGTATGTCAATTATGCTAAGTGCAGGAGATTACAAAGGCAAAAATAGTCCTTGATCTCAAGGATCTCACAGTCTATTATGGTAAGTACAAACAAATACATAAAAAACACATATATAATGTATATGTATATATGTACACATGCACACATATATATACACATACATATGCATATATACAGTGCATGCAGATATATTATGATAAATTGGAGATAAACATTGAGAGGGTTCAGGAAAGGCTTTGTATAGCTGAGATTTTACCTGAGACTTGAAGAAATCCAGAGGCAAAGAGGCTGAAATGAAGAGGAAGAGAGATCTAGGTATGGGGAAAAGCCAGGAAAAATTCCTGGAATAGGGAAATTTACTCTCTTGTGCCTAGAACAGTGTAACAGCAAGCACCCTAGCATACCCAGGATGGCTTCTAGCAGAGGTTCTTTGATCTGCTTTTCTAAAGGAAAGCAACTCAAAAAGGGTTAACAATCTTACTTTAATCAAACTTATATGTCATTTATCTAATTCAGGGGAAAAAGTCAGTACCCTGAACTTCAGAAAATACAGACATAAATTATAAGCAGACAAAAAAATACAGGCAGAGAAAACAGAGAGAGCTTCTAGCTGTCTGACCACTGTATATATGCATAGTTAGTTACCGAAGAGAGAAGCACCAACATCTTCAGGGTTGAGGACACCATAACCTTCGTGATCCTCTGCCTAATTACAAAATAACAAAAGATGGGCCTTCCTGGAAAAACAAGCTTCTCCTAAGCAAGCTTTTCTTCTTGGGCTCAAAGTGAGACCCATTAAGGGGCAGCGAAGATCTTCTAATTCCCTTACCATTACTAACAGAAAGGATGCTGATATTACTGGATCTCAAAGTATCTGGTGGGGAGCAAGATATGACTAGAAAGATAGGATTATGAAGGACTTTAAAAGTCAAATGAACAATTTAATATTTGATCCTGGGGGTAAAAAGGGAGGCAGTATGGTTTATTGTATGCAACTTGGGGGATTGATATGATGAGACTTGTACTTTAGGATGACTAGTTTCAAAGCTAAATAGAAGATTGACTAAGGAAGGAGAACCAATCAGAAAAACATTGTAATATTTCCGGCATAGGTGATAAGGGCCTATCCTAGTATAATGTTGAAGGAGAAAAGGGAGGGGGCAGATGCTATAAAGGTAGAATCAGCAGGATTTGCCAACTGATTGGATGGAAGAAATGAGGAACTGAAAAAAACTGCATATGGACATGGGTGACTGGATAGACATTGGTACCCTTAAGAGTAATAGGGAGTTTAAGAAGAGGAGAAGATTTAGGGAGAAGGAGGAAGGAGTTCATTTTTTTTAACATTTTGAATTTAAGATTTCCATAAGACATTGAGTTTGAGATATCCAATAGAAAGCCAGAGATGTAAGACTAGAACCCAGAAAAGAGGTTAGGGCTAGATAAATAGATCTAATAGTCATCTGCATAGTGCTGATAATTGAATACATGAGAGCTGAGGAAATCAACAAGCAAAAGTGAAAAGAAGTGAAGAGAGGAGAGGAGAGGAAAAGAGAAGAGAGATCCCAACATAGAATCTTGGGAAAGGGAGGGCATCTACAGTTAGGGGGTATGGCTTGAATGAAGATCTAGCAAAGGAAACTGAGGAGCAGCAGTCAGGTAAGGGAAGAATAGAGAGAAAGCAGTTATATGAAAGCCTAGGAGGAACAATAACAAGGAGAAGAGGGTGATCAATGGTGTCAAAGGTTGTAGGGAGGTCAAGAAAGATGAGGATTGTGAACAGGCCCTTAAATCTGGCAATTAAGAGCTCCTTGGTAACTTTGGCCAAAGCACTATCAATTGATTGATGAGATCAGAATTCAGACTCTTAAGAAGAGAATGACAGGAAATGAAGTGAAGCTATGAATTGTAGACTGCCTTCTCAAGAAGTATAGTCAGAAAGGGGCAAGGAAGGGAGGATTTATGGGATTATAACTAGTGGATATGGACAGATCAGGTGAGGGTTTTTGCTTTTTAGAATGGTTGATACATAGAGGTAAACAGTATAGAAGCAGCTTGTAGACAGGGAAGATAGAAGATAAATGAGAAAGTGTAGATGATAGAGGGGATAATATGCTAAGAAAAACAGGATGAAATATGGGATCACTTTTGCATGTAAGAGGGGGCTTGTTTTTTGCAAGAAGGTCTGCATTTTCATGTGAGAAAGGAATGAAGGAGGATATAATGCAGAAAAGCATCTGACTGATGTGACTTGAAGAAGAGGGAAGAAGAGGACTGCAGAACAGAACAGAACAAAATGGAGCATGCATGAAGCTTCAGGTCTCTATTGTGTATAGCTTGTTTTCCAGGTGTATAACAAATTCACTCTGTGTGTTTCAAAGCTGTCCTGTTTGTGCTATCTTGTTTGAGCAGCCTTCCCAATGTTCTCTCTTCTGCATTAAAAGTGTCTCCATTATCCTATTTTCTTTCTCTTCTCATATCCTGTCACTATTCCCCCTCATCCTCTCACCCACCTTCACTGGAGGAATTTATACACACACACACACACACACATATTTATATATATAAATTAATATTTTTAGTTTTCAATATTCATTTCCACAAGATTTTGAGTTACAGATTTTCTCCCCATCTCTCCCCTACCCCCATCCCAAGATGGGAAGTGTACTGAATACCCCTTCCCCAGTCTGCCTTCCCTCCCCCCCCATCCTACCCTTACTTTCTTGTAGGGCTAGATGGATTTCTATATGGAATATTTTTTTTAAAGAAAATAAAAATAATATCCTTGTGACAAATATGCATCATCAAACAAAACAAGTATACTCATTGGCTGTGTCTGAAAAGTTGTCTTATTTTTATCTCGAGTTGCTCTCCTCTCTGCCATGATATGGGTCGCAAAGTAGAGACTTTGTGATCTATTAGAAAGAACATTTAATTTCATGTAAAGGACCTGAATTAAATTCTGGCTCTTCATGTTATTGCTTGTATAACCTTGAAAGTGGGACTTCACTTCTCACAGCCTCAGTTTCCTCACCTGTAAAATGATGGAGTAGGGCTTCATTTAAAATCAGATTCCCTGATTGCTATATAGTTCTGTGGTATTGTCATCCTCTATGCAAATAGAGTTGGACAGCCAACAGCTAATTGTCTTAGTGTTTATAAGCTGGGTGTTTCTCTGTGTGTTTGTGTACACTTACCAAAACAAAATGAAAATTAACACCTTTAAAAATTCACACTAAAAATATGAAATTAAAAATTGCAGTTAATTATACTTTAAGTTCAGGTGTTAGAGATGAATGCTCAGTTTCATTTCACTTTCTACATTATGTGTGAGACAAGGCAGGTTACTTTAAGATTGATTAGAAAAAAGAAAATGTTAGGAAGAGTGGATTTTAAATGTATTTTTTCCCTTCATCTTCTTTAGGAGAGCACATAACTGCTATAAATGCCGTCAGTGCCGCTTCACAGCTGCTGATACCCAGTCACTACTAGAGCACTTCAACACGGTGCATTGCCAGGAATTGGATATCACTACGGCCAATGGAGAAGAGGATAGCCATGGTGTGTCTGCTATCAAGGAGGAACCCAAAATTGACCTGAAAATCTATAGTCTAATCAATCCAGATTCTAAAATGGGGGAGCCAGTCTCTGATGCCATAGTGAAGAGGGAGAAACTGGAAGACAAGGAAGGGCTTAAGGAGAAAGGTTGGACTGATGGTTCTAGTGATGATCTTAGAAATGTGACCTGGAGAGGAGCAGAAATTTTAAGGGGTAGCCCATCTTATACTCAAACAAGCTTAGGCCTCCTGACTCCTGTGTCTGGTACTCAAGAGCAGCCGAAGACTTTAAGGGATAGCCCTAATGTAGAAGCTGCCCATCTGGCACGACCTATTTATGGCTTGCCTGTTGAGACCAAGGGATTCCTGCAAGGAGTGCCCACTGGAGGAGGAGAGAAGTCTGGATCCCTTACACAGCAGTATCCTGCATCAGGTGAAAACAAGTCTAAGGATGAGTCGCAGTCCCTGTTACGGGTAGGAAGCTTTTTCTTTCTTTCTTTCTTTTAATGCTAACAAGAATAAAAACAAACCTACTCTCTTAGGAACACAGATTTTTTTTTTTCTTTTTTTAGGAGCATATTATGGCATAGGGGTCACATTATCCATATCAATTTGAAAATTCATATTTATAATGTTAAGTTGGCTGAAAGTAATTCCTATGTGTTTGTATCATAAGACACAGAGTAGATGCAATGGTAAGCAATCATTTGTTTGTCTTTTCTATTAGTTCTGATTGAATCTTGGTTAATCATTCCTGCCTATTATGCATGATGATGAGGATACATTTGAAGGAGAAAGGTTTAGAACCTAAGAGGGATGCACATCTGTTACATTGAAATAACTAAATGCCCCTTAAATTTCAAGATGGTGTGACAGTTCTACTTAATAAGCAAGATGTCAGAAAATTCAGACACTAAGAACATAAAACCCTCACTGTGAAGTTATTACAGAATTGTGATGTTTGGTAAAACACAAAATATAATTACATACTAATGGCAGTGCTTATTATTTGGTTGCCAGGGAAAAGGAGTGGGGGGGGGGGAGATTCTGAGAAAAAGCTAAATGTAATGAGTATGACAAACCTCAATATTAGGAGAAATAGTACATATTGTGTTCTTTTTATCATCCAGGAAGAAAGGCTGAAGAATGATGTTTTTCATGGGTAATAAATGACTCTCAGTAAAATGAGCTTTTTATTTTTTTTTTCTCGTTACTATCATGCATTCAGTCTGATTAAGAATTTTTTTTTTAAGATTTTGGAAATTCACATGTTCAAAGTGATGTTTATTTTTAATCTAAATTATCATAGATAGTATTTTCTACCTGAATTCTAAGGAAGTGTTGAATATTCACAAGGGATTTAGAACCTCTGCTTAAGTATAGAAGGGGCTCTTGGAGCCTAGGCTTTTCAGAGTTCAGGTCAAAATGTATCCCATTAAATATAGATGAACCAGCTCAGTATTGGGATCCACAATGTACAGGTCAGACATCTGGGGTGGTGGTGGGGAGCCTGGGAGGGGATGAGGAGGACAAACGCCTTAAGCTAACACTGAAAGAAGAATGATTCTCCTCAGTGCATGCATGACTCTTCTCTTCCTGCTTCCTTGGGATTGTCTGGAAGTTGTCTGGGCTTCCTAGTAGCCTCCTAGATAGATGATTGAGTAGTATCCGTTAGTGTTGATTATGAACCTTTGTTCAGAAATTTTGACTACGCTGGAACCAAGTACTGAACTGGGATAGAAAGAGATATCTGTTCTCTTCTGATTGTGAAACAAAAAATCTTTAATTATACCCCTTATGAATACCTTGAAAACAATCCCCTTCATCTCCCTTCCGCCCCCCAAAAAAAAGAAAAAGAAAAGGGAAGGATGGAATGAAAATTCATTGTAAGCCTTTGAACTCTGGTTATTACTTGAGGGACCATATTAACATTAAAAAAAAAGCGTTCAATACTACTTTTTTCTAAAGAATAAATTTGTTAGTTTTTTATGATTTCATGTCTTAGGGATTTTGTGTAGTTCATTGTCCTAAGGAAGCAACATTCTGGATTTTTGTAGATTGTACCAAGCATTTTGTTAGTTCATTGACATTCAGACTTTATACTCAAAAAATGAAGCTTTTTTCTCACTTTCATTGGATTAGAATGTTTGATTCTTCAGCAACATTACTTTGTCTACATCCTTTTAACACTTTAATATCTTAAAATTATATCAGATTATTCAATAATTGAATATCTGATGGACCTCTCAGTATAATAACAAGATTTTAGTGCTACTTCCTGGCCTCCACTCCCTTGTAGATTGTGGAATAATAGTCCTCATTTAACAAATTCAATTTCTTTCTCATTCTTCCAGTCCTCAGACCCTTCCCTCTTGCCCCCATAAAGAAGTTTCTTACAACAAGTGTATTTTGTTTTATCTTTCTAAGTCTATTGTTTCTGTCTACATGAGCTCCTGAAGCAGTTGTCATGTAGCAAACGATCCTGTATTTTCATAATAGTATCTGCCTAAAGTGTATCTCTCCAGAAAGATGGGGAGAAAATCACAAATTGTCATGGACAATAATAATTTTTTTTTTAAATTGTATAACTAATCTTGAATCTCTTCTGTTCTAATTTCTGTTGTATAAGGTAGAATATTTTTGGAACTCTAGTTAGTGGTTGAATTAAGATGAATAGGTTAATGGGCCCAAACTGATTGCACCAATTGAATTTTTAAAACAAGCTGTGTGCTTTTTTTTTTTTTTTTCCCTTTTAAACAATTCATGCTTATGTGACTGACTTAGGAGACAGAAGTGAAAGTCTCTTGGTCCATATTGCTTTTGGTAGTAGAAGTCTGTATCCCCCAGTGCTATAGCAAGAAAAGTCATTACATCTATTGGTTTAGGGATGCTAAACCAAAGGGAAAGACTGTACTTTCATGTGATATTTAATAAGATACAATTTGAGAACTTTTTTGAATAATAAGTTATAAAATAGAAATAGGAAAGTGAAATTTATAAGGTTCATTTTTCCTTTTTTGAATGATAACGATAAGCTAGTTCTTTTTCTCAGTGAATTAAATCCAATCGAATAAACATTTACAAAGCACATACTATGGTAAGGCACTGTGCTATTGTGCCTTGCATTGAGAAACAAGAAAAAAACACGAGTCCCTGTCTGCCAGTAGCTTATTTTTGATTAGGAATAAATACAAAAATAAGTAAATTCAAAATAATTTGAGGAGGGAGAAAGTAACAACAGGGGTAACCTGGGAAGGCTTCTAGAAGGAGAAAAGAATATAAGGATAGTGAAAGACAGAGATTAGAAGGGAGTACTTTCTAGGGTCTTTGGCTAGTTTATGAATTGCTTGGAGATTGACAATGCAATTTTGAATTTGGAAATAGCTAGTAGTCATGTTGACTAGAACCTATAGTACAGGAAAGGGGAAACTGTGAACAGCGGCTAGAAAGAGTTATTAGAATTAGATCATAAAGGGTCATAAAAGGTAGGTTAAGTAGTAGTTTGTCCTAGAGGCAAGTAGGGGAGCTGTAACAGCAAGCACCCTAGCATGCCTAGGGCAGCTACTAGCACAGGTTCTTAGATCTGCTTTTCTAAAGGAAAGCAACTCAAAATGGGTTAACAAGCTTACTTTAATCAAACATATCATTTACCTAGTCCAGGGGGA
>CM053587.1:258960515-259018636 GCA_028646515.1 Pseudochirops corinnae | reverse complement strand
GTAGCCACTTTAGCAAAGGGCCTAGGGGCAGGGAAGATCTTCAGATTCCCATAACAGGAGCCCAAGAGCTTTTTTTTTTTTTTAGCATGGAATTGACATATTTAGACATTTCTCAAGAAGATTTGTGAAGAGTGGCTTATAGAGGGAACAGATTGGAGGCAAGATTATAACTTAGATATCTATTGCTATAGCCTAGGTGGAGAGCAGAGGGGAGAGAAAGACAGACAGAGACAGAGAAAGAGAGACACACAGAGAGACAGAGACAGAGATGGGATAGACACAAAGAGACAAAAAGAAATAAAGAAAGGGAGAGAGAGGTTGCACGCAAATATATATTGAACAAAAAAAACTTGTTTAGAAAGACAAGTAAAATAAAAACAATACAAAATAATTATCCAATTTTATGTAAATATAGGAAGGATCTGTGAGTTCCTCTCAATGAGGGAACTCCCTCCATCTATGTATCAAGCTAACCATCTGTGATTTAGTAGATTATTTCTAGGAAGTTGCCTGAGGGCACATAGAGTTTAAGCAATTTACCCAGAGTTACATAGGAAGGTCAAAGTTGAAATTTGAACCCAGTCCTTCCTATCTTCAAGTTGAGCAATCAGACCACAGTATCTCTTCCTGATAATTTTTAATAGTTGATATTCTAAAAGTTAACATCTCCCCACTACCTGCCAAACTGTACAACTCCACAGACACATGCCTTGCTCTCAAACTTCCATGTCTTTCCCCCATGCCTGGAATATTCATTCTCCTTCTCTGGTTTCTTGTAATCTGTGACTTTCTTAATAATTTAATACTTAATATCTGATATTGACTATAGTGTTATTGATTATTAGTGGAAGCTTGTTGGATTGGCCAGAGTGAAGAAATATCACTTTTATTGTAGAAGTCCATTTTTTAAAACTATCCAGTTGAATCATTTTAGAAAAAATGTCTGGTTTCACCCAGAAGTAAGTTATTGATTTTCCCCCATCTTTGAGTTTAGTTTCTGTGTACAAAACTATTTTATTTTGTGAAGTTCTGAGAATTGGAATTGGACAATCCTCAGAAGCCAGCTAGTTCAGCCTGTTCCTGATCAATAGTCCATCTACAATATCCCCAAAGTGTTTATTCAGCCTTTGCTTGAAGACCTCCTGGGAAGGGTGACATACTATTCACTTCCCCACTCCTGTAGGAAGGAAGGGAGGGAAGAATGGAGAGATGGAAGAAGAGAAAGGAAAGGAAGAAGGGAAGGGGGGAAGAAAAAAAGAAATAAGGGAGGCTAAGGAAGAAATTTACTTTCTAAATACTTGGGAGGACTTCTGTCACTAACTAGGCAAATCTCTTCATTTTTAAGTTGAAGAAACTAAGGGCCAGGAAGATTTTGTAATCTTCCCAAGATCTGACATCAGGTAGATCATTAAGGGAGTGGGATGCAAACTCAGATAATCTGACTCTGGATCCTTCGCACTGTATCTTAATAAATATTAGTTGAAGCTGAAGTTACATCCTTTCTTCTACTTTCTTCCACTTTTAAGTTTGAACAAGACACTTTTTCTCTCTAGATCTTGGTCTAATGAGTAGGTTGTATCAGATGGCCCATAAAGTCTCTTTCTGCTCAAATTCCTTTGACTCCTGTGTAACTTTCTGTAAAGAAATATCATTAGTTCCTTCACCTGTACCTCATGTGACAGAGTTTCCATTTGCTTCAACATCCTACACACAAACCCCTGAAAAGACTTATGGAGCAAATACATCTGTATTTTTTTAAACTGTTATTAGCATTGTATTTTTTTCATGTTCTGAACAAGTTCCTAAATGGGAGGTTATGTGTCAAGCATTACTTATAGCATGTAAACATTTATTTTTCTTTTAAATTTAAATAGTCTTTTATACCTTTCTGAAAAGTAATTTGTTCTCACTGGATTATTAGCCACAGACTAGCGTCACAAAATCATTAACTTTATGAGTGGGAAGAATTTTAAAAACTAAAATGTTCCTTTACTATGGCATAACTTCATATGCAAATGTAAGAATGTTATTGTACTGAAAGTTTGATTCTAGAATAATAGTTAATAAAAATATTGCAAATATTAAATTATATTGGAACTTAAATTTGTACCTTTTCAGGACACTATTTCCAACCAGAGTTAAGAGCTAACTCAGAATTGTGACTGAATCAGAGAATTTATGGGGGGAAAAATAACCAAAGGGATATTAAAGTATTAAATTAAATATTTTCTTTCACATTTTAAATTGAATTACTCTGGTATTTCCTTTTTTATGGTATGTAAAATATATAATTTCTTCTATTTTAATATGTATTCATACAAATAGATGTATCTATGCATATCTGTACATATATGTATATACACACACATACACAAATATGTGTGAATCAAATATGTATGTATGTATGTATATGTATACACATACATGTTTGCTTGTTTGAAGAGTACTTACGCAAGAAGTTTACCGAGTTTAGTTCTTTTGACTGAGTACGAAAATTGGAAGAACCAACTGAATTTTATGAAATTGGTAATAATTCTCATCTCAACTTCTGAATTTATTTATGTCAAGGGGAGGAATATGTCATTAAGCTAATTAAATATTTTAATAATGCCTAATGCATTTTTAGATGTTAAATGCACTACAAAAATGTATTTAAATTTAATTGATGCTGTCTTTGACCCTGTGTTCATCCCATTTCCTCTCCAGCAGTAAAGAAGAGTGATTTGTGAGATGAAAAGCAGGCCAGGGGGTGTCAAATTTTGGTTGATCTGAGGTGTCCTTTATACGAATGTTTTTTAGTCCATTGTTCTGTACACAATATCATCTGTTCCCAGAATTAGAACTTTGGTGTTGCCTTTAAATATTAATTCAAGCATTATTTTCCACGCATACCTAGAAAGGATTCGTTTTGGAAATTATTTTTATTTCCAAGTGGGGATTTTAGTATTTGTTTTGTCTTTACTACCGTTTATGTTTTTTTTTATGTTTTTTGCATCTTAGTTTTCTATGGGTTCACAGCATAGCCCCATTGACACAGTGCAGGTAAGCAGGATTCTATTGGTCATGTTCCCTACTTAGCCCCCCACTGCCTGGCTGTGTGACTTTGGAGAAGGGCCTCTCATAATCTCAGTTGATCCATCTGTAAGAGAAGATAATGATACCTAGCTTCCTTACAGAAGTGTTGTGAAGCTTAGTTAATTAATGTTTGTAAAGCAATTTGAGATTTTCAGATTCAGGATGTTAGATAAGTACAAAATAGTATTATTATTTGTTCATTTTGTAAAAGTGATACAAAGACAACACAATGCAGATGCTCTTCCTTCTTTTCCTTAGAGGACTTGAATTTATAGTTTAAAGATTTGTTGATACTGGATGGTCTATTGAGATGCAAAAATGTTCCTTTTGGGGCAGCATATTGGCAGCCACACAATGTTGTTCAACCAAGCAACATTGTTGAATGCTTTACAGCCCCTTATACTGGTCAGTAGAGACATTTTTTTTTGCAAAGCATTTCAAGTGAACAGTCCCTATTTGAAGTTGTTTTTTTTTTTTTTTTCCTTTAGCTGAACATGGAGTTTAGGAGATAAAAAGTACAACTTACTGTAATAGGGATGTCATACATAGAGTGGAACTTTAGACTTTGAAAGATTGCCATAGGTACATGTAAAATATCATAGTACTGACATTGACTGAATCAGTATGACTGAGCCCTATCCTTCGTTGCAATTGGTATCAAGTGCAATTTAAGCTAACATTTCCTCAGGTCAAAAAGAAAAAGTATCATGATTTTTAAGCCTTTTTTTTTTGACTGGTGTGGGCAGCCTGGCAGAAATTCCTGGGTCACAGGCAATCCAAGGGAGCGTGTAGTTCATCAGGTTGTACCTTACGAAATGGTATCCTATAGTGCAGAATCAGTTAATTATTTCCTGTATAGAGCTCTATCTTTCTCCTTACTTCACAGACCACATGTGTCAGGAGATAACAGGCCCCCAAAAGGAAGCCTTTGTTGAAGAGTCTCACAGGGTGGAAATGAGAAATCCACAAAATGTGTTCAAAGTTTCAGTAGCACAGATGCAAAATGTCACCAAAGTATGCCAGCTCCAGCAACCACAGGATCGATGTTTTGTTTTGTAATTTTTGGTGGCAGAGTATAGCGTGCTGGTTGGTGGATCAACTGAAATTTTAATGGAGAAGAATATCATTAGAGTGTCGTATTTTTGGCTCCCCTTTGTGCATTTTTATGGATATTGCTATTTATCCTACCCCAAAGGGTCTCATTCCAAAGCTAGTTTCTCTGTGGCAGTATCTCATTTTCCCCCCATTTCCTCTGACTCTGTTAGGGATCTTTCAGGAAGTATTTTTAGTCAAGGCCATTCATTGCTGCTCAGGTCTTCTAATTAACTCAGGGAAGCTCAGCAGGCAATGTCTTACTAATGCATACAGCAATGTTAGGTCAAGGAGCTGCCAAATCTTTTTAGTTTAGTTAGAAGCACCTGTTTCCACAATTCAGGAGGAGGCATATTCTCATTTTAAACACTGCTGAATCATAGAAAATTGGCATGAAAATAATAAACAGAACTAAATTTTGACTTGATGTTCTAAAAAAGAAAAAATCTGTATACTTGTCTATATCTTTCAGTGTTAAGTTCAAAAACTGTAAAGGGGGCTAAGTAAACTTTACATACTTTTGAAACTGTGAGATATTTTTAAAGGAAAACACATTCCTGAGATTGTATGTGTAAAATCTAAGTGACTACTGGAGCACACCCACCAAAACGTGAATGCTTTGTATCACTATTCATGATAGCAATAAGATGGCAGTCAAATGTTCAGTGTTATCCTGCCCAGTGAAATAGGTATTTCTACTGTGGGAGGAATCAGACTGGCCAGAGTGGCTTGTGGAGGGCAGTGTATGGCAAATTAGCTTGAACAATGATATAAAATTTTATATTTTTAAAATTTGAGTTTACAGAGAAAAATACAAGCAGAACTGTTAATTTGTTTGTAATTTTTTTTTAAACCTAATCTGTGATTTCATCAGTACAGGGAGCACTCAGTGAGTAACTCCCTCTACCAATGCTGATAGATCAGCATTTTCTCTGCAAATTATAATCTTTGAGAGTTGTTAGGGCACCAGGAGGCCAAGTAGCTTGCCCACCTTACATAGCCATTATGTCTCAAAGGTAGACCATGAAATCAGGTCTTCTGCCTTCCGGGCAAGCTCTTTATTTACTATCTCACATTGCCTCTCTTTGATATATTTTGGTTTATTTTGTAAAAATGAGATTAATGAAAAAATACAGAAAAGATGAATTAGTTTGAAATCTCAAGAAAGAGGGATACATTTTTTGAGTTTAGGTTGATAAAAACATAGATCAGAGAAACTAGGTTCAAATCCCTGTCTGCTACTATCTGTTTGATCATTAACTTGTTACATCAATTATCTGGGCATGTCAGTTTTCTCATCTGAAAATAAGAAGGTTGAACTAGATGGCTACAGATCCTTTCCTGCTCTAAATCTATGATGATATTGGTAATGTGATTTTGATGGCATGATTGATTTGTGCAAAACATATTAAAATGTACCTTGCACATAAATGGATAATGAAAAGACTGGCTAGAGTCACTAATAGACAAGCTTATAATTTGGTTTAAACTAATAAATTATACACACACACATGCACACACAGTTTTTCATAGCAATTAAATATTGTCTTGAAGCAAATTAGTATTCAATACAAATGTAATAATAATGATAAGAAAGGCATTGATTGCATATAAATGTGACAGGGGTAATCAGAGGAACCCCTGATTTATTTGGTAGAATCCTTGGTCAAGCAAGTCAGCGGTTCCCCTTATCACCCCTGTCTTCACCCTAAATTAAAGACTGTGTCTTCTAAGGTAAATATTCCTTTCTTCTACTGATTATAAAGATTGTATATGTAAAGTTTTATAAAGTACTGAGAATTTTATTTTGTTATTTTTTAATTGAATAATTTTAGAACTATGTCCATTTTATACCATCTAGGAAAAAGTGAAAATGTCAAGAATCTGAATTATTTTGGACACATTTTTTCTTTTTTGCTTCTTACTTGGGTTTTGTTATTAATGTTCAGATCATCTGACCTAAGATTTTCCCATTCACTTGTATATAAATGTTTATTTAAGCCTAAGTGACAAATTCTCTTTGATCAACTTTTTATTGGTTTTTGTAACAAGTAAGTTTACAAAGCAAATTAGTAAAAAAACTCATGCATTCCTCTGGATTTTTATCTGATTATTTTTATAGCATTGACTGAAAGGATCCACATTTTTTTTCAATTATCTTGGCACAGCCTCACCCATTTTTATTTTATATGGCATGATATTAAGGTTTAAACTGAATTGATAATGTATTATACTATATTGTGGTACTCTAAACCCAGATGAAATATATCCAAAGGAGAGTAGGATAATACATTCCTTGTATTTAAATTCAGCTTCCTTGCAAAAGATTGCTTGATGGACTTAGTAAATTATTTCTAATAAGAATTTTGTCAAAGATAGCAAATGACATTAAATTTATGGATCACCATCTAAAGGAGTCAGAACAGTCCATATAAAAATCCAGTTCATAAGTGAACAATGTTAGATGATTTCTCGGGAACGTTTCATAGAAGAATGATTTGCCTTGCAAAAAAAGTTTTATGAAGAGGTATGTAGATTTGGGTCTCTTGACAAAAATGAAATATATACTAATCTTTGAAGGTAATGTTAATTCCTTCCTTTTCAAATAATGCATAAATTTCTTCCAAAGATGTGGTTTGTGTTTCTACACTTGAGTTTATTGTCGGTACAGATTATTTAAACAGAAGCAATCTTTTGGTATTTACCCATGCCTGGTCAACTCCTGGGAACAGAGTTCAAAGGACTTCACTATTCACCTAATCTTAACTGAAACTGAAGAATTTCCTGTTCACAGTTTATTCAAGAAGCAATCACCTTTGAAGATGATTGAAGATTTGATTGACGATCTTCCAAGGAGAAGACAGTTCATTTCTGTTTTTTTCAGTTGCTGCTGTTGATATTATGGAGTCTTTTCTTATATTTAAGCGGTAGCTTGCCATATTAGATGACATTTGGCCTCAAAGCCAAGATGATCTCTGTTCAAGCTACTTCTCCGAGTGCTCTCTCTGAGACTATAAGGTACTGATATACATTGGCTTTTTGTTTTTCACCTGAAAGGTGCCTATAGCAGTGAAGTCACAGGTCTATTCCCAATCATATCCTAATCAAAATTTTCACTCTGAAAATTCTATAAGCAGGACAAGTCCAAGCCCTTTCCACAAGTTATTCAATTTCATTGAGATATGACGGTATTCTCTCTATTTCCTTTGCTAAATCTAAAGGAATCAAATTTATTTAACTGATATTCATATGCTATTGCTTCCAATCTCTTCCTAGTCTCCCTCTTTTGGACACTTTCCAGCTTATCAATATCCTTCCTAAACTGTGGCATCAGCTACCGAATGTAGTTGATGGAGTAACAGATGGCATATGATCAGAACAGAATACTATGGCTCTATCATCTATTTCCCTTTTTCCTGAGTACTATGATTCTCTTACACTGGCTTTAGGCCACATTAACTTCTGTTCTAAGGCTGCTCCAAACAAGTTGCTAAAGGAGCCTTCCCACATCAGTCTCACAAATTCTCAGCTCCATATGCTTTCCCTAATCCATTCTGTATTTTCAACCATTTCTCTCCTGCTTCCACCTGCTTCTTACTCTAGATTTCCTGTCCTAGACTGTCATTTTTCTCTAATTCCCATCCATTTTTTTTTTTACTACTCAGCACACTGCCTATTTCCCTTGCCCCCAATTCCTCAATTACTCTTGGTCCTGACAGAGATTTCATGTGGGTTAGAGCCCATTCATAGCCCTTGTCCCCAAAGCTAAAGTCTTCTTTTAGGAGTTCACATTTAACTGTTATCTTAAAGTAGAAATCTTGGATGCACTTTATCATAGGAATGTTATAGTCACAAGCAAAGCAAAATTTCTAATCCTGAAAGAAAAATTAATGTACAGATTGGTTAGAGGAAAGGATAAAAGAACTAGAAAATAATGGTGTGCGTTAGATTGCTTCTTAAATAGTTAGAAAATGGCTGAAAAATGTGGCATATGAGTAAGATATATATTATGATGAAAGACATAGTTTTAGAGTAGTATGAATCAATGAAGAGTAAAGTGAGCAGCACTAGAAGAATATTTTTTGCAATTAGAGCAATATTGTTTAAAAAAATAAAGACAAAATGGAAAGACTTATAAACTCTAACCAAAGCAAATACCAGTGAAGACTCTGGAGGGTCTATGAGTACATGTAGGCACTTCCTGACAGAGAGAGGATACTCTGAAAGTGCAGAAAGGGACATTCATTTTTCAGACATGGCCACTGTGTAGAATTGTTTTGTTTCCCTAAGTTTATTTCTTACAAAAGTTTTAGTTTTAGTTTTTTTTTTTTAATTCTTCCCCTTCTCTTGGTTAGCTGGAAGAGAGTTTGAGGAGATGGGGCTAGTAATGATATAAAAATCAAAAGAAGGTCATAGTGGGGTGGCTAGGTGGCACAGTGAATAGAGCACAGGACCTGGAGTCAGGAGGACCTGAGTTAAAATCTGCCTCAGACACTTAACACACACACACGCACACACACACACACACACACACACACACACACACACTAGCAGTGTGACCTTGGACAAGTCACTTAACCCCAATTGCCCTACCTTCCCCTCTCCAAAAAGCAAAAAAAAAAAAAGTCAGAGTAACTTTTTTAAATGCATAAAAGAGAATAGAAAAAAAAGTTCTGAAGCAAGAGCTAATAAGCTAGGTAATTTTGAAAACAATGAGTAGAATCTAGAAGATTATCTCTAAGCTTCCACCTTCTTTTCAAAGTCTAGAAAGGCAGCCTGGTATAAAGAAAAGAGTCCTGTCCTTAGAATTAGGAAACCCATTTACAAATTCTGCCTTTCATCATCCTTATAACCTATGTTAGCTTGGATATCGTTATCTATATCTTGGATATTCTTTATGTATAAAAGAGGAACAGTAACACTTATGCTACCAACCTTACAGAATTATTATAGGGGGAAAAGTAAATGTGAAAGCACTTTATTAAAAAAAAAGTAGATGTCTGTTAATTACCAAACACTTATTGTTTTCCTCTGGATAACCTAGATTAATTACCTACTCTACATAAATTCACACCAAAAAAAAAATCTTTTCTCTACATATTTTGCTGGGTGAACTACATCTGCTTCACGTATTCTATAATAATAGAAAGAATATTAGCTGAAGAATCTTAGGAATTGATTTACATGCATGGATCTGTCACTAATAAGTCATGTAACTTTGGGCAAATACTTCAATGTCTCTTAATGTTTCTTCATCTATAATATAAAGGAGTTGAATTAGATAATATATAAAGTTTGCTGCTTGACTCCACCCCCCCCAGATGTGTATTGCATAGCCTCTTAAGGTATGTGAATAATTATTCCATTGGTATGATCAGATAGTCAGTTAATAAGCATTCATCACATAATGAGAAGCAGCAATGGTGGTAGAGTCTATAGAAAGGTCTTATCTTAGGAGTCAGGAAGTCTTGCATTCAAGTCCCTCATCTCACTTTAGGACTCTTCAACCTGAAAACAGATGCAAGTCTTCACTGGTACAGAGTTTCCTCACTGAAATTTCCTTGTCTAATAAAACCATAGATCTTCTACTCTCCCTCCACCACAAAAAATGCCAGCAAGAAAGTTTAGGGCAAAAGTTTTATGTTCTTTTATTTAGTGAAATGACTACTACTGATGTCTAAGTATTATTGTGCACTTTGGAATACGTGTTATTTTAGCTGACAATGCTATTGGAGTATATATTTCTTATTTCTGATCTTGGGGATTATAAGAATTATATTTTTAGGCCTGGCAGAGATCATAGAGGCCATGTAGTCCAGTCCCTTCATTTAATAGATGAGGAAACTGAATCCCAGAGAAGTCAAGTGATTGGTTCAAGCTTAGACAGGTAGTAAGAAATTTGAATTCTAAATTCTACTCTGTTCTTGAGAGTTTCTCCTCACCTGCCCACCTCCAAAGAGCTTTTTAACTCCTGGGAATTACTGTCAAACTAGTTCTTGTCACAAATGAGTAGAGGGCTTTACAAAAATGACTTTATCTTGAGTGACTTTACCTCTTATAAGAAAAGCCTCAGCCTTCAAATGGCTTTGTTTTAAAGAGTAAAGTTTTTAAGGTACTACTTATGAATGGGGATGAAGAAAAGTGAAAGCAGGATGGGGATTGAAAAATTCTGGTGAGAAAGTGACATGCTTTTAGTCTATTTCCTCTATTTTCTGGCATTGAGCAGTGCCTGTTTTGTTCCCAGTCAGATGTTCAAAGGGGAACTTTAGATGCAGAAACTAATTTTAGTAGGTGGGGTGCAAATTTCTTATGATTCCATGAATAGACACTGATCCCAGCTGTTTCATTACAATTATAAAAATAAGATAGGCTGTGAATCATTCAGAATGCCTTTAATGGTCTTGGAGAAATAATTTCATCTTTCTAAAATCTTAAAAGTATAAAACTACCTCAGATTCTTTATCAACTTCAAGTTATATCTCACTGTGCACATGAGAAATTTTTGATATTTAGGTGTTCATGGTTCAAAGTAACAATTCTGTATCTTTGTTTTCCACCTATTTAGAGCTAGGAATGAATAAGAGATGGAATATGAGAAAGAAGGACAAGAAAAAGTATAGGTGATCTTGGGCACTGCCTGGTTTGTAAATATTCTGTAAAATGATTTTGGAATAATTTCATTTGAAGGATTACGTTTGGAGCTGATTGACAGATGTGGTTGGGTCTCCCCCAGGCGGTGGCCCCTGAGAGTTGGTGTTGTTGAAGAACTATTCCTTTAGAGTGATCTCAGTAAGCAAGCGTTCACATGAAGCAACACAGGGACACTCTCAAGGTCTCTCTTAAGAATTTCGGAATTGATTGTGTGACATGGGAGACACTGGCCCAGGACCGCTTAGCATGGCATGCCGACATCAGCGAAGGTGATGTGTTGTATGACCAAAGTAGAATTGAGACAGCTCAAAGGAAATGCAGGATGCACAAAATTGGAGTATCCACTCCAAATGTTCACATGGACTATTTTTTTCTGGACCTGTGGTAGAGCATTCCAAGCTCGTATTGGTCTGATCAGCCACAGTCAGACACATTGAAACTTGACTCTATCATAGTGATGTCATTTTGGTCTTCTTTGAGAATAATGGATGGATTAACCAGTAAGAATTGCCTCAAAATGAAAAATAAAGAGTAAGAACTCAGATCTTTTTCCTGAAACATTCACCTAAGTTGAAGAAAAGTCAAAATTCTTTAGCCACCTTGAAATCCGTGCAAAGGGTTACTTGAATGCTGTTTAACTGAACTGACTACATTATGCAAATAGAATTTTTGGAGGACTTAGAATAATATTTTACATATATGAAAATTCCCTAGAAATCAATCCTAACATTTGAGTTAGATAACTTTTGCAGCGAAGAAAATCAAGGAAGAAAAAGCAATAAGGAGCACATTGAAGTACAGTGGAACATAATTCCTAGTGTGACCTTAAGAAATCTCTAGAAATGCTTGAAGAGCAAACTGAACAAATCTGACCACAGGTCCTCATGGGCTGAAGTTCTGGGAGCCTCTTTTTGTATCTCCATTGCTTAGCACAGTGCCTGGCACATTTGTTTAGTTGTTCCTTCATTCAGTATGTTCCTGTGGAACATAACATACCAATACTTTCCATGACATTTTCTTGACAAAGGTACTGGAGTGATTTACTCTTTCCTTTTCCAGTGGATCAAAGCAGATGGGTTAAGTGACTTGCCAGGAATCTGAGGCCAGACTTGAATTCTAGGTCATCCTGACTCCAGACCCCAGACCCAATTCTGTATCCACTGAGCCATTTAACTGCTTCTGACATAGTAGGTACTTGATAAATGTTTATTGATTGAGTCATCAGTTCCCCATTCTTTGTCCCCACTTCTTCATTACTCCTATATTCAAGGGGAAGAAGATCTTTGGGAACTGCCCAGGCGCGTTCCCATTACTATCTAGATATATTACATGGCATTGTCTTGAACCACCCACTCCCCCATCCAAGTTATAATGAGAGAAAAAGGAAAAAGTGCAAGTGTGGGAAGAAGAAAATGTATTCTTGTAATTTCTTATAAAATTGTGCTGAATAGACTAGACCTGCATGGTAAACTAGTACCTGGGCTTTTTTCCTGTCCTGACTTAGAGTTCTCCAGTCACTTTTCCTCAAAGCTAATTTGTGTTACATAGATCTTTTTAAAGAAAAATAATTTTAGCCTGATGTGGTGATACATTCCTGTAATCTTTGCTACTTGGGAGGCTGAAGCTGATGATTTTCTGAGCTACAGTAGGGTGTAAACTGATGTGAGGTCTGTAGTAAGTCTGGCATCAATATGGTGCACCCCTCCTTGGGGTGGGACACAAGACTGCCAGAGGAGTGCCAAAGTCTGAAGCTCAACTAGACCAATGCTTCCATGCTTATCAGCAATGAGGTCAACCATTATAACTGCTCAAGATAAAAAACAAAGTAAATAAATAATTATAAGTAAATGAATAAACAAATAAATATAAAATCTACATTACAGTCAATCAGTAAACATATATTAAGTACCATGGTGTAGTTCTAGGCCCTGGGGATACTAAAATAAATGCAAAAGACAGTCACTGCCCTACAACATGTAAACAAATGCAAACAAGCTTTATATAGTATTATAATTAACAAAGGGAAGACACTAGAATTAAAAGAGATTGGGAAAGGCTTTCTGCAAAAGATGGGATTTTAGATGAGATTTAAAGAAGTCAGTAGATGGAATTAAGAAGAGAAAACATTCTAGATTTGGGGGACAGCTAGAGAAAATATCCAGAGAAGAGAGATGAAGTATCATCTTTGTGGAACAGACCAGAGGTCAGTATCACTAGATCCAAGAAACATGGGAGGGAGCATTTGAGTGGGAAGGGCGGGGCCACAAGGTGTAAGAAAACTGGAAAAGTAGGAGATGACTGGTTTATAAAGTGCTTTGAATGTCAAACAGAGGATTTTATGTTTGAAAGATGGACTGGAGTGGGGAGAGACTTGAGTCAGACAAACCACCAACAGGCTCTTGCAATTGTCCAGACATGAGGTGATGATGGCCTATACCATAGTTGTGGAAGTATCAGAGGAGAAAAGGGAATAGATTTGAGGGGAGGAATTGGTAAGAGACCATGAAGAATTGAAGATGATTCCTAAATACTGAGCCTGAAGGACTGGGAGAGTAATTTGTCCTTTACAGTAAATGGGAATGTGTGAGGAGGATTGGGGGGGGAAATAATGAGTTTCATTTTGAACATGTTGAGTTTAAGATGACTACTGGACATACAATTCAAGGTGTCTGAAAGGCAGTTGGAGGTGCTAGATTTGGGAGTCAGTAGACAGGTTGAGGGAGGATAGGCAGATTTGTGAATAATTATCATAGTGATGGTAATTAAATCTATGGCAGCTGATGAAATCATTAAATGAGTAGTAGTAAAGGGAGAGAAGAATAGAGGGCCTAGGGACGCTCACAGTTATATGGTTGAGGATCCAGCAAAGTACATTGAGGAGTGGTCACATAGATAGGTTTCTATTTCTTTTCTGCAATAAAAAAATGTTTGTTATAAAAATGTTGTACATATTGGTATTTGCACTGATCTTAGTCTTAGCATAATTGGTAACAATTCAAGTCTCCTCTCCTTAGAGAAAAAATAACATCTTCCTTTTCATTAGGTTCTCATGTCTGTGTTACAAGTGCACAAGGCAGCTTTATTAGGGGCTAATGTTAAATGCAAAGGCAGATCATCTCTTTCAACTGCCTATTTTTCTCTCTAAAAATGTGTAGTTAGTTCTCTGGCATCATACAAAAAGTTCTGCTTATTTTGAAATTGTAAAGCTGTCTTTGAATAATTTTATTTGAGGCCTAGTAAGTATTTTTATGGGGTACCTAGGTATAGATAAGTGAAAATATCTGCGATCAAGCTTCCCTTCATTATTTGGCATATTATAACGTCAAGGCTGCCTGGACCTAAGAGTGCTTAAGTTTCAGACTTGAAACTTGAAGGAAAAGAAACTAAATGTAAACTCAACCTTTACACTTTGTCAGAATCATGTTATTTGCTTTATTCAAAACTTTATTTCCAAGCATCTTGAATTGGGATGGATCTTGGAATTGATCTAACAAATATTTATCCCCTCCTATGTTGAAGGTTCTATGGTGAACTTACAGGAGATACAAAAATGAAAAGAAACAGTCCTTTCCATCCAAAAGTTTACAGTTAAGTTCATTCATTTGTTACACATTTATTAAGTGCCTACTAGGTAAGTGCTGGGGATACAAAAAGGATTCAAAAGGAAAGACTGTTGGTCCCTGCCCTTAGGGGGCTTATAATCTAATGGTTAGGGAAGTGAAGTAGCAGATTTTCAACAGAAAAAAGCTTTGAATAGTTATCATAGGATATAGATTTATCAATAAATGAAACTAGAGAGGTCATCCAATTCAATTCCTTCATTTTGGAGATGAAGAAATTGAGGCCTAGAGAGATTAAGTGACAAGTTCAATGTTATACCAGTAGCAACTGGCAGAACCAGTATTGAACTTCAGCAAAAGGTCCAGACTCCAGCAAAGTTGGGAGAGAGCAAAGCTTTCTTCTAACTGATGCCGTCTCTGCTTCTCTTCTCGTTCTGTGTCTTATTTTTTGCATCTTTTAAATTTAGGGATTGGAACGAACAATCCGTAGTGTCTTTATTAACTCTCCAATTCTACATTATCTATCTGTGTTTATAAGAGATGAACACAGACAGGTAGTAGGTGATCATTGTCAAATAGTTTTGGAAATCAGTTATTGTAGCTTTGTTAGAGAAGCCTTCATGTGGGCATTGGATTTGATCTAGGTCTTGGAAAATGGATATGATTTTTATAGATGGAGAGTAAGGGGTTAAAGAGATTTTGGAGGATAAAAGGGTAGTGTCAAGAAATCTGCCTGTCAGGAATCCAGGATGAGAAAGAGAGATTGTTAGTACTGGCTAAACCTAGTTCTTCCCCAACTGAATGATTTTGGCACATCTGGTCACCTGAGTCATAATGTTTAATTTGTTATGCATTCTAAAAACATTCCAATATTTATGCAATAAAAGCCACCATTTGGACAGTTTTATAGCCTTTAGGGGGGAAATTTTCTCTGATTGTACTGAATTTGGCTTAATATTTTTATTATCTCATATTTATATAGGACTTTATAGTTTATAGAGCTCTCTCACAACAACTTTGTGAGATAGAACATACGTTATCCTCTGTCTTTCCTACAAGGAAGCTGAAGGTCTGGCAAAGTGAGTTACCCCTATGTAGGCACTTAGGGTGCTGTAGTACCGTTCTTGATAAGTTTAGAATTAGTATTGCATTTTAGGTCTTCTAAGACTTTGCTCTACACACACATAGACACACAGACACACAGACACACATACACACACAGACACACACACATACACTGGTTTCTCTCTATAATAATCTGTTTATACTTAATAGAATTCAGGAGAAGAGAAAAAAAACTTCACTGAAATAAGCCTGCTTCAAAGTGCTTCCTAGTCCAATCTGTGCATGCCAAAAAGGCCCTAAGGCTAATCACAGAGTGTAGACATTTAAATCAAAGTTTGAAGTTTAAATGTAATATATTATTTGAAAAAGTGCATAGAAACTTCAAAAAGTTTATTTTCTTTATATAAGCATATATACAGATAAAGATCTGGATAAGTTTAACTGTATGTATACATACATTTACATATCCATTAGTACTTATGGAAGATACATGCATCAAAGGAAAAAAATGTAGCTCATATACATTTTGTAAATTCATATCATTTAAAAATACATGTCCTACTACACCTAATTGACTGATTTGGTAATCTTAAGAATGAGTTACAGTGCTAGTCTTATCATTTGATATGCTAATTTATTCAAAAATCACTTCTCTCAGATTTTAATTTTGATGTTCATGTCTTACTTCATGTCTCATTTTGTTCATGAAAAAAAAAGGGGAATGTTGATCTTTGGCAATCACCTGTTATATAACTTAGAAAATTGTCACATATATTAATACTGAAATAATGCATTTATTTTTAAAGCTCAGCATTCTCTTTTGTTTAAAATTCCTGCCATCCCTGAGATATTGGTGGGGGGTTAATGGAAGTCTTGATTAAAATTTTCTAAGCTTCAATGCTTTTTGTTCTTGTAAACAAGTTGTATCTTAGAGATATGCTTTTGGCCTTTTACTAGTTTATTTATTGGACTTAATGTTAAAAAGAAAATTCTCTGTGGTTTTGTTGTTATTGTTACTTGATTTTAATAAGTACAAATAGAAATGACTAAAAAATTCAGAGTCCCCAGTGATCACAGAATTTATGGCAACCATTTAAAAAATGCTCTGTAGAATAATCTGAAGCATTTTAAATGCAAAGAACACACACACACACATTTCTCCATTTTTTCCATTTACATTCTTAGTAGAAGTTTTAGATGTAGACAAAATTTAAGCAGCTTCTTCTGTGTTCACAGGTTTGCTAACTTAATCACAACTTAATCACTTTTCCCATGAGCTATAATAGTTAACTAAGCTCTTGATGAATAAAAGTCACTGAAATGGATAATAGCCACAGGAGGGTTTGACTGAGAAACTTGGCTTTGTTAAATATCTATCTCCTGGGTCAGTCCACTGGGCTCTAGTATCTCTGACTCAATACAATGTCTTGCATGATAACTCAAATTTAGTCCAAAATCTTACATATAGTACTTTTGGTGTGTCAGAGCCCAAGTTGAGCTCCAAATATGATGAAGTGATTTTGCATGAGACTGAATAGACATCCATGCATTAGATTTCACACATATGGACTTCTGCATAGATTTATGTATGGTTTTCTATGAAAATTCCTGAATGTGAATCTTGAACTTCTAATCTAGTAAAGTAATTAGTTGGATACCATTACAATTTTTTTTTTTTAGATCAGGTTTACTTAATAGTATACATTTGTATACTGCATTTTGATAATTTGAGGACCTAAGTGAGTAGAGAGTTTAAAATAACAACATTGGGCAGCTTTTGGGGTTGTGTATAGAGAGAAATGATAACAATTTAGATGGAATTTATTTTTAAGCAAATAAGTTATCTTTCCCCCTTTTCTTTTTCCATGCTGTACATACATGAGTTTTAATATTCTTTTAAGAATCAATAATGAACAGCAGTTTATTTTTTTATCAGCCTATATGTGAAATATTTATTAATCCTCCATTAATTAAGAATGTAATAATGAACATGAATTAATATTTGAGCATTACTTTGGGAAGTTACAATGTTGACTAAAAATCTGGTTCCTGCCCTGGAATAGCTTAAAGCAGACTACTTTGGCAGATGTTTTTTAAACAGAACTTTAAAAATTATTAGGGAAATTCAACAATGTGAATTTGAACTTTGGGGAAAAAAACACTTTGGTATCTGTATCTTGAAGGAAACCCATATCATAGTGTTCTGTGAAGCAAAAAAATTCTCTTTTTCCCAGAATCAGATATTTCTAAGTAGTTTTTATGCTTAAAACCATTTCTAGTCAAGATCACAAACTATTTTGAAATATATATCACAAATAGATCACAAATATATGTGTATATACATACATATTTTAGCATAACTAGTAGTATGACTCTTTTGTATCTTTATAATAATATCCAGTCTATTAAAAATGTTGCTAAATTCTTTAAAGTGATAATAATTTTTAAACTACCCAAAAGGAAAGAACACATTTTTTTCCCAGACAGAGAGCTGGAGAAAGTGAATGGGACTTTTCCTATAATTGCCATGAGCCTGAGTGGAGTCAGGCGTTTGGAGGCACACTCTACATGTAGCCAGACCAAGTCACCATAGAGAAAAGAGGAAAAGTAAAGATTTATGAAAGTACTTTATTAACAGACTCCTGAAGTAACTTAAAATAGGAAAACCAGAAAAGGTGTTTTTAGGGGACTTTGGTTCTGTGTCTAGAGTACTATTCTACTAGATTATAAACTTTGCTGATTGATTATAAATTCCTCTAGGGCAGAGAGAGTATCTTTTTATATTTTTGTATCCCCTGGGAATAGCAGAACACCTTACACATAGTAGGTATTTAATGTCTGAATTGAATTGAATGTTATAAAAACAGACCACTTTCATGTCTCAGCAGACAAAAGGACTACATTAATGCTATTGCAGCGGGGTTGAAAAATAGCCAAAATTTCTGATGCAGGAACATGTTGCTACAAGAAATTGTGGGATTGACTGGCTACTATGCAAAATGGGAAAGAAAAGAACCAAGTTGACATTTTCACTGAACAAATTCTACTGCTGTAGCACTGTTCCTAAACATTCTATTACTACCCAAAAGTGACAGCAGTGACCAGAATTCTATAGTCAGCTAGATATAGTGTAATCAGAATAATTTAATCACATCCAGGTAATTCACAGCAATTTCTAATTGCTTTTTTTTTTCACTTAAAATATAATCTGTTCCTCATGGAGAATGGTTGCTCATTTTTAAAAATTGAATGACTTGCAACTATATATCTCTAATAAATGTATGGATTTAAATAGTGCTTGGCTTTCCATCTACTGATAAGGAAAAGTGAGATGCTAATTCAAAATGACAGGAAATACTACTTCAGTAGTAGCTATTTCCACATGAAACACTGTAGGAAATCTTTCAAAGGAGTTCAGTTGTGATTATTTTATTTATTTTATTGTCAATTAAGTGAATGCAGTTGTCTGAATTGATTGAGCTCACTTGATCCCGTTTCAGCTTATGAATAGTTCATATTTACTGATCAATTTCCTGGTCCTAGTTGTTAAAGACATTTTTTTTTCCTGCTAAAAGAATTACTTGTTTGTGTGTGGGGAAATAATTTTGATTCACTTTATTTTGCAGAGCAAGAGTATGAAAGTTAGAACATAAAAAGGGTTTCATTGAAAAATGTAAATGATAAAAAAACATGGTTATTACATTGAAAATATATATGGTATTTATATAGCAAAACATTAAAAGCAGATGTTATACTGTATATAGAAATAGATCAGAAGGTACATCAGAAAAGAAAGATGCCTGTTTGGATGAGGATTTTTCACATTGATATCTAAAAGTTTTGAAGTTAGTATACCAGGAACAAGGTTTTTAGAAAATAAGTGGTAAATAAGTAATATTTAGATAATGCTATAAAGTTAAGAAAGTGTTTTACTTATATTATTAGCCTTGATTCTCACAACAACCACATTTTACTGGTGATGAAATTGAAGCTGAGAGTTTAAGTGACTTTTCCAAGTTGATACAGCTGGTAAGTGTTGGAGGCTGGTTTCAAACTCAGGTTTTCTGCACTCTAGGTCTAACATTGTATGCACTATGCAAGCTAGAGAGCTACCACAATATATTTTTAACTTAAAATTTCGTTTTTGTTATTTCATTTTAATGTATAGGTAAAAAAAAATATACCATACAGTATACGGAAGCATACTTACATTGCTGCATAACTTTTACCTCATTTTTGCAAAGGCTTCTTCTTATTTGTCTTATTGCTTTCTATGTAATTCCACTTTGATGTCTCATAACTTAATTTACAAACTGTATTGAAAAATTAAGGGCTTAAGAATATGTTTTCTTGTTTAGTTTACTGTGTCTTCATCCGTCTTAGACTTTGCTCTTTAGCCAGATCAGTAGTACTTGGAGGGCAGAATCATGCAGTAAAATCGGGGATCACTATTTTATATCTTTCATTTTTTAGATGAGGTAACCAAGGAACTAAGAGGTTAAGCAACTTCTACAAAATCACATAACTAACTAGAAATTTTAAAAAGAGTTAGATTGAGAATATATGCATACACATAAATATATATATACGCATGCTCTTACACACATGTAATATATGTACATATTTGCATATATAGGTGTCTGAATTTAGAAATATCACTCAACAAGTATTTATGAAAGACCAATTATGAGGTAGTCATTCTACTAGTTAATAGAGATCCTTGCCAAGGAAACCCCAAATGAGGTTACAACGAGTGAGACATAATTAAAATGACTGAACAACCAAAAAGAGACACACAAATATATTCACACCTATACATGCACGTATATATGCATACACATATATACAATACTCATACACATGTACATGTATGAATATGTATATACCTATATGACAAAAGTGTTCAGTTTCAATTTTTGTACATTATTTTGCCTGTTATTTGATATTTATAACATAATATCATCTGTTGAATATATGCAGTGTAATATTACAGGTACATGATTTGGGCAAGAATAACTGTCATACAAAGTTTAAAAATCGTAGAAAAAGATCCACTAGTTTGGAACCTACATGAGAATCACAATGAGCTAGCCAGAAGGCATCATGGATAGCATGTGGGACTGGTAGTGAAGAAGACTTTGGCTCAAATCCTGCCTCAGACCCTTACTAGCTGCCATCCTGAACAAGTCACTTAACCATTCTGTCTCTATTTTCCTTACCTGTAAAAAGTGGATAATAATAGTACCTAACTCACAGGTTTGTTGTGAGGATCAAGTGAGTTAACATAAAGTATTTTGCAAACCTGAAAGTACTATGCAAATACTAGCTTATTGTTATTGCCAGCAAGAAGAAAACTTTTCCCAGGTATTCTTTTAGGTACTAAAGATAAAAAACCCTGGGAATTAAAACATGAGCACAGAGAAATATAGGTTCTGACTTCCGAGCATTTATGTTCTAATGGTGGAAAGCAACATAGAAAAGGGAGCTGAAAAGGAGATAGGGAGAGGAGAAGGAAGATATTTAACACCAGACATAATGGAGATAGTATAATGGATGAGTCTCAGAGCCTGGAAAGAAATGAAGAGATAACTGGCATGGGTGCTCTCCTTAATGGAGATTCTGGGATAGGCCATCTAATCTGAGGGAAGGGCTGAAGGGCCTGAGAATATTTCTAAAATGTGATTTTCAGGGCCAAAGTCATCTTTCAGGATGAAGAGCTTTCTGAGGTCATGAAAAATTGTAAGTTTAGCCCTGGATGACAATTTAGAGTCTATTTGTTCTTACTCCCTCGTTTTATGGATGATGGCACAGTGAGTGATACAAGGGAATTAAGTACCTTGTTCAGGGTCACGCAGCTAATGAATAAATACCTGACAGAGAATTTGAATACGGTCCTTCCTACCTCCAAGTCCAGTTCCCTTTCCTCTATGCCATGACTTAGTCATTGTCTACAATGTCATCTACTATGCCACATGGCTACAGTGCCATTGGCTACTATGTGGCATTATAGAAACTTAGAATCTCTGGTTGTAGCCATATCCTCTTTAAGAATCACCAATTAGTCATTATCAGTCTCTAATGGAAACTTACAGTAATGAACTACTCACACTAAATTAAGGCAACCTATTCTACTTTTGGTCAGTTAAAATGGTGAGAAAGATTTTATTTACATGAGACTAAAATATAACTCTTTCCAAATTGTGGTCATTCTAGTTCTGCCCTTTGGGAGTAGAAAACAAGGGTAGCAAAGCAATTTTAATACCTTTTCAACATACTAGCCCTTTAAATACTTGAAGTGAAGATGGTCTCCCTCTTCCCCCTCTATCCAATCAATTTCTGGTCTTCCTATGGCATATTTTATAGCCCTCTCATGACTCAGGGAACTGTTCATTGTATGAATACTGACTTGTAAATCTCTTACCTAAAAATGTGCACATGAAAATAAACACAATATTCTAGATGTGACCTGACTAGGGAAACGTACTACAAGTCCTTAGTAATGTTTGTGGAATACTTGGTACTCAATAAATATTTTATGAATTGATGAATGATGACATACCCATCTTAATTACTGAGAAAAACCAACATTTTCAAAGTACATTTTCTCTCTAATGATGAATAAACAACACCATTCACATATAAAAAAATGGACAGCCTCTTTCTATCAATGATTCATATCTATAATCAGAAAATCAAAAATGACTAGACAATGGCATATTTAAGATGTTTGCCTTAAGAATGAGAAGATTTATTAAAGCAGTGAACTCTTTAGGACTTTGTCTCAAAACAATTTTGGAGAAGCCCATGGTTATGTGCTTGGAGAAATATAATATGCATGGACAGTGAGAGAAGGGTCTAAAAATATAACCAAAAAACATTGAATTAGTAATAATCTTTCAGATTCTTCGCTTTCTTCCTTTTTGAGGAAATACAATCGAAACTGAATTTTGAAGGCATAAAAACCAACCGAATTTTTAGGGCTTGTAAAAAGCCAGGTTTTCTTTAGATACTGTATAATCTGAGATCCTTATGTGTGTAACAAAGCTGTTTGCAACTTCTGGTACTCTTACCATTAGTAATAGCTTTTCACTCAATTCCTAAATTGCTATATTGGCATTGATCTCTTTTCAGATTTCTAGCATTCAACTCAGAAATATTTCAGAATACACAAAAAAACTTGTTTATTGCTGTGGGATCCAAAATGTCAATTCCGCAGGTTGGATCTGAGTTACACACATATTAGTGGCTGAACCACAAGTGTTGGGAAGGTCCTACAATTTTTAACAGTAATATACACTTTGCTACACCTCACTCAACTGTTGCAGATAGACATTTTTTTAAGTCCCTACATTTCAGCATTATATGCTGTTTATTTGTTGTACTTAACATGCTCCCTTTTAAAATGAGTTTAAAGCACTCATAAAGTGCTTTTTATAATTGAGTCTGGTGATTTTCCCTCTAAGAAGAAAACCACTTGTTATATTTATTTTTTGGATAAAGAATCTGAGGTACAGAACAGTTAATTATCTCTACTAAGATTTTGTAGAAATAATAGAGAAGAACTGAGGATAGCAGAGATCGTATGTTGCTCCTTTTCTTTACTTCCTCCCATTTTCCATCCCTTGTTTCACCTTTTTTTTTTAAAAAAGGTATAAAGAACATATAAAAAGTTCATTAAAATAGAAATATGAAAAATTTTGCTTATTGAATCTCCTCTTTAGCTTCTTTCTTTTGCAAAAGCTTGAGTTTCAAAATATATTTAGAAAATATTAGTAGCAAATATAAACACACATCCTCAGGGTTTTCTCTCTCCCTCCACCCCCCTTTCTGTGTTTGATAGGCCCTTTTATTAGTCTAGCAAAGCCTTGAGCCCTCTTCTCAGAATACTGTATTAAAATGCATAAAATAAAATTACAAAGGTATGAATCATATTGAAATGTTACTGTCAAAATATTTTTGGAACTTCACAGACCCCAGAACTACTGCTTTAGTATATGAGTATCTCAATTAAGCTGGCCACATGCACCTATATTTTCATTCCAGCTGTATGATTTTATGGGTTGTATCTTTGACTTTTAAAGACACGATTATATTTGTGACAAGCAAATTATTTGGAAATCAATTGATGTCAAGTTAGAATAGTGAAAATTTGTTAATGAAGTGGAAATGAGAAGAAAGCCCCAAATCAGTGAAATAACTGTTGTTCTAAATTGCAATATACTGTGTTAATCCTTTGAATAAATTTACTGGAGGCACTTAGATTCAATGCATGGTTAGTTGTCTATCCATATGTCTCCAGATCAATTTGCCATGCTTTGTATACTTGATATATCAAATATCACAATGTCACTCAACCATTTATGTCATTACAATGAATTAAGTTGCTATACTTTATTAGGAATAAATGGGGGAAATGTAAATTCACACAGCTGAGTGAGGTACTTCGGTGGAGTTTTAATGAAGGATCAAGAAAACATATAGAAACATATAGGAGATGTAATATATTTTCAAGGTAAGTTTAATAGCACTCAGTCGTAAATGTATTGATCTGTGTTTGCCTTACTGAATCATTATATATGTGTACACACACACACACACACACACACACACACACACACACACACACACACACACCCCTACCTTTTTCTTTCTTTCATTCTTAATTTCCCTTCTCTCCATCCTCATGAATTCATTTTATGTGATTTTTGACTATCATACATTTCCATCTGTTCCTCATGTTTTGAAAAAAAGTCCAATAAATTAGAAAAAAATCAAAACTATCTTAAAATAGTCATATTATTCTGGTGAATTTATTTATTTCTTCACTGTAGGACTCTGCATCATAGCAAAGACGGACCTGGGCCATATTTCTGGAGGATGAATGGCAAAAGTGATGACAGTCTGTTTCTTTTCTTTGTTCTCTGAATCATTGAAACCTGGACTGCAGCCTTTCTCCACATTTCTACTGGCCTTTGAAAGTTAGCTGGCATAAAAACACCAAAACCCAACAAACAAACAAAAAAAATGTAGAAATCTCAACTCAGAGAAAGTCAGTACAGCCCCTCTCTTGCTGCCATTCAGCCTTGGGCTCATTGGCCAGTTTCTTTCTACTGTACTTAAGACTTGGGAGACCTGGAGTACAGCCATGTCCCATTCTGCCAACTGGCCTTGAGCAAGGGGCCAACCACTCTCCTCTTTGCTCTAGGCTTAGAAGATCTGGAGTACAGCTTCTTCCCACAATGCTAGTTGCCCAGCCTTTGGGCAAACTGGCTAGAGATTTCTTGTGTTGTTGCTTAAACCAGGAAAGCTAGCCTGTAGAACTAACTGATACTTACCCAGGCTTTTCAGTCATATGTGGATTTTCTGAAATTCCCAAACTGATTCAGGTAAATAAGCATTTACCACATCTGTATTACTGGGGGAGAAAGAGAGGGAGACATACACACACACTCACACACACACACACACACACAGAAAGAGATGGAGACAGACAGAGACAGAGAGACAGAGACAGAGAGATCGACCATGTGGGGTATTTCATATATGGACAGTTAATAAAGTGGCACTGAGATGTACCATTTACTAGAATTATATGACAGAATACAAAGGACACAAGAATGACATAATTACTTCCTAAGCAAAACGATGGTATTCATAAGAAATTATGTAAAATCATTTCTCTGGTTACTCTACTTGGACTAGAAATCAGTTATGTTTTCTCATCCTTAGGTTTGAATGCTGTGGAAATGTAACTCTCCAATCACATCACAATTCTTAAACTAGTACTTTTCACTTCTTGGAGCATAGTAGGTAACTTAAATGCTTGTTGACTTGCTTGCTGACTTGACAGTAGACTTTTCCCTATCTAAAGACACATTTTACAAAGCATTGCTGATATATCGAAATTGCTAATGCAGTCAAGAAAGCTGATAGAAATTGTATTTTATATTTTCAGCGATTTACTTCCTGAACCTAATGGTTAAACAAAAAATAATCCTACATTCACATTCTCTGCATAGTGGATTTTGACTTTTTTCCTTTGATTGTATATGCAAACAGATATCATGGTCATAAGAGCACCTTGATGAACTTGTAGCAAGCAGTACTGATAGTCAAAAGTACTCATCTTCAAATTCAAATAACAGAGCTCAGGTGACCAGAAAACAATAGTCAAGGAGCTTTAAGTTTAAGATGCCTTCCAGGTTACCAAGGGAAAATAGGCCTTAAATGTGACTTTCTTTTGTAAACAATTGCTTAGTGACTGTGTAAAATGAATCGTTAGTGGCCTTAATCCAGTTCCTGTGTTTAGGTGTGCACTCTTATCAGAATCTCAAACTAAAGTGACATTATCATCGGAAGTATCATTTGAGTCTCTCAAAAGAGACACTGAATCTTTTCCTTGTCCATTCACCTTTAGAATCACTTGGAGTTGAGAACTACTTGTCAGAGATAGGATGGAGTAAAAAGAAAAAAAAAATCTACTGCTGGGTATGTTCTCCTATCAAACGGTACACATTGTTATGAGACATTTTAACTTTTCTTCCTCTTTGCAAGGAGGAATCACTGTTTTGTGCCTGAAGTTTGTAAAGCCACTTTAGAATAACTCAGGGAAGAATTTTTTTGGCTTCCAATCTTACATAGCGTACATAAAATGGAAAATACCTCTTAAAATGTCTAGCTAAGTCATCAGTTGGATGTTCCTTGTGCCTTCATATATTTTCTGATAATTACATACTAAACATGACTTCGCATTTTTCTTCTCTGTTCCCTTCTAAGAATGTATGCTAAAAACTCTTTTTTAAGTCCTTCAGAGATAAATCCTTCGAATGGATGTCACACCTTTTCAACACACTGAGTACGTGGCATAATTGGGACTCCTATAGAACAGCAACATGATGTGAACTCGTTAATTGTTCAGAATCAATTCCTTTTTGTGGACACTGTTCAGTGAATATGGAACAAAACAAAAATAATGAAAACAAAAGACCTGAAGATGTGACTTGTATGTTGAGATTCATTATCCTCAATCAATCATGTTCCTATTATCAGACTATGCTTTGTGATAAAGGAGAAATCTTGAGGAATAAGTATTGCAGGGGGTACTTTATTTCTCATAGAAGACTGAAGAGGGAAAAGAATTTATGGCCAATATGACATGCATAATGGACGCTGTTGACTGTTTGAAAGCATACTAATCATTTTCACGCTTTCATCACCCATTCGTCACTAGATTGCCCAGTGGCACAAATTGAATTGTTATTTCTCCTAGAATAGCATGGTTTTGTAAGAAACAACTATCTTTCTGAACTTTGAATTTTGAAATATAAGTACCATTGCACTATTACTATGTAAAAATGGATTTTATTCATAACTCCAAGCAATGGGTTACTATAGAATATCTATAGTATTCATATATCTGTCCATCTAGCTCTCCTTACCTGTGATTTCACTGGTATAGTGACATTTGCCTATTTGCATATGTAATAATATAATAATACATAATGGATGTATTATATAATGTTATATGTAATATATAATAGTATAGCACTATAAATATATGCATATATGTATGTGTGTTCTAAATGTGTGCATATATGTGTGTCTATCTCTCTATCTCCATCTTCCCCTCCTTTCCTTTAGTCTAGATTTGTGTTTCCAGAGTAAAATTCTCTCTTCCAACGTACTTTTACAACGTATCAAAAATTGTCTTGGGCACTAAAAGTTTAAGTGATGGTCCCACATTCACGTAGTATGCATCAGAGGTAACACTTGAACCCAAGTGTTCTCCCTTCCTTCCTCCCTTTCTTAACTCTCCGTATAGAACCAAAGAGACAAATAAGTGGATGTGCAAATACTGTTATAGCCATAAAACCTTGTGAGTGTGTGTATGTGTGTGTGTGTGTGTGTGTGTGTGTGTAAGAAAAATTCAATGACTCCTTAGTTATGAAATGAGACAATTAGGATAAGTGAAAAAAACTTTCATTTTACTATATGTAATAATATTCTGAATCAACCAGCATTAATTAAGCACTTACTTTATCAGGACCACACAATAATAATATTTTATGAGTCTTCTTGTCTTATATGTAATAGTACTTCTTTCACTAAAAATTGTCTCCAATTATTTCCTATTCTAGTCTTCTTAGTGAATGAATTCTTAAATGTCTTCAGCTGTTTTCAGTGTTAACTTGACATATGAATGCATGGTAGTGCTCATCCGGTTATATGTTGCCTCATTCACTTCACGTGTCCTTAAAAAAAAACAAAACTACCTTTAAAAAAAAAAAGGTAGTTTTTGGTCCTTGATCTGTCGGAAGACAGAATAGTGTTGATGAAGCTTCAGAAGTGCTCTTTAAAATTGCTGGGGTGGGGGCAGGGGAGATTTCTCTTCATGTAGGGAAGTGCAAGTCCGTACCCTGACATAGGTAGAACTCTTAGTAACTGATTCACTAGTCACTGAATGTGTTTCTCTTCTGCCAATATTAAATAAGTCCAAGACTGAATTTTTCCCCCTTAGGAAATATAGCCCAGTTAAACCTATGATCATTGTGTGAGTTATGGCATCACCCAATACCTCACAGGGATGTTAGGCCTTATGGAAGTTAGTTTAGATGAAACCAATATTACTGAACCTCAAGTGGGCCTGTGACTACAGGCTTAAAACCATGCTTTTATTGTTCACTCTAGGTTCTAGTTTTTAAACTAAAACTTTATCATTTGTTTGAGTTTTTAAATGTTCAGTGTCAAGGAATGGACAAAAGACATATAACCCTACTTAAGTTTTTTTTTTTTTTTTTTTGCAATTGCATAAGAGGAAATGAAACAGTACAAAGTTTTAATTTTTTTTCTCTCTTTCTCTCTCTTCTAAACCACTGGTTTAGTGATTAGCACAGAAGACTTTCATATTGTGTGTTGAGCTCAGTTCCCTGGCTTCAGTTCACTCATCCTTGACGTAAATCTGAAATAAGTACTTTGTGAGGGGTTAGCCTTTTGTGCAGGGTGTGTGAGAAATCCTGCCTGACCAGGTTTGTTACAGAAGCCAGTGTCAAATTGCCTTTGCCCTGAGTGGTGAAGAAGAAAGCAGACTACAGAAACAGGAAAATCTTCCCAAGTACACCCTCACCTGCAACTTCCGAAACACTCATTGTTGTCTTAAAAAGGGCTCACAACTTTTTTAAAACTGTTGATACTTGTATTTTCTTTCTCCAAAAACACTGTCCAATCATTTTTAGTGGATACAGTATGTCAGTACAGTAGAAGAATGTCTCATTCACAGAATCTGTATTCTATGGGTTGCTTGTTGAGGCTAGTTGCTTTTAATTTAATCTATTTGATCATGCTATTTGCCTTAGGTGATCACCAACCTTTCATGTAAATCCTAGCCAATCTCATAAAACTAATGGAAAGAAAAAAAAAGCCTCACAGGAATTGTAGTAGTCATGCCTTCACTATTGATGTTAGTGTTGTCTTAAAACAGATAAGATATGTGACCCTTCTTTTTGTCTGGTACATCTTTTTTTCTACTTTTTTTTTAGAAAGTGAATTAAAATACATCATCATATTACCCCCAGAGCCTTGAAGTTGAAATTTAAAAAGGAATACTGATTCAAATTTGTTGTAAAGTTTTTAATTAAAGTCTATTCCCATTTTCCTAGAATACTGACTTTTGATTCCTTCCTTTTCATCAGCCTGCTTATTAATTAATTATTCCTTAGGTAAGTACTACTGTATGAATTATGTCATACTTGGAAGTTGTGCTCTTAAATTTATTTGAATTTTTTTTTTCTTGAGGAGAAGGAAACCTGGGGATATTTCTTGGTACAGCTAACTACTTAAGTATCAGTTTAATTTAATTTAATTTTTTTCATATACTTTTAGCTTTAGAATTATGAGCAATAAGATAAGAAAATTAATTAAAATAATTGCCCTATTTTTATTCAAACATTCAAAATAAATTGAATCTTTAACAAGATAAATCATTAATACAAGAAGCCCCAAGTTTTACATGGAGGTTCTGTCTTTGGAGTTTATGTTTGTATGGTATGGATCGATAGTGCTTTTTTTTTTATTTTATTTTTAGTATTCCATGATTTGTCAAGAGTATGATCTACATCTGCCCAGAAAAAAAAAAAAAACATACAACTTCTTCATATTCATTTTTTTTGTATTACAGATTTCTTTTTTGTTCCCATTAACACAGCCTTTCTATAAAACAACTGTTATTTAACCAATGACTACTAATATTATAGCCAGAAAACTCTACACCATATTTGTGATTAAAATTTTGGAGAATTATTTTATGGTTCAAAAGAATTTTTCACCCTTTTATATATATTTTTTTAAACATAGTCAGCTTTTCTTTCCTTGGCATGCTCAGTAGTAGCCTTTAAGAATGTATTGTGGGGAGGGGCTTGTTCAGAAATCCACTTTTCAGAAAAGGCCTCCACCTGCCCCCTCAGTATTTTAGGATTTGAAGTACCTTTGAAGATGGAATGAAAGCAATGATCAAAGTAGGCTGCTTACAAATGAAAATTCTTCTGCTACCTTGGTAACTGACCATATTTAATTACCCTATTAGATGCAGTAACTTAAAATATATATACAGATTATAAGGGACATATGGTAGATAGATGTATATACAATCAGAGAAATATGAGGTTGGAGTGAGTTAACATTTATCTAATCTATCTACCTTCATCTTTCTTCAATCTCTCTGTGTCGGTCTTTTTCTCTCTGTGCCTGACTCTGTCTCTCTCCATGTCTCTCACTCACACATATACAGAGAGAGAGAGAGAGAGAGAGAGAGAGAGAGAGAGAGAGAGAGAGAGAGAGAAAGAGAACTGGTTTTTGTCTAATAACTCTTGAAAGTCACTAAGGCAGTAGAAATTGCTATTTCCCTCCCTAATTTCATACTGTGTTTTTCCCTACATCTTACCCAACTTCTTTCTGTAATATATTTTTTTATTGTTTAGTTCTCTGTGGATTGGGAAAATCCTTCTTCAAGTATGGATTCAGTTTCCCATCATGGTTTGAACATACCTGAGATCTCCACAGTGAGCTGCATTATTTTTCTGTGTTGCTCCTGAACTTTAGTTGAGTGATATGCTCCAAGTAATATTACAGAGTAAATCTACAAAATGCAATATATTTTTAAAAGTACCCACTTACCCTCTTCATTTTGATAACCTCTAATGAACCTTTCGTTTCTATGCTAGTGGTAGAAGATGCTATCAAACTTGGAATGATATGGATTGGTAACAATGACTCAGATTGGTCTTTTAAAAAAGATCAGTATTCCTCAATGATGTTCATGTATCTAGGCATGTGTGTATGTATGTATGTATGTATGCATGTATAAAAAGGAAAAGAATCTTCTAATTTGAAGTAGATGGGTTAGGGATGAGGAAAACTTTCATTTCATTTAGCTGCAAAGCTGGTAAAGAATTGTTTCTGTCTGTAGATTTAATTTGAGACTGAAAGTTAATAAAATGATGTGATATTTTAGAATGTGATGACATTCTAAAATATGTCAGTGGCCACTAATATTATAAACATCTCCATTTATAGCTTGGCCTGACTAATTAACAGTAACCGTCAGGCAAACAGGAGCCATCTCTTTTCATCTCCCATTGTTACATCATCTAAAGGAAAATATTCACATTAACAGCTTCTGGCCTTGCTGAAGATGTCACCTTGGTTTGCAACTGTGTAGACATGACATGAGCATTATTATTTCAGATTTTTGTGAGAGGGTCTTGAATTTTGGCTCCATAATCAGATTTTTCCTTCATGTGTTTTTGGAAAAAGATGGATAGCTCGTTGGTTAATATTTACATTATTCAATTTAACATGCCAAATTTTTAGAAGGTATGAAAATTTCTAGGAAACAATGACCTATAGCTTTATTATCATTAACTTAAAAAGCACAATTTGTGAGTCATTTAAATAAAAAAAATCACCACAAATTCAAATTAGTCTAGTCTCCTGATTTTTCTTCCCCAAACTATCATTGGGTAACTGGGGGGAGCAAATCATTTAACCTTTTCCTTGTTCACTTAACAAACATTTTTGAAGACCCTTCCTATGCAAGGTATTACAATCAATCAGTCACTCAATCAGTAAACATTTATTAAGCATATATAACATGCCAGGTACTGTGCTAAGTGCTCTACTGTAGGTACTAAGAGGTGTCAGAAATAAATGACTGTCCTTGCCCTCAATCAACTTAGAATCTAGCAGAGAAGAGAAAATACATACCATAAATAATTACAGTACATACAAGTATATAAGTGCCCTACAAGAGATCTGAATACCTCTAAGACAAGTTTAATAGTAAAATGTTTTTCTCATCAGATTCTGTGAGAAATCTTGATTAGTTGTTTGAAGAATTAATAGAATATTACAAAATATTCAGATAAAAAATGTTGGATGGGTGCAGAGTCATCTTAAATAGCTAATTCATGATCAATGTTTCCATTCTTTAGACTTTAATATTATGAAACTAAACAGTGGCTTTTGTAGTTTGAGTTTTATTAAATGTGGAAGAAGTAGTGGAGTGAGAACATGTTGGTGTTAGGTTACTCCCTTGGTCTTTGGCTTCTACAGTAAACTTTCTGCTGTTTAGCTGAGGTTTTGCTTTGCTTTTAGCAAGTCAGCAGGGACTTTTTATGCTAAGCTCTTGAAATTTGACTGTTGAAGTTGTTATATAGTCAGAATGTGAGAGTGAAGAGCAAATTGTATTTACTGGTGCTGCTGACTGTCAGGTCGCCTTATGGAAGCATAATTATGTGGTATGTATCACTTTAGGTCATTACTAAAAGCCAATTTTAAGAGAGGATGCCACTGTTTGATTCAAATTTACTTGTGTAGATCCTGCATGAATCATTCTGTCAAATGGACACATTTGATGTCCAAACAAGTTCTCGTGCATAATCACCACAGTGAAAGTTTGCTTTCCACAATAGATCTTATTCGGCTTTTGAGGCCTGCCTTAAAACGGATTCCTCAGCAACTCCCTTGGCTGTTCTAAATAGTTCAATATACAAAGTAATCTAGACATTTAAACAGGCTCTTTACACCTTAGCAACATGGTTGTTATGATTTTATGAAAACAGTCTTTGTTTCTTTTCAGTGCTACCTTCTGGCTTTAGTCAGCAAAGATTCCTCTGCCTCATTAAGGTCGTAGGAACACTGAATGGAACTATTCCTTTTGGATCGCTCTTTCGGCAGCCCTACTATTGATAATCACTGCTTAGGTTTATGTTTTCTTGACCCATTTTATCCTTTTGGGAGGTAAACAGCAAAGGCAGACAATTATCTTTTATTTCTTAAAATGCCTACGAGAATCCATCATTCTAGGTTTTGAATCATATTTGAGCCTTCCAAAATTCCTGTTCAGTGAATACATTTTCTAGCTCTAAGAAGAAAAAAAAAAACTCGATGGTTAGCAAAGTCTAGTGGTGAGAGCACTGGATTTACAATCAATAAACTAGGGCCTCTATCTTATCCCAAACATTTCTTTGCCTCTGGCAGACTTAACTTTCTGTGCCTCAGTTTCTTAGGATTAAGAATTAATGAATGTGTTTTAAGTATATTCAGTTCTATAAGGAGTAACATATATGTTTAAGCCTTGAGAAACTGCATAAACATTGTTAAGAGGAACTATAAAAGACTTAAATACCACCTTCTACATCCCTTGGCTATTACTAAACAAACATTTTGATGATTCAAGTTCCTATTAATGAGAATCACAGAGAAAAAAAATCACCCAAGATACAACTTTTAAAAATTAATGGGGGAGAGGGGGAAGGGAAACAGTGCTTGCGCAAGTAATTTTGTGTTTTAATATTGAACTCACATGAGAAGATGCCAATAAGTCAAATGAATTTTAGGTTTTCATAGACATATTTACCCATAGTAAATGTATCATTACAATCTACTTATTTTCATGACAGCAGTGTAATAGTTATCATTTTTCCAGTTTACATTTTTTTTGTTCATACTTCTGAAATCAGCATTTTTTAAAAAGATATGCTCTAAATGTATTGACAGCTCGAAAATTATTCAGAAACATGAGTTATAATCCTGGTAAATTTAATTTCCTGGTAAATTTAACATTTGTCTTCAACCCTGCAGAACCTCTAATGTTATTTCTTCATCAAATGTTAAATATATTGAAGATGAACTTAAGATTTACATCTGGCCACAAACATTTAAGTTCTAAATATTAAATAACATATGGTATTTGAGAATAACTGAAAGATTGTTCTCACTGAATTCCTGTTATAATAATCCAATAGACTTTTTGTAAACATAATGCTATCTAAAAACAAACATTACTGAAGAAACTTATTCAAATTAAGTAATACTGTTAAGAACTAATTTATAGATCAATGAATTTTCCAATCCCTTTCTCAAATGTCATACGACATGTTATATAAAAACAATAATTGAAAGTTAAAGCTAAATAACCCTTTGTTAGGGATTCCTGGTCTGGTAAGAGTTGCACTAAATCGTCTCTAAGATTCCTGTTACTTCTCAGATTCTGTGATTTTGTTAAATATATTTTGAGTCTCTTGAGGTCCTACTTGATGGGGAAGAACAAATTTTTTTTAGAAAGCAATGACATTAATACAAATGAGAGAATATTATTAGGATGGTCAAGAATTTCATGTCCGTCTTTTGCATTACATTAGTTTTCCAAATATTTTTCATATATGTCACCTTTTCTCTACTCAAACAGTCATCACATTAGGACAAACCCTCACTGCCTCACATCTGGACTATTGTAGGGAACTTTCTTTGGTCTTTTTTTGCCTCAAGTTTCTCCCCACTCCAATCTGTCCTCCACTTATGCCAAAGAGATTTTCCTAAAGCACTTATCTCAATAGTCACTCCTCTATTCATTAAAGCCCAGTAGCTTCCTATTACCTTTAGGATCAAATATAAAACCCTGTTTGACATTTAAAGCAATTCAAAACTTGTCTCCTCTCTACCTTTCCAATTCTCTTAAAATTTACTTTACCCCATATACTCTATCATGCCCTCGGCTCTTCTCTACACATGACACTCTATCCCCTTATCTCCTCCTTCATTTCTCTATTCTGTACCCTTTTACTGTTCTCTGTACCTGAAATGATCTCCCTTCTCACTTCTACCTCCCAGTCTTCCAGGCTTTCTTCAAACCTCAGTTCAAACCCTACCTTATATATGAAACTTTTCCCAGTTTACCCTACCCTTTACTCCTACTGTGTTACCTCTGAGATTACACAGGAACATATACATATACACATACACATACACATATGCATACATATATATATATATATATACCCATACGTACACACACACGCACATGCACACACACACATATATACATACACTTACATATACACATATATATCCCTTTGAGATTTAAGGGGATAAATAAATATATTATTATTAATATAGTTAACATTTGCAATAGGTGACAAATGCTGGATCTCATGGACCTTTCCTCTCCAATTCTCAATAGTCAGAGGTAACTTAAGGACTTGGTAAGAAGTCCTTTTTAAGGACTTGGTAACAGTCAGGACATACCAGGATGAAAGGACAAAGTGTAGATAAAAATACAGAGGTGTCTAGCCCTGAATCTTTAAACTTCCTGAGTTAATCTAAGAGAACCGTAGTGCTGAAATTGTTATATAAAGCAATGAGATTAGTGAATTACAAAAGAGAGGTCCAGTTTTCCTCCACAGGCAGGATTGGTCTTTAAATTAGAATGATTTTTCTACCACTGGTTAAGTCAAGTGAATTCAAGAAGCATTTAATTGTATTTATAAGTTTACTTCATATGGTAAATATTGGGGAAATAAATTTGTTATTTTCCTGGTAGAGATTTGGTTTGCCATTTCTTTTTTCAACTCACTTTATAGATGAAGAACTGAAGCAAATAGGGGTTGAGTGACTTTCCCAGAGTCACACAACTGGTAAGTATCTGAGGCAGGATTTTCACTCAGGTCTTGCTGATTCTGTATCCATCACTGTTTTTCAGTAATCTGTATTTCACATGCTGTTTTCTCACCATTGACCTTGACTTCAACCATTATTTAGGTTCTCATTATTATTTCCCCTTTCAACTCATAGTAATCTTTTCATTGATCTTCTTGATTCCAAATTCTCTTCATTTCTAGACAATACTCTAACCCACTGATAGACTGACCCTTTGCCTGATACCCAGAGCAAAATATTTCTCTTCCTGCCTTAAAAAATAAAGCAAAATAAAAAAAAGTTGTCAATGACTCCTCTCTATGAGAAGGTGCCTAGCATTGTAATTACTAATCGGTACTTCTTTAATTTCTATTTATTGTGGTTACAAAGAGAATATATATATATATATATATGCTTCTCTTTTTACCCTCAATTTCTTGCTAGAATAGTTAGTCTTGAAAGAAGTTTAAAAACAATAGTAGTCACATTTTCATAGTCTTAAACTTCTTTTTTCTTTAAAAATGATCAGTTCCAACATTAAGCCTGTACTCAATATGAGATGGGGACCTAGGTCAACTGCCATCTTCTGTCTACTCTTTTGCATTGCCATTTCTTTGTCACCTTTGTTATAGGGACTATGTCTTATTGGCCTTCATGATATCTGGTCTTGGGCATAGTTAGTACTCAGTAAATATCTATTTGATCGATGAGATAAGTTCTCATTATGTAGTTCTTAATTTTAGGTTCACAGACCCTATCTGTGGAGAGATTTCAAGTGATTTATGAACTTGCATGGGAAGAAAATTATATCTTTGTTTTCAGCAAACTTTAATAGAAATTATTCTGAGGAGGGTTCCCTAGTTTTCATCAAACTGCCAAAGGTGCCTGTGGCACATAAAAAAAAATGGAAAAAATAAAGGTTAAGGATACTTGTTTCAGAAGATAAGAAGCATTTCCAAATAGTTTCCCTCGTCAATCAGGTTAAGATACCCCATTGACAAATTCAATCATATACATCAGTTTCTCGTTTATGAGAATGTTGTATTATCATTATATAGATGGGTGCTTTCATAGAATGTAAATTGGTTAAGGATACAGCCTGTTTGCTTTTTTTTTTCTTCTACTTTTATATCTGAATCCTTGGGATATAACATAGTGCCTGGTATGTAATAAGAATTTATTTTTTAAAAAACTTTTTGAATTGGGGTGTCATTAATTATGTTTGGAAAGTAATTAATTTTATATTTTATTTAAAGAGCAAACTATCCCAATGGTTGCCAGGGTGTACATTGAAACAAGGAGGACTGAAATATATTTAGTGTGCTGGACTTTCACATTATTTTGTGACAAGGTTGAAAACTTAAACTAGTTCACATTTAAATTTATTCCAAATATATACTTATTTTTTTTTAAAGTTCTGAGGCTGTTTTAGTGTCCTCATAGTCAAAGTTTCTTTTCCTGTGCTGGCTATTATTTTTCATGTGAGAAAAGATGCTTCACTAAACTCCACCCACCTGACCACATATTTGTGTTATGTGTCTTCTTCCTGTCTTTATAAATGTTCTGCTTCACACACTCACTTTTGAGTGGAAAAAAAAAAGTCTTGGGGGGGGGGAGTTTTTGCCAAATAAATCATTTTTGAACATCTTCAAAAAGGGTTAAGAATGTTTGATGCCATGTGAGTGACATTATGAATAAGTGTTAGTATTTGTCTCTCTTGTTATTAGTAAAAACAATAACATTTTGATATTAAAGAACTATAGAGAAATGACTATATCCAAACATTTGTTATACTTGTATGGACTACCAAATGCAACATGGACAACTGAGTATGTAAATGGAGGTAGTAGATAGGTGGCACTAAGGTTAAAATTCTGTACTTGCAGCAAAGAAGACATGTTGGAATCCTGGTTTACATACTTGCTGTGTGTGCGACCTGCTAAGTCAGTAACCTCTTCCAGCCTCAGTTTCCTCTTTTATAAAATGAAGGACTTAAACTCTATGGCCTCTAAATTCGATATAGACTCAAAATCTATGATCAACATCTGTTACTTATATATACGTGGGTCATTACTGTGAATTTCGGCAAATTTACTGAGAAAATATTTTAAACCAAATTCTGTTGTGAAGGTCTACAATTTAAATGATATAATCTTAATTTGGAAATTTATGTTGAAAATAGAGTACCAGATTCTTGTTTTATTGTTTGTCTTTGATAGTTCTCTCCTAAAGTATTAGAGAAAAGAAATCCCCATATATATTGCACCAAAAGATAGAGACAGCTGTCCCTGGGCTGAATAGGAATCCCCTAAATACCTGAGAAAGAACTATTCTTACTTTCTTGTCCAATTCAAAGTCATTATCAAATTCTTCTCAGTATCTTTATTCCTTCTTTCTGTTGGCCGTTTACTTGCCTAATATTAAGGCTATTGTCCCTCCACAATGAAAGGATCTTCTTTGTACCTCTGCTATCTGGAAGAGTCTGAATTTATCTTTAGCTTTTACTAATTCCCCATCTCATTTGCAATATTTGCTGGAATTTTTTTTTGTCTAAACCTTTCATGTCTCTGTTTCTATTGTTATGATAAATATTTCATTCAATTTCCAGCTTTATTTTGGGATTTAGTATTAAAGTAGTGATTATCAGAATAATATGCTATAGTAGAAGAAAGACCTGACTTGGAGGCAGGCTATTTTAGGTTTGAGGGTTGATGCCAACTCATTGCATTTCTCTAGAAATACCCCTCTGGACCTCAGTTTCTTCCTTTGTAATATTTGCAAGATAGATTGAGGTTCTCTAAAGCCTTTTTCCACTCTAGTGTCATATTTATCTTGGTTTCACAGCACCATTTATGATAACAAAAGACTTGTTGCTGATGTTCAATTGTTTCAGTTGTGTCTGACTCCCTATGACTCCATTTGAGGCCTTCTTGGCAAATAAAAGACTAGAGTCATTTGCCATTTCCTTCTTCAGATCACTTTACAGATGAGGAAACTGAAGTAAATGGGATTAAGTGACTTGCCAAAGGTCACACAGCTAGTGTCTGAGGCCAAATTTGAACTCAGTCTTCCTGATTTCAGGCCTGGCACTCCATTCACTGTGTTACTTGTGTGCCTTGTGACTTGTCACATCATTTTTAAAATGTATTTTATGAATGAATCCCATATTGTTTAGAGAACTCAAGTAGTTTAATTTAGATCTTGTTTCAGTACTTTGAGAAATTGTTGATATCATAAGGGGCAGTATTCCTTCCATTGATATTATTCAACTCTACATTTCCATGATTCTGTGAAATGCCTTAACTGGTCTTTGTAAGTAAGTTACCATTGCTGGAAAAAAAGTCACCTGTTGCCCTTCCTTCTGGCAATTGGCATTTCCAGCCTTAGTTAGGCTGTTCTATGGATGACAGATGCCACACAAAGTCTGTTGCTAGGCCCATACACAAATTCTTCACAGCTAAGTAGGACCTGTCAGAGCTTGTGTTTCATTGGCATAGTCTTCAAGAACCCAAGATCAACTACCTGCTGTGTGGAGGAGAATTTTTATCTTAATTTCATCCTATTTTAAAAGAGAGGGAGAGGTATGGAGAAAGAGAGAGAGAGAGAGAGAGAGAGAGAGAGAGAGAGAGAGAGAGAAATAGGGAGGGATGGAAGAAGGGAGGGAGAGACAAAGAGAGAGGCAGAGAGAGAGAGGGACAGAGGGATGGAGGGACAGAGACAGAATCAGAGGGAGGGAGGAGGCAGAGAAAGAAAGAGAGAAGGTGATATTTTGAAATGTACCTCATTACTGTGGTATCTTACTTTCCAAATGCCCCTTGTTTGGGGGTGGAGCTCCCTAGTTTGGTGCTGGGTGTATGTGCAACAGTCCTTTAAGCTTACAAAACTGCCTTTGAAGGCAATTTTACCTCCACCCTCACTTCAGCTATGTTGAGGGGAAAAGCTCATCCGTACATTGTTCAATGAGGCTATGGAATGCTGAACCCTCATTATATTTTCTCTCCTGTTTGTTTTGAATTAACTTTAAGAATATTTTGGAATAACTCCTTTAGTGAATGAAACATTGTATACCTATTTTTCAACTGATAGATACCCTGAAAATATTTTGTTTAATATTCTGCCATGTTAAAAAGTGTGGGTCCTTAATAAATATTGGAGTGCATCTGTCTTGAGTACTGAATGGAAGGAAGGAAGTATTCCAGGCACTATGCTAAGCATTTTTATAAATATTATTTCATTTGATTGAAGGGGATAGAAAGATAGATAAGACCTGCCTCCTGTCTTCAAGGAATTGAATTTATCATGTTGTATAGTTTAGGTTTGGGTTTTTAAGAACTGTCTCTTTGTTTTTGTTAAGTAATGAAAACAACAGCGACAATTTTGGAAACTGGATCAAATAACAACTAAGGGCAATAGGAACATGATTCCATTCCCAGATAATGTAGAAGGAACAGACAGATGTGTTCCCCTCCTAACAGAGCAAAGAGAATCATAAACCTAGAGCCAGAAAGGACCTCAGAGGATACCTCATCTAGTCTCCTCATTTTACAAATGTTGACAATGAGATTTGGAGAGGCCAAGTAATTTTTCCAAAGTCAAACACAGAGCATATATGTCAGAGTTAGGATTTGAACCCAGAATCCTCTAAAGGGCAGTGCACCTTTTACTATACCACATTGTACCTGAAGTTTATTTTAAAAACATTTTTCTACAGCTGTCATCAGATCAGAAATTTGAACATGATATTCAAAGTTTCCCCCATCATCTGCCAAGGTTTAAGGTATTCAATCATGAAGCTATAAATCCATTGGCATTTATTACTACTTGAATGAGAGGGAAAAAACAAAACAAAAGGACCAGGTTTTGGCAATATTTGGTAATAAAGCAAATGTTAATATAAGAGCATTAAGATTTATTCAAGCTTAGACTAAAAAAAAAAAGTAACTATAAACTATTCTAAAAATTTGATTGCTAAAAATCAAAATACCAAGTATTTCAAATGATAAATGGGAACATTTGCTTCATTTGTTTAGAACAAGACTGTCAGTTTCTCTCAATAAACTTCATTTTAGTATATTGTGTGAAAGCAAGTCACAATTTTGTATAGTTCTGGTTTTAAAAGCAAATTAGACATATGCTTAGATTGAACTGACAAGAGAACTTACATATGTATATATACACACATATGCACATATATGTATATACATGATAAAGTAGTGCATTCAAATGTCCTTTTTAAAAAAATCCCCAATCAAATTTGTAATATTTCTTATTTAGTAAGAAAGATGAATGAAGATTGTAAAAAAATGTTCTTCATATATGAAAATGACACTTCTGACCCACCATTACTAAAGCGTGTCTTGAATTGATTTTTCAATTAGTGATGATGGATTTGTGTTTTCCATCTATAATCTCTCATGTGCTCTGTCTTCTGAGCAATAATACATAACATACAAGACAAATGACTGAAAAGGCAGATGTGATACATGACGAAAAATTAGTTGGGATTAAACCTTACATTTTGGATTTATCAACAACCAACAGCATGGAATTAAGTGAGTAGCTGCAAAGTGCTTATTAATTCAAGTTCCCAGAGGTCTGCAGCTGATTCAAGTATAAAAATTACCATACTATAGGAATTGAGGCAAGCACTGTATTGCAAGAATTAGGTTATGGAGGGGAAAAGAATGCCACAGCTAATCAAAACACACTTGGTGGTCATAGCTTCCTGAGAAGGCTACTGTATTTTGGCTGTTGATATTTTGACAGAGCATAGTGCCTTGTGATTTCTGTGGTACCCTAGAAGGGTTTAATATTATAACAAATTCTCATATTTTTAAATGATCTAGCCTCCAAAAAAACAAATCAAGTAGATTGGTATCTGACTGCATTTTTTTTTATTATGAGGAAGAAAATTCTCAGGATTTGTGTCTTCTAAAGAAAGAATTATCCAAGAGTAAATGTTGATCAAAGATAATAAATGTAACACAATATACCTTCATTACAAGCAGAGAAATTGAATTATTTTCTGACCCAACAGTTCTTGAAATTTTCCATTGCTTTTTCATTTAATAATATGTGTTATAGATAAGGTTTCATTTAAAAAAAAAATCTCCTTTAGTACTTATCTGAAGATACAGTTGCAAAAAGGTATCTTGTTAGATTTGGCAATATAAGGGTCAAAAGATAAACTGTAAGTGATACCGATGTTTATTTTTTTGACAATGTTAAATTAGCAACCCCTCAGACCTCTCCTGGCGAAGTACAACCTGAGTAATTGAACATGTCACTAGGGAGTATGCTTGGTTAAGCTGATTCCTATTATGTTGACTTGTCAGGGACCAATAATTAAAGCTGAAGAGGGATGCTCATTAGTGTCTGCAAGATGATTCAAAGAATAAAAGGGAAGAGTTCTTGAGACACACCTGCTAAGGACTGGCATTGCACTGAGGTGAAAGCAGACCAACTAGCTTGTTTTTCTGCTATGTTAGCAGTAATGCATTTATAAGAAGGATGTAGTAAATCAAGGGCTAAAAATATCTCCTGCCCATACTATAATTTAGAAATATATTTTACTTATGCCTTTGAAAGTAATATTGCCCCATGCAATTGCATTCTGTTCCAATTATATTTTTAATGTTGCACAAGACGTCTTAGAAAACAGATACAACACTTCTATTCAAAAGCACTTAAAAAAAACAAACCCTAGTAATCTTTTCAGTCATCTTACTGGAAGCACTACAATATTAGCAATCTGTTCTGAGTCTTTGAACTCTAAAGTGCAAACATATATAACATTTTTTTGTTATCTCACTTTTGGTGATAAAGTAATTTATTACCAAGCACTTCTCAGAAGTTCTCTATCACAACAGGATTTTTTTTAGAAAGCCTACTTAAATGACCTGTGCCACCTGCAGCAGATCAGTAATTTATGTGTAAAAATCCAGAAAAAATGACTCAGAAGAATTAGCGTCAATGATTGTTTTAATGAGGTGAACTATAAGTCAGTGAACTATGACTATGATTATGAAATAACACTGTACACACGTACATACATATATTTGTGTTTGTGTGTGTGTGTGTGTGTGTATATACATATACAGAGAGAGAGAGAGAGAGAGAGAGAGAGAGAGAGAGAGAGACACAGTGAGTTGGAACCTGAATGGTATACTGAATCCTTTCTCTATCTTATTTACTTTAGTCTGGGTGCCTTGCTTTTTACAAGTAAATAAAATAACCCCATGACCATTATTTTGGTGAAATTAAGGCATAAACCCTTTATGGGGTATAATTTCATTAAATGTATTGACATTTAGCTTTTGTAGTGGCATATAAAGCTGTGACAGGGATGACCCTCAATTACCAAAGACCATAGGATCTTATAGTTGGCCTGGAATTTAGTTAAAATTCTTGTTCAATGCAGGAGGTTTTCCTATACAATCTCCTTGTAGGTGGTTATCCAACAATCTGCTTAAACATTGCCAATGATTGGGAGCTCATTACCTCCCAAGGCATCCCATTCCATTATTGGTGAGCTCTAATTGTTAGCAAATTAATATCTCTTACTCCCATCTTCTTTTCCATCTGTCAACTCTTAGATTAAAAAAAAAAAAACCTTGGAAAATAAATGTAAACCCTATTGCAGAGATTCTGATTGGGAAAATAATGAGTTTTAAAAAAACCCATCTAATCTTTTCTTCATTAATGTACTTCATTGAGTTATCATAATAATGCAAAATATTGCCAGTAGTCATTAGAGATTCTTGCCCCTGCTCAAACTCTTATTGCCATGTAGCATATTTTTTATTTTGTTTTTGTATCCTGGTAGTTTCTTGCACACAGTAAGCTTTTAACTAGTAATCACACAAACTTTTTGGAGGGGATTTTAAACCATAATCAATCTAATGAAAAGACCACTGAATGCACATTCAGAAGGCTAGTTTTTAATGCTAGACAAGGTACTTAAATTTGTGTGCCATTTTCTCATTTGTCCAAAAGTGATCATCCTCATTCTGTATGCCTCACAGGATTGTTGTGAGGGTGCAACAGGGTATATTAAAAAAAATCTAGCTCACTAGACCATGAAATACTTTCTTTTTGTAAAACAGGTATGGTGTAATTTAAAAAAGGCACTATTAAATCTTATAAAAATAGGAATAGTATTATTCTGAATAGTGTTATCTCTTTTATTCATTTATGTGAGGGGAGACTGCCTATCTTCAGATAATAACTCTTAACAGAAAAATATTTAAATTTGATTTTAAAAAAGTCTCATTGATGAAAATAAGAAATAGTCCAACTTCTATCTTTCCCATTCATAAATTAATAGACTTGCTTTTACTAATAGAACAAAAAGATGTAATTATACATTCTGTCTCTGTAGCATTCATCTATTTCTCAAATAAAAATGTCATTGAACCAACTTTTACAGTATTATTAATCAGTGTAATCAGTATTAATATTACCACTTTAACAATTCAGTGCCACTTGTCAGTATTATGGTGGTGTGAATATTTTACACCTACTTCACAAAACTTCCATGTATTAAAGAAAAAAAAAAAGAGATGGATTTAATTCTTAGTAATCATGGACTGAGATTGAGGACTAGAATCCTGAATAAAGTATATCAGACCTCATTTTCTTCAATCAATAGTATTATTTCCTGTCATTTCTAATTATTTAAGAACCTTATTCTTAAATGGTTACATAAATATACCTTGCACTAATAGGGTACTTTGCAATTTACTAGTGTTTTCACATTTATTAATCCCATTTGATCATCACAACAGTCCTATAACATAGGAAGAGTAGGTTATATATATATATATATATATATATATATATATTTTTTTTTTTTTTCCCCTTTTTAAAAACAAAGCAAACTAAGACTTAGGAAATTTTGAATGAGTGCCCCATGATCATGCTTCTAAGCCAGTAGCAGAGCTTGGGTTATTTTTTCTGTCTCTAATTCTCCTCCATTACACCTTGTTACCCCACACAAAACAGAAACATTAATGATAGTTTGCATCTTTTAGTATATGAATGTCACGTTAATACTGTTGTTATAAGAATGTGTTTGTTTTTCAGGTAAGGAATTTAGGGACATGGAACTAGCTAAATTAGTAAAAGACTCTGCAGTGATGCTGGAATGATCTGAAAGGTACTGAAGGAATTTCTGTATGCATATACATGTATGCATATAAAATATGTGTGCATATATAGACATACATAAACATATACATGCATACATGTGTATATATGTCATTTATATCTATGTTTCCTTTAATATAGCACCTGAAATGCCCACCTTTGCAGGCTATAGTTTATGTTAATTTTCTATAGAAAATGGAAGTTAATTCCCAATAGAAGTTTATCAATTTTCTTTTAATTAAGTTCCTAGAAAGTTAGGGCTTTTTTTTTTACTCTAACATCCAATTCATTGAAAATCTGTTTTTATGTATTTTTATTTTTTTATTTAAATAGTGAATTTAATTGTGTTAAGAAATTATTCAGTTTATAGTAAAGGGTACAACATTTACAAAATGTCTTCATGCTTGTTTTCACTCTTTTGTACAGAGCAGGTGTACTGACTTTTTTTTTTTTTAGTAAAAAGATTTGCTGTGGAGTTGGAGAAAAGCCTGTATTTTGTCCCCAGTTACCTTCTCCACCTTTTATAGGGTTTATGACCTTCATGCTCTTTTGTAGTAGAGGTCTTTTTGTGGCCCACACATGGATGGAAAATTATTTTGATAGTATCAATGTGGCTTTAAAAAATAATTCAATCTAAACATTAGTTTGTGACTTACTAAAACTTAAATCTAGCTTATTCTTCTTCCTTGGGAAGATCCTCCAAATTTTATCTCTTTTACTCTTTGGTAACTGTAATTTTCAATCTTCCTTTCTGGAAAAATGATGTTTCCCTCCCCCCACCCCCACTGAAATAATATAAAGGTGGAGCAAAAAAGAAGTAAAGCTGTTTGTACTTATTCTATATGCTACATTATAAAATATTAATGTTCAAATAGTAATAAAATGGTTAAGATCAAACTTTTTACTTAAAGTATACTAAATTTTTTTTTCCAGAATAATTCTACAATGGTGTGATGGTATCATTAAAACAAAACAGAAAAACAATAACTTTGTAATAATGTCCAAGGACAATTTACATTTGAAATCTAATTATACTTTTTAAAAATCATTATTATAATTGAGTGTCTCCAAAAGCATACACAATTTTGAGAAGATATTTGATTATAAATTTCATTATTTTAAAAGGAAAACTCTAAATGTTTTGATAGCTTTTGAAGGATATGCATTGCAAAATTCTTTATTCTACTGCCCACTATTGGCATTCCTAATTAGATGCTAGCACTGAAGTAAAGCTATATAATCTGGATTTTTTTCTTTGCCTTGATTGAAGGAGAATGGTACTGTAAAGGATTAATCATTTCACTGTTGATTTTTTTTTCAGATAACATACTTATATCCTTAACTTTGCTACCTTCATTGTTTTTTCTTCCTTATGAGGAAAAAAGAAATGAAATTGAAAGGCATTTTGTTTTTTCATTTGATTTCAATTTATCCTATTTTATAAGTCTATTCATTGAATAAAGAAAGGAATCAGTTTTCCCTCAACAAAACAGCAATGATAGATCTAGATATATATACATATATGTAAAGCCCTTCAAAGTTTACAGAACACTCAGCATATATAATTTTATTTACTCTTATGCCTGTGTCTTTGAATAATTGAAATTAACTGGTCACATATAATCATTTCTTGGTGACTTCTATAGAATTTAAAAAACAATGATTATTACTTTTAGAATGAAAGTTGCTGATATTTTGAAAATTCAGCATTTTACTTTTCTGAATTTTTTTATTAGTTAGTTCCTGAGAAGCAAAGCCCAGGGTTTTGCATATGATAGTAAAGTTCTGCTTAGTAAATAACTACTTAAATTATGTGAATAGAGGAGATACTTCAAAAAAAACCACTTTAATTCACAGTGCTAATGATGCAGTTTTTGCTTTCTGGGCCACCCATCTATGCAGTTGCTGAGTGTCAGACGCTAGATTATAAAGCCTTTTTTTTTTTTTTTAACACATGTAAATCTTTAGACTGTCACATTTATAATAATAATGCATATTCTACATTTTTTTTTTTTGTGGAAGGTCCCCACCTTGCATTTTTGTTTCCCAAAATTGTTTGCTAAAGCCAAAATATGACTTTTTTATGTGTGTGGTTCAGTATACTTTATAGGTACAGCCCTGTCAAAAGGAAAAATGTTTCAAATTTTATGAAGAAATCAGCCCTTCAGCCCTTTCTCACACACGTGTGTACACACTCATATACAGTCCTTCTAACCATAACTCAGTCTGAGAAATTCCTTTTTCAGATAGTAGTAGCACAGCAGAATGATTTTTCAAAAACACAAATCTCTCTTTCATAATTATCTCTTATTGTCAATAGTCAGAATTATTATTCAGTTGTGTACAACTATTTCTGACCCCATGTACCATACCACACTGATAGTGTCCATGGGGTTTTCATGGCAAAGATACTGGCACGGTTTGCCATTTCCTTCTCTGGTGGATTCAGGCAAATAGAAGTGAAGTGATTTGCCTAAAGTCATACAGCTAGTAAGTGACTGAGGCTGGATTTGAACTCAGGTCTTCCTGACTCCAGCCCAGTGGTCTATTCACTTCACCACCTAGCTGCCTCAGAATTAGTAACATCTTGAAATTTTAAAACAATATATATAATGGTAAAATTCTCAATAGATTTTTTTTTTAATAATCTGGTTAAGTTCAGTTGCTCATAAAATTAGAAATTAATTCAGCAAATCTTCTTTAAGGATTCAGTGAATCTTACAAAAGTCACAGTTTCCTGGAGGATGTAAAAATTTAACTCATCAGTGAAGTATAATTTTGTTGGTTGGTTGGTTATTGTCCTTTACTCTTGAAGAGGACCAAAATGACCACTATGTTGGAGTTAAGGTATAGTGTGTCGTACTACGGCTGATCAAACCTATATGCGCTTGGAAGGTTCCATCACAGGTCGGGTGCAAATGGTCCATGTGAACATTTGAAGTAGAGTTGTATCGAAATTTGCACATCTCACATTTCTTTTGAGCTACTGCATTGCTGCTTCTCTCATACAGCACAGCGCCTTCTTTGATACGGGTACCTCAAGCCTGGGTGGTCCTGTGCCAGTGTCTCCCACATCTCACAATTGATTAATACTAAATCTTAGCTGATTTAAAGGTTGACCTAATTGCTCACTCCTTCCTTCACCAGCAGTGATCTCACTACACAAGGTTATTTTCAGAATACCAGTGTACTGTATGATTTTCTTGAATTACTGGGAGTCTGTGAATTTTCTCTATCCATAGGATAGTAGAATTAAAATCACAGACATATATACATATGTGTGCATTCAAGTATACATATTTGGGGATTTGATATACTTTCTAATTTCAGTAGTATTAGAATGTCATCTAAGGATTTGGACTTATTTCCTTTTGGGTTGCTTTTCCTTTAAATGTTATAATATTTCCTTTCCTATTAAATTTCTACTCATCTGGACAGTGTTAGTGTAACATAACCACTAAGTTAATTTACAAAGTCCATAAGGTATGGATCTGCATGAGGAAACATCTCTCTGGTTTGGATTCTTTTTCAACCTTTCTGATACCATAAAAATTGACCCACTTTTTTGGTAAACTATTTATTTTTGGGAAATTTAAGGAAATAAATTGTTGAATTGTCTTTCATTTATCAAATGCCTTTTCCATTTAAAACTCAAACTAAGAGATCTAAGTGAAAGCAGAAATACCTGGAATACTTCAGAAGAGGGGGTGGAGAAAGGCATTTTTTGATCTGAAGAGTATGTAAGACTTTTATTGGAGTTCTGAGAGGGAGATACTATTTCATTCTTAATTTATGTTAACTGAAGCCTTCCCTGCTCCTTTTAGTCATCCTAAGTACATTTAGATAAGAAAGATGAAGAACTGAACTCTGTAAATAATTTGATCAGCAATTTAGAAAAGAGACTAGAAATCATTTAAATATTCTGGACTGTCAGTTGGTTAAACTTGTTTTAAGATTTTATTTTGTGTTATCAGTTTCATGTAAATGAAAGGCAAATAAAATCTAATCTTTTGCTTTACATATTTGGCATTTAGGAAGAATCAGATGACTTTAAAATCACTTAGGCTTTATTTAGATTAAAATATGATGATTTGTCAAGCCTTTATATCTCCCATACTCTTGAGGAAAAGATCTAGCACCCTGAATTGAAAAAAAAATAAGTCAGTCCTTTGGATTATTGCTTTCATTATTTCCCTAGCTGATTGAAGAGATTTCTTTTCCTTATGATCATGTTCTTTTCCATATGGTAATAATAATAATAACAAAAAAATACCTGTTGCTTCTTTCACCCTGATTCTTCTGGTGGGGGAGAAATTATCTGGAGTCGTTTTCTTTTCTTTTCCTGTAGTGCAACTTTGTCCCTGAGGATGTAAACCAGGTGTAAAAATTGCCACAGGGAGTTCCTGATATTGTTTTTTCGGAGCCTGTGGGTAATGAGGGACTCTTACCTTGTTTCCAGTTTAAAATAAAACAGTGGTTTGTTTTCTTCAAATTAGTGAGATAACAACGTGGTCTTACATTTCTTTCTCATGAAATTCTAACAATTTTAGGGTAGGTTGAGCTGTGAGCCTTAAAACTTCTTAATTATAGTATTTGACAGTTGTCTTAATAGCAATACTTAGTATTTATATAGCTTGTTTCATCTTCAAAGCACTTCACAAACCCTAATTAATTCTCACAACATCCCTGTGAGGTAGGTAAGTATTATCATCCCCATTTTACAGATGCGAAAACTGATACAAGGAAGTTAAGGAGTCTTGCTCTAGGCCAAAGAAGGGAGACAAAGTTAAAAACTAGGATTAAAACTCTGAAATTGCTGGTGGTTAAATCATCTGTAACCTAGCTATTAAATTCACCCTCTTCACTCTCTTTCCCCCTTTCTTTCTCCTCCTTTCTCTTTCTAAATGTTACATCAGAGGGTAGTAAAGATTATTTGTTTCTTCTTGGAATTCACATAATATCTTATAAAAAGTATTAAAGAAAAGGTTTCTGTTTATATGTTGAATAATTCTCCAAAGCCTTCCCCTGTAGAGAAATGTAGTTTTTTTAACATTGACCTACAACTAAATACATCATCTCAAAGTTAGCAGTTTTAAAGGCCTAATATGTCTAATCAGGAAATAAATATTTCGGGAAGCCAGGAAATGAAATAGTTTAGGTGCAAAAGAGGAGTCCAAATGACATTTTCCCTAACAAATATTGCATCCTTAAACAGTAAAACTAATGATAGTGATTAGTTAACAGTACTGAAGAAAACGTGCATTGAAAATGAACCTGACAGGGCATTTTTGTGTCCTGCTGACTGATGTGTACACAGTCCATTCTTTTAAAATTCAAGGAAGCTTATTTGAATTGTAAATTGGCAACACATTCATGCTGAAGTCTCATTGTGCTGTGGTGTGACAAATTACAAATGGAATATTGGCCAGGATTCTATATTTTGCATTTTGCTTCTACTTTCTGTTGCTATTATCATTAATCTGTTTAGCAGACGTTATATAGCGAATGGTCCTGGACATGGAAAGTACATTAAGTTTCATTGTTGGCTATAGCGGACTCTGTGTGGCTTCATTGACCTGTGACTTTTCCTATTGGTTGTAATTCAGTACAGTTGCTACTAGTTTTGTGTCCTGCTGTGTGTGGACTTAAGAGTTTTTGGCACAGGGCATGCCTGACAGCTCATTTCATAAGTGTTGGATTACAGTAGAGAGCTTTAACTACACTGTGTCAAGAAAATCTGAAACTGGAATGTGGTCAGGAGGAAAAAAAAAAATCCGGAAGATTCCATATGATATTGGAAGAGACTTCTTGGGCAATTAAAAAAAAGTTATTCAAACGCTGGAAGATAAAGATGTGTTTTTAATGGATTTTCGTACTCTTGTGTACTTTGTGGTTTGAATGCTTTTAGTTCTAACCATGAAAATCAAACAAATCTAAAACAGTTTTAGAAGCATATCTTCATGTTAGTTGTCTGCCCTTCACTAAGGAATAGAGAGGGTAATGCTCATTTTCTTGCTAGCATTATCGTGAAGATTGGTGTTATAGATGGTTGATCTTAGTATTTAACAATAAGAATGTTATTGTATATATATGTGATGAAGAATTATTTTAAAAGAAAATGAAAACTAAAAAGCAGCTGAAGGAAAATGGATTAATTATAACTTTTGTATTTCCTGCTATTTGATGTAAGTTTTAAATCAGTTGCTGCAAATCTGCCAGTATACTTTCAATTTCAAATGTACTTGATCCATTTCCAATATTCCTCTACTAAGGAATTTGGACTAAAGTCTGTGTCAGCAAATTTATTTCACTTTGCTATATTTTTGCAATGGGCACTTGAGATTACAAACGATTCTCTCCCCCACCCCCACCCCCCCCATGGGGTTTTATATGTATATAGGCTAAAATGATAAAAACAATAACAATGATAATAAAATATGACTTAAAAAAATTACAGGGGTGGCTAGGTGGTGAAGTGAATAGAGCACCAGCCCTGGAGTCAGGAGGACCTGAGTTCAAATCCAATCTCAGACACTTAACACTTGCTAGCTCTGTGACCTTGGGCAAGTCACTTAACCCCAATTGCCCTGCCTTCCCCCCTCCAAAAAAGCAAAAAAAAATTACACACACACATATATATATATATATATATGTATATATATATATATATATATGCATTTTATACACACACACACACACACACACACATATATAGTGAATTATATCAAAATCATGGATTTAGGTAGATTTAGGACCTTAGAAATTATCCAGTCCAACTTTCTCATTTCATAAAGGAGTCTGATAAATTGAGAAGACTTGACTAAGTCATACAGGAAATAAGTGGCAAAATCAGGATTTGAACCCAGTTCATCTGACTCAATCCTTGCCTCTCTACAGTGCCACAAATATCTGTCTGTATTTACTAATGTAGTGAAATGGGTTTTATTCTATTAAGTTAGGTCTTAACATGAGCTGTTTATGTTTTTGTATAATGGTCTTTTTTTTTTGAGGGTACAGTATGTAGGCCTTCCAAGAGCTTAAACATGGAATTATTCTTGCCTTGGAGAATTTTAGATCCAAATGATAGAAAAATCAATGAATGTCATATGTTATCTAATTAAGCATCAGAAATACTTAAATATATCAATATTTTGATGACCTTCATTCTCATTATTGTGGTACTCTTTCCATTAATTATATTTTATATTGATATAAGCCAAAGTTTGCAGAGCAATTTACTTACATTGTTTCATTTGTTCCTGACAATAATTCTGTTAGGTAAGTTGCATTATTTTTTCCATTTTACCCCACGTGGAAACTGTGGCTGAGATTGTCTAATATGTCTGACTTAGGAACACCTGAAAAAAAAATCAAATCTAGATGTTCCTGAATTCAAAAACAGCATTCTACCTACTACTTCTTGAATATAGATCCCAATCCATTGATGTTTTCTAATCCTTTGATACTTGTACCCCAAGCTCCAACAAATTCTCTTCAGGAAGGCCATCTACTATATCACAGGCATCAATTTTTAGATCTCAACATTATGTGACTATCAGAGCACATGCATGTACTGTCCATTTATGATTTAGTATCTAGAATAATCAGTTGCCAAATCTTTTTAATTCTCACTTAGTAATATCTCTTGCCTTTTCCCTTTTCTCTACTCACATAATTATCAGCACCCTAGTTGAAACTCTCCTTTTCCCTCACCTAGATAAAGTTTTCCAGTCGTTGTGCCTCCTTCCATATTCTGCCTTCCAGATGGCAAATTGATATTCCTATAACATGGGTCCGACCATGCCATATGTCTTTTCAAGCATCTTCCCTGTCTCCTTATCATATGTCTTTCCAGTAAAAGAAAAACTTCTCTTGTCTTTTCTTTTTGTTTTTTCAGGGAGAAGGTAGGGCAATTGAGATTAAGTGACTTGCCCAAGATCACACAGCTAGTAAGTGTTAAGTGTCTGAGGTCAGATTTGAACTCCTAACTCCAGGGCTGGTATTCTAGTCACTGTGCTACCTAGCTGCTCCCAAACTTCTCTAGTCTTAAAAGCCCTTCTAAATTTGACTGCAGCTTATCTTTGCATATTAAACACCTTCACTCCCCATACATGCTAGATTCTCATCAAATTATCCTATTTACTACCCCTTATACATGGTCTTCCATCTCCCACCTCCATGCCTTTGCACAGGTTGATTATAAGCCTGAAATGTTTCCTGTTCTCACTTCTGCCATTTGGAATACCTAGCTCTCTATAAGCCTAAATCAATTCCATTGTGACCTCCAAATCAAAAGCAATCCTGATCTCTACTCCCTTATCCTTGCACTGTATTTATTTATCTTCATTTCCATGGTTCACCTTTACTGTAAAATAAAAGCCCTCCAAGGAGAAGAGCTGGTCTGTCTTTGTCTTTGGATCTCCAGCAGCCAGCACTATGCTTTGCATAGAGTAGATGCTTAATAATACTCTCTGTATTGATTCTTCTATTCAGTTCTATGACCGAGGTTATGTCTAGTCTTTTTAATTCATATTGCTTTTTATATTGTATCACAGATTTAGAGCTGGAACAGATTAGATTAAATTCAACTCTCTCATTTTACAGACCAGGTAACAGATGAGTTGAGTTGCCAATCTACATTGATAGAGGGACTGCTCATCTGGAAAAAGAAGTGGTGATTATGAAGGGCCATTATAACTTCAGCAAGAACAGGTCATGCAAGCCTGACTTCATTTCCTCTTTTGACAGGATTACTAAATTAGTAGATGAGATTGCTTGGGATCTAGTTTATCTAAATTTTACAAAGATTTAGTAAGGCATCTCATGATACTCTTGCAAGAACATGAACAGGTCCAGAATAGATAATAATACAATCAAATGAATTCTGAAATGTTTAGATGACTGGACTCAAAAAATAATTATCAATGATTTGGTGTCAGCATGGCAGGAGGTTTCTATTTGGCTACTTCAGGGATCAGAATTTGACCTCTGTGCATTTTAACAGTTTTATTGATGACATGAAGAACAAGTCATAGATAGTGTGCTCATCATATTTGCAGATGACAGAAAGCTGGGAAGAAGTTAACAAACTATATGAAAAAAAGTCATGACTCCTAAGGATATTTACAGTCTCAGATAGTGGTGTCATACTCAAATAGATACACATATAAAGTTATCTGTGAGCACAACCACATATTAACATTATTGTGTTCTATTGCATTTTTATCTATTTTGTTAACTACTTCCCAATTATGTTTTAATCTGGTTCCCTGCCCTGGGGACGCTGGAGGGTAGTGTTTGATACCTCTTATATAGAGCATGGGAATAAATCTACTAAGATGAAGTTCAGTGGGTATTAAATGAACTCTTGGTACAAAAATAATATAGGGATAGATGGATAAATGGCAGTTATTCTGAAAAATATTTTGGGCTTTTACTGGATTGCAAGCTCAATATAAGTCAGCAGTGTGATGTAATAACAACAATAAAAAAAAATGCAAATGTGAGTTGCATTGAAGCACATGGCTTCCAGAAGTAAGGAGGTAATGTACCACTGTATTCTGCCCTCATTGGACCTTGTCTGGAGTATTGTGTGAAGTTCCAAGGCCCATAGTTTAACAAAGACGATGATAAACTGGAGAGTATCCAGAGGAAGGGATGTGGGATTGTGAAAAGCCATGAAGATTAGTTAAAGGCATGTTTGACCTGAAAAAGTTAAGATTCAGAGCGGGTGGAGATATGATAGGTGTCTGCAAGCATTTGATGGATTGTCACGGGGAGGAATGACTAGGCTCATTCCATTTGACCCCTGAGGGTAGAACCAGGACGTGTAGGTGGAATTTGCAAAGAAATAAATGTAGACTTGATATCAAGAAAAACATAATTAGAACTATGGAAAAGTAGAATTGACTATCTAATTTCATCTTCGGAGATTTTGAAGCAGAGGCTGGTTTACCACTTGTCAAGGACGTTATGGTATTATAATGGGAATTCATTTCATGTATTGGTTGGAGCAAATATTGACTGAGGTACCTTCTAATTCTCAAATTCTGTCTTTCTCTGAATTCCCCTCCAACAATGAAATCACAAGTTTTCCCCCACTCCAACCCTGACATAACCATCCCAGTGAGATACAGATAAATTGTGGCACAAAGATACCAATAATACATTAGAAAATTATATATAGGTAACAGTGGAACACAGAGGGAAGAATAATGGGGGAATTGAAATGTCTTAGTATATAGTACCTGGCACAGTACTTACCACACTTCCTTTGATATAGTAGGCACTTAATAAGATATTGTTGAACTGACTTGACTCCTTTTCAGTTGTGAAAGGCTTATTCTATGATCTGGATGATCAAAGGTAGATCAGATGTCAGTAAAGCAGGGAGAACCGAATTTCTAGTTTCTGAGAGGGACTAGAGGTCTTGCCTGAACCCTGGTTATACTCGTATATTGACAATGGTGCTTTCTCTTTGAGTAATATAGTTACCAAGGGCACTAGACAAACATGAACCAAGACATTTGTATATGGAGAGATACATTTGAGGTATAGCAAAAGCAGTAATTATTTTAATTCATTCATTCATACATTTATCCTCTCTTCTTCCCACTGCTTTCCCAAATGAATGACAGGAAAAAAAAACATGACAAATATGCATAGTCCATAAAAAAATTTCCTTCATTGGTTATGTCCAAAAACATTTACCTCATTCTGTACTTTCACATTCATCACCTCTTACAGACATTGAGTAACGTGTCATATTTGGTTGTCTAGACTCTTGGTTTGTCATCACTTCTATTGGAGTTCTCAAATCTTCAGTGTATTTTTTTTCTTTATAATGCTATTTTGTAAATTGTTCTAGTTCTCACTTTGCTCTTCATCCCTTTGTAATTTCCTCTGCAACTGTCCATTCATTATTTCTTATGGCAGAAAAATATTCCATTCCATTATTGTACCATATTTTGTTTAGTCATTTCCAAACAGGCACATATTCCCTTATTTTCCAGTTTAGGGCTACTGTGAAAAGAATTGCCCTAAATGTTTTTGTACATATGAATTATCTTACACATTCTTTGTTCTCTTTGAGGTAAAGGCATAGTTGTGGTATAGCTGGATCAAAATGATTAAATTGAGGTGCACAATTCCAGAATGCTTTCTATCATCACTAAACCACAAATTACTAAAAAAAAAAGTTTTATCAAAATTCTGCAATTTTTTTGTGATTAAAATTTTATTTTATGGATTTACAAACTTCATTCTGAAAAAAGGGCCCTTAGGCTTCACAAGGCTGCCCAAGGGGTTCACAAAACACACAAAGATTAAGAAGCCCTTGCTTAGGGAAATCAGAGGCTTTTTAAAGCACTAATACAATTTGCTCATTTTTTATTTGTATGACTCTTTTGCAATGATTATGAACCACTCCAAGTCACTAAAGGCCTACTGTGATCCCATGCTATATTGAGAGAAGCAGCATGTTCAGAGCACAGTGAGAAAGAATGGAGAGTATTTTACTTGGAGTCTGGAAGACCTGAATTCAAATACTACTTAAGCCACTTACCCAGGACACACGTCTTTTAAACTCTCTGAACCTCAATTTTCTTAGATGTATAGCAAAAGGAAGATCAAATGAAATAGTATTTGTGAGGCACTTTTGAAACATGAAAGCTTTATATAAAAGTCAGAAGTTATTATGATTCATGTTAGAGGTCCATGGTGTTTTACCCTGATCAAACCCCATGTGGAATACTGTGTTAATTTTTGAGCACCACATTTTTAAAAAAGATATTGACAAGTTGGTTTGTTTTATCAGCAGGATAGTGAGGGACTTGGAATCTATGGTATATAAAGACCATTTGAAAGAGACAAGGTTTAACGTGGGAAACCAAAGGAAGAAGAGAATAGCTATCTTCAAGCACTAGAAATAGTTAGCAACTTCTACTTAGCCTAAGAGAACAGAGCTAGAATCGTTTGGATTTTAGTCACAGAGAGGTAGCTATAGATTAGATCTAACTGATCCTAACAATTCGAACTTTACAGTGGGCTGCCTTTTGGAGGAGTTAGGGGCTGCTCCTCATCAGAGATCTTCTGGCAAAGCCTGGGTGATCATTTCTCTTATAAGAAGAGCTCTGGACTAGGACTCAGGAGAGAATTGGAGTTTGAATGCTGGTCTGACACTACCTAGTTGTGGGATCTTAGGCAAGTATTTAAGAGCTGAGTCTTGGTTTCCTCTTCTGCAAAATGGGGATAATACTTATATCCCTTCTTCACTTGGCTATTGTGAGGAATGTGATGTGCAAACATCAATGGATAAATAAATATGAGTTACTCTTGTTGCCATTTGGGGATATTCTTGAAGGAATTCCTGCCCATACAGGGATTAGAGTAGACAGCTTCTGAGGTTCTTTCCAACTCAAATTCCTTGAGTTTGTGGGTAACCCGTATATGTAGTACAGGGTAATAATATATGAGGTTATATATGCATAACTGATAGTGGAAAAGTTTGCTTTGAAGATCAAAGATTGTTATCTCCCTACTGAAGAAACTTGGTAAACAGTAGAATGCTTTCCTATTTCCTTCTTCTAAAGAGACAGAGATAAAAATCAAAAAGAAAGATAAGGTGGGAAGGAGATAAAAATAGATATAACTGGTTTGGACATTCCAAAACACTTTCACCTAGGTCAGGAATGGGGTGAATTCTAGAGTCCTTCCTTTACTAAAAATCTGTAACATGAATAGCTAAGTTATATGGAGCTTTAACATTTTCAAAGTGATTATAGATTTATATACCATTTTAAGGTTTGTAACATGCTTTACAAATATTATCTCACTGGATCATCCCAGCCACCCTGGGAGGTAGGTGCTATTATCGTCCCCACTTTACAGATGCATAAACTGAAGCAGAAAGACATTAAGTGACATCCACAGTCACAAAACTAAAAGCTGAGTCCGGATTTTCACTCAGGAATCCCTGATTCTAATTCCAAGTCTTACCACTTAGCTGCCTCCTTAACTTCTGAGTACATGAATTTGATCTTTCTAACACTATATGGTATATCCTACCGGTATTATTATCCCCATTATTATCTCATTTTATATATGAGAAAATGGAGGCTCAGAGATGATAAGTGACTTGCCTATCATCCCACAATAAGTGTAAAAGCAAATTTTCAAACTCAGATATCTCCTGAGGTCCAGTGCTCCTATCACTGTACAGTGTACCTTCATAAATGGACCTTACATTTTCACTTTATCTCCACTCTTTCTCCAGTTATTACCATTAGTGACAAATGATAATCACATCCCCACAAATTAGGGATTCAGTTTTTGCCTTTGTAAAATTAGAAATTTGAAATGTCTAAGGTCCCTCCTAGTTAAAGTTGAATGCAATGAAAGAAAGTATTTTCTTCTGCTGATTTCTTTAGATATTTCAATCTACTTTTTAGCATAGTCTTTATTTTATCTGGATTGAATTAGAACTAATTTATCTTTGTACAAATTGGTAATCATCATGTGTAAATGCCATTTTAGGGAATTTCTACTCTGATTTTGTGATATCCT
>CM053587.1:258883516-258960415 GCA_028646515.1 Pseudochirops corinnae | reverse complement strand
CATAGGATAAAATTTGATTTTAGATAAAAAAGAAATAAATACCAGACATATTGAGCTTGTACAAGTTTATACAGTAAAATTTACACATTAGTTCAGAATCTAATATGGAGATTCTAAACCTTTTTTGTGTCAACAATTGCTTTGAATCCCATCTCAAAATAATCTTTTTAAGTGTATAAAATAAATTACATAAGATTAAAAGAGAAAGCAGTTATATTCCTTGTCAAATATTTAAAAAAATACAATGAAAGTTCACCAACCCCAGTTTAAGAACTGCCAATTAAATAACACTAATCTCTAATGGCTCCTGGGCCATTAATAATCTCTACTGAATTCTGCTGCTTCCATTTTTTTCAAAGTTCTTAATTCAGAGGAGGTTTTAAATATATTAATTTTTTTCACAACAGGGACTGTAAGGAAGTAAAGAAAAATATTTTAATAGTTAAAATCACCAACAATAAATGGATAATTTATTGTACAACTTTTATGCTATGCCAGTGATGATAGCATTTTTTTTACCCTTGTTTCCAAGGATCTGATTTATGCTCTTTCCCTTCATTATAAAATATAGAAAATTTTACTTGCTGAAATTTAATTATACAGGGGTGTTGAGTTTAATATAGTCAAGAATTCTCTAATGAAGGTTAATAATTAATTAATATAAATTTTATAATATATGCTTTTAAAGCACATCTTAAGGAACTAGGAAAGTTTTAAGCCTGGTCTTAAGTGGAAAGTTGAATGCGAGACACTTAGAGGTCACTCACAGATATCTTTGTATAAAAAGAGAGAATGAAATAACCATTTCATGATACAACTTTTGAAATGATTAAAAGTGTAATATGAAGTTGTTATTAAGATTACAGAGTTCACAAAAGCCACATCCATAAACACTTATGCTTTCTTTTGATAACAGATTTTCACACTAGTTTCTTGCTGTATTTTCTCACCGTTATTTGGGAGTCAATGTTTTTGAATAATGCTGCTTGAAAATGAATACATTTCTTAAGATTTATGTAGAAAGTTAAAGTGGACAAATTAAAAAGAAAAACAAACTTGAATTTTTACTTCTTCCAGTCTCCTGAAGTGAGGTTGAATCTCACTTTCTAATTCCTGGATTATTTTAGAACTGCTCAAGATATTTGTGCATATTTGTGTATGTACAGGTATGCATCTGTGTACATAGGATCCTAGATGGTATATAATACATGAACTTACAAAATATCAGGAGGAAAAAGGGGCAAAAGCTTTCCTGAATAATTTCCAAATTTGTCTTCAAAACAGATTATGCCATTTATATATACATCTTGTTCATAGAGCAAACAAAATAATACTTAGCTATATAATAATATACAGTATTAAAACCCTCTGGGGAAAGAGCTGGTTTTAAATACTTTGAAAAGAAACTTTCAAGTTAGCGATTTACACAGTTAATTATAAACAACAAGGCTTGTAATTAAGTGTTTCCATTTTGGGTGGAATTGGTTTCACCCATCACTAATCCGTCTATCCTTGTCTTAGGTCTTTGAGAGATTACGGGAAAATGAACATGATGAAAAGTTTAACTTGTCAAGTATAAATTTAGATACAAAGTCCGGAATATCAAACACCACAAGTGATAATTATCACCACCTGGAAATAATTTGTACCACTGAGTAAAGTAAAGAATTCTCCCTTTCTGCCGATGGGGAGTTTTTAACCTTCTGATCACTGAAGTACTCCCTGCAGTTTACAGTGATGTATCTTGTGGTTCATTCCCAGTAGTAAACATAGCACCAAGCAATTAGTTCAACACTGGAAGATAAGTGTTAGCTGCATAAAATGGGACTAAGATTAAACCAGAAGCAAATTGGAAGCAAGGAAAAATAGTCTGTCCAGTTCTTAAGTTACCGGTGTACTGATTCAGTTATCTTTTGGTTTTTTTTTTTCTTAAAATAAATTCCTGGGTACTTAATGCAAAACTAGTTATTGAATTTACTTGAAATTATAACTTAACTTATAATATATAACTTTTTTGCTTCCTTTTGAGAACATCTGGATTCATAAGGAATTGAATTTGAGAAAGATAGGTAACTAATGGATGGATGATCAAACAACCAAAGATCAGAATATATGATATTTTTTAAGGATTTAAATTGAACTTTTTTGTTGCTTTTATTCTATATGGATATAAAGAATTTGTAAAATATGTGCAAGAGGAGTTATATTTATTCCCCTAGTCAACTCTGTGGAAGTAAAAATGTGCTTGGTCTCTATTGTTTTTTTTTTTTTTTTTTTGGTTTTGGTTGATGGGATTTCTTTAACTCTCTCCGCAGAAAAGAGATGAGGTCAAAACTGTAAGGTGCTCATGTTCAGAAAGTATTGGAAACAACTTGAAACATTTACTTTTATGATTCTGAGAGCACTTTATTATAATGCAGTATACGGAACAGTATGAATCATTTTTCATGAGTCTGTCCCAAGGGGCTTTTATAATTTAAGTACAAGGAAAAAAAAAACACCCTCTGTATGAAAAGCCTAAGTGTAGAAGAAAAATATTTTAAGTTAACCTCTTAGTTTAGTTTAAAATCTCACACCAAATGCTAGTCCTTTTTTTTAAAGTGATTTCTTCATGTTGAGAAGTCACTTAATGAAAGCAACAACAGATTAAAAACAAACAAACAACTACCTCCCCATTCAGCTGCACAATTACAGGGGGATAGAATATGTGTGAGCTCCCTCTGTTGCTCTACGGAAGCAATTTACTAATTACAAGATCTGGTTTTTCTGCGAATTTGTCATGTAACTTGACCTACCTTGCAGGGTAATTAAGGTTTGTGCAGAACTTTTAGCTAAAGTTTCTATCTAAATCCAAGTCTAATGTTTTGTTTTGTTTTTTATCCTGTTGGTTAGCATATTAAAAATTATCCAGAATTTTTTAAAAATATGTCTCACACAGTACAGAAAAAAAAAAAAAAACCAACAACCCTCAGTTGATGGTAGGAAATGCCCAAAGATTAGTTTAAAAAAATGACAACAGAATTCTAAGATCTGTAGTGTCCAGTCTTTTGGAGTCTATCACTTTAGCTGCTATTAGTGAAGAGACTAACTAGTTAACAAAACACATTTGTGCAGAATCTTGTGGTAACTGGAACAGGAACATAAAAGTCCGTACGTACCCAAATGAGAAAAACAGAATTGGCAAAAAGTTCAGTGTATTTTCAGAGTGCTTAGAGGAAATTTTGGCAAAGCTATACAAGTTAAGTTTTTTAAGCCAGCCTACAAGAACTAACCATTATATACTGTAAGTTTAGTTTTAAATACATTTGTAATAGATAAAATATAGGCTAAGAATTCAGGCCAACTTTTCCCCTTTTCAGTAGTCTGTATCTCCGTGATTATGAATAGTTTTTCTCAGATCTTTCAGCACTTTATATGTACTTGTTTGTTAATTTCATTAAAAGAAGTTTTGAAGATCGAATTTTATTCTAAAATGCAAAAAAAGAAAAAGAAACACCACTATTTGAAAATGAAATGTGGGACTATTTGAAGAAAATAACAAGGGACTTTATGTACACTGTGGTAATCTTCCACACAAAATTAGTTAGAAATGTGAAAAAAAAAGATTCTTTGTAGTTGAAATATGGCTCAGATCAGGATAGCATGAAACCCCAAAGATAATAGCAGGATGAAGCAATGTACCATTATTACAAAACTGAATGTTAACATCAGCTATGGAAATTACAAAATAGAAATAAATTTCTTTTAGGAGAGAGAATAAACAATACCATTGGATAGCATAAAAAGCAGGTGAGTCTTAAGTCTTGGCCCTGATATATGTAGATAATATCCTACTGTGCAAATGCAGAATGACTTATTATTACAGCAGTAGCACTACTACTACTACCACCACCCCCCCCCAAAAAAAAAAAAAAGAAAATCTGTTTTTTATGGGAAATGTGGTAGGAAGAATACAACCTATTCTTAACTGTAAAATGCTGTTTAAAATATGTGTGTACGCATATGCACAAGTGTGTGTATGTATATATAAATTATTAGGTTTGGTAATTGGAAAAATGTGGCCTATTGAAATGAGTTTATTTCTCCACATCTTTCCTTTCATGCAACTCAGTCCAAATCAGTTTAGTATCGTATGTCCTGTACAGTTTCTGAAGTATCACTGTTGTTGATTTGCCAAACATACCTCTCATTTCAAAGAAGAAAAAAGCAAAAGCGAGATTGAATTTGGGAGTGATCTTTCTCCCCTTACATGATGTGAAGCATGTGTGGAAAAGTTTTTCATCTTCAGAAGCCATTTACCCCATACAGAGAATGCTTAAAATGAAAATAACTTGTGAAATTAGAATAGAATGTGACTATATTTCTTATTTTAAAAAATAATTATGAGACTGGCTCACTAAATATATCTATGTAGTTAATATGCTTTTTTTAAAAGCATACTCTGGAGAATCTGAGTACTTATAATGTTTAATTTCAATTTAATCACAGTCTTTTTTTTGCAAGTTGGAAAAAAACCCAAATTAAGAAAAAAATTCTAAGCTTACTCACTTTTAAGAACCAAGCCCTAATATAGTTCTCTCTTGAAATATAGAATTAGTAGATTTCAGGAAAATTAGTAAAATTATCTATATCAATGTTTATTTTCCACTGGGTTCTCTTTAAAATATGGACAGCGCATTCTGGTAGTTTACAGAAATCTTCTGACCTCACATCTTTCTGCTTCATGTCTTCTGTTATTCTCTTTTCCCTTATGGGGTTATTTCCAAGCTGTCAGTGGTCCTTAGGCTAGATATTCAGGGTTCCTCCTGCTTTCCCTATGATTTAGTATAGGAAATTTATCTTTGCATACAGTTTTCTCTAACTATAGGTCTTAATATCTAATTTTCTCAAAGTTACATGGTCCATAAAATCAAAATTACAAATAATAAGCTGGGCTATGTATTATGTATTCTCTGTGAAAAAGGAAAGGGTTCTATATTTTAAAAATATATTTATACAATAAATCTCATGTCAATTCCACTGACCACTTGTCTTGACTTTCACAACACACACTCATGACCGTATCTTAAACTCCTCACTTGGATTTGCTCCTCCTTCCAGAACTGAAGTTCTGGAATTATTTTGACCACAGCCTATCCTTTTTCACTCTCTCAATTTAGCTCAGTGCCTACTATTTGTGAAGTGCTGGGGAAATAAAGCCCTATGAAAATATGACCAGCTCTTAGGGAACTTATAATTAGGTGGGTAGGAGAGATTCAACAGGTACATAGAGAAGTAAGTACTATTTGCAGACGAAAAGTAATAACAGCTAGTGAAAACTTTAAAAAGAGATGAGAATTCCGTGAGGTAGAGATGGGAGTGTATTCCAGGCATGGGACACATTCAAATTAGATTTTATACTCTTTCTGAAAGACAAGCCATCCATCTCCTCTCTTCCTACTTCTGCTCACATTAATCCAAGGGTTCTTAACTTGGTGTCGGTAAACTTATTTTTTTTTTCAAAAAAATCTGTATTCTGCTGACTACATGAAATTGCTTTTCCTTGTAATACTATGTATTTTATTTTATGCACTTGAAAACATTATTCTGAGAAGGGGTCTATAGGTTTCACAAGATTTTATGACATAACAAATGTTAAAAGGTTAAAGTCATATTCTAATGTCTGTGCCTGGATTGGCCTTGATTACAAATCTCTGAATACATCTTAGTCATTCTTTACTCTACTCCCTTTAGTTTAATGTGTAAAGCAACTTCTTTGCATATATCTGATAGCACTTATTTAATACATTTGCTCTTGGGATTTTATCATACGGGGGTGCATCATCTAGCCTCCTGAATTGTAAGTTCTGTGAAGACAAACACCATATCTTTTTTACTTTTGTATACCCTTACCATCTAGTACTCAACACTTAGTATGTGTTTAATGAATGAATGAACAAGGAAATTTGTTTCTTCTTTCTTTTTTTTATAGCATGTTAGTCCCTTTTACTAGTTATTGATAATGTAGAAGAATGGAATCTTAAAAATATTCATTTATTTGCAATTGTATTGCAATAATTGAAATAATTACAATTCTATCTGATATGTTTAAGAGCATGGAGCTGTTGGGGTGTCTAGGTGGTGCATTGAATACAGCACCAGCCCTAGAGTCAGACCCGAGTTCAAATATGGCCTCAGACACTTAACACAAAAACTAGCCATGTGACTTTGGGCAAGTCACTTAACCCCAATTGCCCTACCTTCCCCTCTCCAAAAAAGTAAAAATTAAAAAAAAGTGTGGAGTTGTAAACTGATTCAATTGTTTTGAAATCAATTTAGAATCACAAAACTAAAGTGAATCCAAGGAGTTAATTGTTGTTGTTGTTGTTTTTAATAAAAGGCTCTATATATGTCAAAATACTTATGGCAGCATTTTGGGGGTATCAGAAACTAGAAGCAAAGCAGATGCCCATAGATTGGGGAATGATTAAATAAGCTATGGTACACTAATATAATATATTATTGTTCTTTAAGAGATTATAAATATGATGAATGCAGAGAAGCATGGCAAGTCTTACATAAACTGATGCAAAGTAAAGTAAGCAGATAAAAGATTACTACAGGATTACTAAAACAACTGGAAATTATTGCTGTGAAATTATGTTGCCCAAGTTTATGCCACAAAAGATATATAAAAAGACATTTCTTTCTACTTATTTGCAGAAATGGGTGTCCATAGTTGTAGAACATTACACATATTATATGGTTTTTTTTAACATGTTAATGGGTTTTGCTGAAATTTTATTCACTTTTAAAATCTTTTATAAGGGATAGCTCTCTGAAAAGGGGAAGAAGAGACATAGATATCCTATAAACAAAAGATGTCATTCATATATACATGTATGTATTATATATACCTTTGTGTGTGTATATGTATATATATATATATACATGAAAACATTCTGTGTATATATGTGTGTGTGTGTGTGTGTGTGTGTGTGTGTGTGTGTGTGTGTGTGTGTGTGTGTGCAAGCAGAAAGGAAGAGAGAAAGGAAGTGGAGTTGGGAAATTAAATTGCAGGTTCAAGAAGTTTAAAAGTGAATGGAAGGAGATAAATAGCATAAAAGAAGGAATACTAGCTTTAAAAAGTGACAAGTAACATTTGTTTCTTTTTTGAGAAAGTGGAGCATATTTTCCTACAGCTTAGATTTCTGCTTATCTAGCATAAAATCCAGAAAGTTTAATTTTGATCATGCCTCTACAAATAAGAAAACACTGATCTTCTGAATTTCTTCAAGTAACTGATGAGTTTAGTGAGGATAGGAAGAGGAATCAAGGAATTATTTCTGTTGATCAGTCAAGGTAGCCCTGTTAATAAAGCCTTATTCATATGATCATATCATGTTTTATTGCTTTATAATTCATAAAAGCATAGAGCACTTTAGAGCTTTATTAAAACTTTCTACAGACTTCTTTACAGACTCAGAACTGTGAGGATCCTACCTCAGTGTGTATCTCAAACAACCTTTACTTGCACAACCGGAACAACCCATACAACAGGATTCTATGCTCTAAATCCAAGCCTCTTATATTATGGGTAGGGAAACCGAAAGTCATACAGGTGAAGTGACTTGTCCAAACACATACAGTTAGCTAGTGTCCAAGCCAAGATTAATACCAGTGCTTCCTGAAATCCAGTTTGGCATTCTTTACATATTACCTATCTTTTTAGGTAGGTGAGTCTTATTTCTCACATTGGAGTAGTTTCTCAAGGTTAGGGATAATACCCCCAATTTTTTGGTGTCTTCTGTAGTATTCAACACAAATCCATTAATGTGATTTTAGTTTTTTTGTGGTTGTTAGCTATGACTTCTGTAACATATGAAACTACCTCTACCAATGTAAATTGTCAACTATTCTATAACTTACATCTTTGGAGAACTGTCTTGGGCACTGAGAGTTTAGTTGATTTTCCCAAGTTACAAACATTATTGTTATTCTTTGTCATTTGTTCTCAAAGAGGGACAATGACATCAGGGAGGTGATGTCATGATGTGTAAATGAATTGAATTTAAGTGAGGGAGGGCTGTGCAAAGTCACCAGTCTCATTTTCTCCCTTGGAGGCATCTGGGTTCAGTGATGAGATCTAGATCAGGATGACTAGAGATGGCCCATGATGCAGTGGGAGACCTTTGCCTTTTCAAACTAAGGTCTCTAATATCTCTCACAATATAAGTCAGAGACTGCAGTTGAACCTAGATTTACCTTACTTGAAGACTTCATTAGTAAAAGGAGTTTCCTTCACCTAAGAACATCATATACCAATTAAATAACAGGTCCAGTACTTATCCCCTTCAACTCATGCATGTATGTATGTGTGTGTGTGTGAGTGAGTGAGAGAGAGAAGAATATATATGTATGTATTCATTCTGTATGTTATAAATATATAACATGTACATATATGTGTATATAACATAGAATATAGCTATATATACATGTACATGCAAACATATATATACACACATGTGTGTATATTTCATTATGAATAGAGTCACAAGTATCACCATGCATCAAGATACAAAATTTCAAATCTTAGGATTTTTGAATCAGATACTTTCTGAATGTAATTTATATATGCTAAGTAAAAGCAAGGGTGATCCTTAAAACAGTAAATCAGTCCAGGAAGTTTGTCTCGCTGCTCTATCCATCCTCAAAACAAGAATTACTAAAATAATCCTTGTGAGTAAATTACAAATAAATTTACTTAAGTTGTAAATATGTTGAAGAAGAGACAGAACTATTTAGCTATTCTCTTAGTACCTAAATTCTTCCTTGAGCCCCAAGGATGCCTCTCAGGAATTTTCAGTATTCTTTGTAAGAAACTATGCCACAAAACCACTTAGTAAAAAAATCACAAGTATGATTAGAGGGTTAAAAAAAAAAATTCTCAAGGGGATAGATGAAGACGTCTTTGCTAAGATTTGACATTGAGAGATTGTTTTGCATTAAGATCCTGAGGCCTGGAAAAATATTTCTGATAGGATCAGGCTATGAATTCCACCCTCATCCTCCACAAAAGATTATCTGAATTGTGAGGCTTAAAAAAATAAGTATGAGATAAGCAGTAAAGATAGTTGATGACTCTTACTTATATTGCTTTCAGAGAAAGTAGAGATGAGGCCTTAGGAACAAAGCAAGAATCGTTTATGCCACCTGAAAAATTACCTCTGAAGTACCTTTACTTGTTAAGCAATTTCAGTCTGTTTTTAAGTCTTCCTCATTCTCATTAATGATATGTGTAAGATGCTACTCATCTCCATGGTACCTCTCATTCAGAAAGCGCTCGCATAAAACTATTTTTTGCCTCCCATAGAACACTGCTCCTTGCTCATGTGATGTAACCATCTGAATCCATCATAACTATTTCACAGTATTTTCTATGAGCCAGTATTAGTAGACATCAAAATTTAGGGTTTAATTGTTATCGACTTGGTACCCCAAATCCTCTTTCTCCCTTTACTGGAGTTTATTACCTTATAATACTTCTACTCTGTAGTCAGATAGTGTTATAGTCTGATAAATTGCTGGACACTAGTGGTGAAGCTTTCCTCTCTTTGCAAATATAGAGATCATAAAATTCTTTAAGATTAAGCTTTATAGAACCATCTAGTTGAATCCCCTCATCTTACTGAAGAGACCTCAGAGATCAGTCTCATTCAGTGGTCTTCATCCTGTAGTCCGTGAACTTAGTTTTAACATATTTTAATAGCTGTAGTTTCATCATAATCTGATTCCTTTGTAATCCTATATACTCTGTTTTATGCATTTCACAACCTTGTTTTGAAGAGTTTATTGGCTTCTTGGGATTATCAAAGGAGTCCATGCTATGAAAAGATTAAGCATCTTATATGTAGGTGAAACTTTCATTTTACAGATGAAAAAATTGAGGCTCAAAGAGTCTGTGATATATCAAAAGTCTGTTTTACTAGCCTGAAATATCTGTCTCCTAAGAGTGCTTGCTTTTGATAGCATTCGGAAGATACCTTTTCTTTATCAGTCAGAAAAAGTTGCTTTTTATATTATGTTTTAATGAATTTTTAGTAACATGATCATGTATTAATCTCAGAAAGGAGTAATCAGCAAGGTAATGGGTACGATCTTATAGAGTGGAATCCTATAATTATACTGACACTGGGAAAATAAGATAAAAGTAGAATTTTCACGTGATAATGGAACAGTAAAAATAGAAGAAAGATTATTTCTTCTAACTTAATTTAAGGAAACTATTTCAATGCATATCTAGTTTTTTGAGTGGTTTCTTTTTTCTTTGGTTTATTAAAACCCAGAGTCCTAAGGAATCCCAAAGTAAGCAGCAACACTACTTATGTATTGGATGGGCCTGCTGTTTTTATGGTTACTTCAGTTAATGGTCAGTGAAAATTGAAATGAGTCTTTCACAAATAAGTGGTGTATTGACACAAAGATAAAAAAGAAAGTGTTAGTATTTGAAACTAAAAAGTGTTAGTATTTGAAACTACACTTTAATTGCTACATTTAAAGGTAAGTCAACTTCTGTTTTCATTTTGTGTTCATATTAGGGAGGTTGAATTTATAAGCTGTTATGTGGAACAAAAACTTTTATTATTTAGATCTCCTTACTTTGCAAGTCAATAAGAATTTATTAAGCACTCACTATGTTCCAGGCTCTGTGCTAAGTTCTTTGCAAGACTGACATATTACCTACCACAAAGGTCATCAGAGTGCCAAACTGGAGTTTCTTCTGCATCCATAGTACAGTAAAATACATGCTTGATTTGGAGTCAGAAGACATGAATTCTCTGCCGTTTAATGATAACTACATGCCTTTGGGTTAGTCTCTTCACCTTTTTGGTTCTGTTTGCTCATTTGTTAATGAACAGAAATGGACTATGATGGCTTTTAATGTCTCTTCCTTCTTTAAATCCATGATCCTCAGAATAAGACTCAAAACTACCTGTCATATATGATTGTTATTATAGCTGTTTATAATCCATTTATGTCAGTCACTTGCCTCTCAGGGATGGTAAAATGGTAGATGGAGAAAGTTTTTTCAATGTTAGTATTAATATATTAAAATACACTAATTATACCTTGACCTTTTCTTAAATTATCTTTTCTTTTAAAAGTCTGAGTGGATCTAAGGTGAAGTGAACTGGGGGCAGAAGGAAGGAAGGAATTGAAGGATGCAGTTGTGTTTTACTTGGATTTTGCATGTTACAATAAGAATTGGTTAACATTGGACCTTTCATTTTCATGTAGAAGAATGAGTGATTTAAACCCTGTTGTTTCTGAGAAGGTATATCAGCTGAAATGAAGCATCCACGTAACTTTTGATTATTTCAATATGCCCCCAGAACATTTGAGAAGTTAAGTGTAAAGTCTAACAACTGATATTTTAAAAAATAATGTCTGATTTTTTGGAAAAAATTTCAAATGAAATCACAGTTGACTATTGTAACAAACCTGATTCCGTTTAATATGAATTACTCATTAACAGATTATCAACCAAGTCAACTATAACACTGGAAAAGAAATAGAAAATTTTTGTGACCAATGAATGGCTCACAGTCTTTTGGTTTAAGTATTGACCTGTTGTAATGATTATCACTGTAAGGAAAGTGGGATAATTAAATAAATTGTTGATAGCAATAATAATTCCTAAATCTCTGTTTTTCTCAACTCAGAACGTTTTAATCGATAAATAGTCACATTGAGGCTAAACTATTTTCATCTATACTTGGTATTTATATTGTTGGATTTTTTTATTTCTAAGAAAAGATGCCTACTTGTTTCATCGGTGATCATTTCTGGTAAAGTTGTTGTCATCCAGGTGTTTTTCATTTGTGTCCAACTCTTTGTGATGTTGTTCAGAATTTTCTTGGCAAAGACATTGGAGTGATTTGCCATTTCTTTCTCCAGCTCATTTTACAGATGAGAAACTGAGGCACAGAGGGTTAAGTGACTTGCCCAGAGTTACACAGCTAGTCCAAAGCCAGATTTGAACTCAGAAAGATGAGCCTTCTTGACTCCAGACCCAGTGATCTATGCACTGCACCACTTAGCAGACCTCTTTTGGTAAAACTAGAGATTATAAAAGTTAAGTGCAAATCAAGGAGAGAGCAACTGTCACTGAACAGACTCCTGAAGTTGAAAGACCTAATCCTGGAGCTATGTTCAATGGGTGTGGCCTCTCTAACCTGATCTTTTTATTTTCTCTTTTGATTATACTATCTAGAGATACTTTCTTAGATGCTTCTTGCTGTATGTCATTTCCCAATTTGTCCTCTTCCAGTGACACTGGAGCCTTTTTAGTGAAAGGTCTATTTAACAAGCAACTGTGATTTTTAAAATTTTGAGTCAGCCTTTGAAATCAGGTGAGTAATTTTTAGATTCTGAATGCTATAGTGCAATTTCACCTATTTTATGACTTCCAAGATAATAATCATTTTATTTAAGAAACCAGTAATTTTCTCTAACTCTTACATGACAAGTGTACAAAATTATTTTCATCAATTAAAAAGCATGTGTAGCTGAATGAGTTCTAAAGTCAGACCAGCAATGATATTGATCCTATGTTATGCTTTAGCTCCTCAAAGATCTATAATTGAATGTCTGAGTATGTATATAGTTTAGCAGATGATCTTGTAATGCTAATATTTCCCATTAATCTCATCATCCTGTGTCCAATTTGTTGATTAATTTATCAGAATCAGAGCACTTACAAGATTCTCTTGGAATTGTTATAGCTTGGCAATGTTTGGGAAGTTGTGTGTAAAGTATACCTCATAGAAATGCATTCTTTTGTGTTTACTTTGATATTTCTATAATCCATTCTCATACATTTATTATCTGTGTGACCCTGGGTAAGTCAGTTAACCTCTGTTTGCTTCAGTTTTTTCAACTGTAAGATTCATATTATATTAATATTATATATTATAATATTAAATTATATTAGATCTATATTTTAAATTATTATATTATTATTATAATTAGGTCTATATTATAAATTATAATATTAAATATATAATATTAAATTAATACTATATTAAAATAGCATCTATGTCAAAAATTTGTTGTGAAGATCAAATGAGATAAGGCACTATATAAATACTGATCCTCTCACTCCCTTCCCTTCCAATATGAAATCCAGTGCAGGCAGCCAGATGCAAAGAGGATTGTCCAGAACTGGTCTCAGAATTAGGAAGATCTGGATTCTACCTCTGCATCTATCTCTATAAACACATCCTGGTGACATATCCCTAAGCAAGTCAATTAACATGTCAGTTTCCCAAGTAACTGATTTGAATTGCAGAGTGTTGACAATCAGAATTGGTAGAAGGGATATCTTCAGAGTTCCCTGCATCAATGAAATCCCAGGTCTGAGATTTTAAAAAAAGTTTCAAACATCAGGATCATTCATTATTTCATAATTAAAGAGGCAGTTAAGTGTAACAAGTATAATGGCACAAATATATAAAAATATATGTATAAATATGTATATATATATATATACATAATATGAACTTCTATAAAAAACAAAATTGCATTAATGGGCACAAAAAAGTCTCACTAGTTTAAGAAAATAACAGAAATCACCCATTTTCCATATTAATGTGATCCTGAGAAATAAAAGAGATGTGAGGGATGAGTGACTGGAAGTAGACCATGAACAATATGATTTGCATCAGGACTTCAATAATAACTATGAAAAAAAATGAAGTGAAATATTTTCCTGTTATATTGCATTTTAGAGTTTATAAACATTTCTTTATTGGAAATTTTAACTCTAGCTAGCAAAAAAAAAAAAAGAAGTTCAGGATCAGTAACATGATTTAGAGATTTTAGTTCTCCTCTTGCTTTGGTCACTAACTAATCAACTATTGATTAATCACTAAGCTCTTTTTTTTTAAGCTTTTACTGTATGCCAGATATTATGCTAGTCACAGAAATAAAAATTAAGCCACTGCTGCCTTTGAGGAGCTTACATAAATATGATCAAAAAAATTAAGGTAATTTTGGGGAAGATGCTAACTGCTAGAGAGATTAGAAATTACTTCATGGGGTAGCTAGGTGGTGCAGTGAATAGAGAGCACTGGTCTCAGACTCAGGAAGACCTGAGTTCAAATCCGGCCTCAGGCACTTAACAGTTACTAGCTGTTAATCATAGAGGAGATAGGGAGCCAATGATATTTATTCAGTAGGGTAGTGATATGGTCAGCTCTGTGCTATCTGCCTGTCTGTCTGTCTCTGTGCATCTGTCCATCCATCTATTCAGCTATCCATCCAACTTTCCATCCATCCAGACCTCTAGCCCCAGTCTCTCCCCTGACCTTCAGGGACCTTCTCTGTTTATTGAATGTACATTTACACAGCAAATATGCATGACAGGTAGTTAATTGTTTAGTTGAATTGGATTGACTTTGATGGAACTGAATTGTATCTTGATTCCTTGGAATCTACCCTGATTATGGGAACACATTTGAAAATGACATGGATTTGCAGTTTCTCCATGTTGGTGCAAAGCAACATAGTTAATACATTTTCTAGCATAGGTTTCCCGTATAGAAGGTATTGCATTCCACTGTGGATACTGAAGATGTGATCTGATCTAATATTTAAACCAATGTGTGGCAAAATTAGGCATTTAATAAGAGCTTTTGTTATAACATCAGAATTTTGGTAATATGGGAAAGATTTTATTGTGATTATAAAATATATCCCGTGCTATGACCAAGGAGGCACATACATAACACTTTTTGCCTTTAATAGCTTCATCTCCCAACTAGAAACAATAAAGGTCCTTGTCTGGAGAGAATGTGAGTGATAATGTGACTCCTTAATTAGCAGCCATAATTTAATTGTTGTAAAAGTGATTGAAATTCTAGATTTGAAAATAGAATTATTCCTATTATTGTTATGGTTAATTATAGCTAGGAGCAATTGAGATCACTGGCCTAAATGTATAAAATTTCATTGATTGATTATGGAAATGGTTTTTTTAAGTACTAGTTAATTGGATTGCACATACACACTGTTAATTTGCTCCTTTCATTATCTATTTCTTGTCTTATAAACAAAAGAAAATAAAAGTAGATATTCCATGTGCAGGGACATGGCTGTATGAACGACTGAGATTTTCCAATTTCAAGTTTTCAAAGTTTTCTTTCTCTTTTACAAATACTTTAAAAACCATTTCTTATCTCCCTTCTCAGGGTCCTTCTTTAACCATTTAGACAAATTGCAAAATCTGGTAAGAATTTTGGGAATAAATACATATAGACACATTTCTGAATCAAAGAGATTTTTTTTGCACATTGAATAGAAAGTGAGTTTTCTCCATTTTTGTGTTTTATGTTTCTGGAACTGTTGAGATGGAAGGTATAGTAACAAATTATTTGGGATATTATCATTCTTTAGACCAGACCACAGCAAAATCCTGTTTAATCTGTTTCAGTAGAATGTGATAGAACAATTTTTTTTCTATTTTTAGAATCTCATAAGTTCTGCCACTACCATCTCAACTGCCCCATGTGCAATTCATTATAACATCACACCTGTGGAAAGGGACAGTTCCCCCTCCAATTAGTTGCTTGACTTAGAACTTTTTCTTTTACCAGTGGGCCTACATCCCAAACTCTTCTTCCATTTCAGTTGGTAGCATTTATGTTCTACACCTCTTGGGTACCTCTTTTTATCAATCATTTGACTTTTGACAATATCCAGAACACAGACTGAGTGATTAAATAAAAGTTTGTGTTTATTCATCTTATTCTTGTGTGAATGTGTGTGTGTGCGCATGTGCGTGTGCGTGTGCGTGTGTGTGTGTTTCCTGAACTTTTGGGACACATAATGCATGTATAGATGTGATTTTAAAGTCAAGGAACATTCTTGAAACTGCTGACAGGAGAAAGCTCTGAAGTCTAATAAAGACTAGCACTCACAGACTATATATATTAATGATGCATTCTCAAAGTGTATCAGTCTTTCTGTCTGAGGCATTTAACACAACTAGTATGATTACATTGACAGAAAAGATGGATAGAAGTGAATCACTATCAGCATTCCAAGTTTTATTGTTAAAAAGATTCTAATATGGAATAGTTTTAAAAGTGCTAGGAGCAATAGCCCATGTAATTTGACTCTTTATGACAAAATTTTCTTTAAAACACATTCTTAATCTCTTTTTAGGGGGGTTAATAAATCTCAGTTTCACTGTGTGCTAATGAAAGCATCATTTCTTTTCCTCCAATTGACTTTTTTTTTCTTTTGGACAGATGCTTGGTCTTATATAGCTGATAAAGTCATAAAATGACCCATACAGTTCTTAAATGTTTTTGTCTGTGTACATAATTGTCATCAATGTTGCCTGAAAACACTAGGGATGAACAAAAGTGTAAAAAGCAAAACAAAACACAATTCTGTTTATGTGTATTAAATTTCAAGGCAGAATCATTTAGCTTTCTGCTAGTGTCACATCAATTATAATAAACCTAAATAAAGAGATTTTGATACAAGACTATACAAAAATCCATATTTCAGAAGTATAATATGTGGTTAGACATAAGTGGCAGTTTCCACTGAAGCAATGCAAATACAGATTTGATTCACTGATATATTGTTGTACTTTATAGTGGAAAGGAGGCAATATTTGTCTCCCTCACTAAGTGGTCTATTGCATTTCAACAGACTCTGTAGTAGAGCTGTTGATTTACCTTTGGGCAATTTAAATTACTTGAATCAGCTTGTTCTCAATCTCTTAGTGATAAATACCTTAATTACTTGTTTTAGTGGGTGGGGCTGGGGAGTGAGGTGGGTGGGAGTTGAGGAGGGAAAAGAAGAAGGCAAGAGCTATTCAGTTACCAAGATGGCTTAAATAACTTCTTGAGGTCTTATTTCTCTCTATATTCAGTCACATACTTGTATCCATTAGCAGAAACTTTCCATATATGTTGCCATTGCTAGATAATAACTGAAGGAATGTCTTCTTCTGAAGGAGGCAGTGTTGCTATCTCTGTTAATTTCATTTACTGTTTTTGATTACAGCACCCTAGAGAAAGGAAGTTATGCCACTGTCTTTGTACAACACAGAATACAATGTGAATTAGTGTATTTTCATTAGGAATGACTACTGAAGGAATATCTACAAGAAACAGAAGAAAAAGAATAAGAAGATAGCAAATTTAGTCTAAAATTTTTAACAATCAGAGTTATGCAAAACTGGAAGACAGCAGCCCCAAGAGGCCAGCAGGTTCCCTTTCAGGGAGGGTCATGAATCAAAGGTTAGATGGCCATTAATTGGAAATCTCGTAGAAAGGATTTTTTTTTTCCTTTGGGATAGCTTGGATTAGAAAGCTTTTGATGTCCCTTCCAACTCTGAAATTGTTTTCTATGATTTTAACTGTTTTATAATTTTTGATCACTGAGCCTGCTTGAAGAACCGTTGCAAATGCCATGATGACTTTTATTATTGTTGTATGGTCTTTCAATGATTGAATTGAGACTCCTTACTTGTTTTTCTCGGTTGAATGCTAGAAGTATTTGTTCTGAATTATCTCAGGGAGAGTTTCAGATCATGGAATGACGATTGAAAAAATAGCTTAGAAGGTCATTCCAAATGTGGTTTAGTTAGGCACCTGGACAGTAAATATTTAAATGGTAAATGGGTGTTTACGGTCCAGTATCTGTAGATTTTACTGTTGTTTCTGAAGAAGGTAGGTACTATTTGGTTGTGATACTGCCTAAAGATAGTTTTAAAAATCTGAAATACTGCCAGATATAGGGTCCCATTGGAAGACTTCAAAACATATGTGGGAAGGTAGTAGTACAAGTATGTATGTGTGCGTATGTGTATGTGCATGTATATATACATACATATAATATACCCATGCACATATCTTACACAGACATATATAAAAATCAGTAAACTCCATTGGTTCTCTATTACCACCAGGATTATATGTAAAATCATTTGTTTGACCTTCAAAACCTGTTATTACCTGGTTCCTCCCTACCTTTCTAGTTTTCTCATACTTTACTCTCTTCCATGTAATCTGTGATTCAGAGACACTGACTTCCTTGCTGTTCCTCAAACATAGGACTCCCTGTCTTGTGTCTGAGCATGTTCACTGACTGTCTTCTGTGCCTGGGATACTCTCCATCCTTATCTCTGCCATGTAGCTCCCTTGGCTTCCTTCGCATCTCAACTGAAGTCTCATACACCATAAAGATCCTTACTCAATACTCCTTAAACTTACTCTCTTCCTTCTGACATTACCCCCTCCAGTTATCCTATATATCTGTGTTTGTATGTATGCATATACATACACACATAGTTGTTTGTATATTGTCTTCTCTATTAGACTGTGACATTGGGCAGCAACTTTTTTTCCCCCTTTCTTTGAATCTCCAGCATTTAGCACAATGCCTGACACTACTATGTGTCCTTACTATGGTACTTACTTAACAAATGCTAGCTGTTTGACGTGCATTTATATGTACATGTTGCAATAGATCTCTGCTTTCATTTATATAAGAAACTTCCAGTAAGATATTCCCTCCATGAATTCATACCTACTCTGCCACATATAGTTAAAGGGTTGTCAAGGGCAATGAAAGGTTAAGCCATTTACCCAGGATCACATAACCCAGTGTATATGTCAGGCAAAACTTGAGTCAAGTTCTTTTTTTTTTTTTTTTAAATATGGTCTGGCATACCACTATATACCAGAGATATAAAAATACCCTCGGAATATATGTACATGTGTATACACATACACATGTACATATATATATATATATATATATATATATATATAATATATATATTGCAATTCCTATACATAAATAATAGGATGATTGATCTCGAATTCAAAGGTACTAGGAGGCCATCTAATTATAGTCCCTTATTTTATATGTAAGGACACTGAGACCTAAAGAGGTTAAATAACTTCCCTAGAGTGACATAGGTAGTAAGAAGCCGAGCTAGGGTTTGAAGTCATTTCATTACCAATTCTGTAATTTTTCCACTTTATACATCACCTCACCTTTTGTCTCTTAGTGTCTCTGTCAGTCTTTCCATGTCTTACTCTGTCAATTCGTCTCTCTGTATCTCACTGTCTTTGTTTCTGCTTCTCTCTCTGTCTTTCTGTGTCTCTGTCTTTATGTCTGTCTCTCTTGTCTCTTATCTCTCTGTCCTCCTCTCCCTTCTTTACCTCCTACTATGTGTGTTGTGAAATAGAATGAGAATTCATAAAGAGTTTTAACTGAGGAGGAAATTAGTTACGTCCTATGAATAAGTTCTGTTTGTTAAGGCCTTTTAGGCAAAAAAGTTCAATTAGCAAGCAACATATAAACTATTAATTTAAATTTAGAATCATGAGATAAACTGCCTGGTAGATTTTGTATCATAAAATCAGGTAAAGGAATCACCTTCTGTGGGCCTTTGACATTGTTCCCTCCAAATCTTTGAAGGAAATATGATTTCTAAAAAGAATATACTCTCAATTTACCTTGTGGATTTTGCAGTTGGAATTTGAATTGAAAAAGTTTGAATTACATTTAAAAGAAGCTTTTAGTGCCCATTAAAGAAGATAATTTTCCTCAGGATTAAAAGATTGTATTTGTCTCAGTGACTTAATTCTTTTTTAAGTTTTATGTTCCCACTTTTATTCTTAAAATTAGATTATTTTCAAGGACATTTATGTTACTTGGTTTACTAAAGATCACATTCACTGTATAAAAGTCTGTTATCATTGTGAACTCAAAAAATAATCATGTATAAGAATAAAGCAGAAATTAAGACAAAACCATAAAGCACTTCAATAATATTTTAAAATAGGATTTATAAAAAAGTTGCAATATCATGAAAGAGATAAGTTGTCCCCATCAGGGTTATTTGGCACCTTAAATTGCTCAGTGATGAGCTACAGGCATATACAAAGAATTTTGTAGAAACAGTTCCTACTTCTTGGATCTTATAGTCTCGCACAGTGATTCTGTAGCATGATGAACACCTCTGTCTTTATGTGTTAAAGGTCAGTATGACTATGATGAACAGTATTTTTTTTACACTGGAAACAATTTTTGCATACTATAAAAAAATTATACCAACTGATATTTTCATACATGGAGATTAAGTCCATTTATCAAAATGTACCACACGTCATCTGATCCCTCTGCTGGTCTGTTTATAGCTATTGTTTCTTTTTTTTTTTCTTTTTTTGGGGGTCAGGAGGGTAACTATTGTTTCTAAGCAGTATGCAGCCATATCACAGTATTTGAGGTTAGGCTTAGAGTGTCAGATCTTGCACTCAGTTACTCAACTTCAGTCTGACACACAGCAGCAACCTGGGTGCCCTACCATCCTCTATTGTCTGTATACATGTTCTTCACACTCGAATGGCATTAGAAAGAATATTATTTCAATGCCAGTTGAGGGAGTATGTCTTAAGATTGTATTCTTACTTAGCAATCTTTCCATCCAGTATTAATTTAGAGTAAGTCTTTACTCTGATGTTTCATTGTGTTCATTTATAAACTCACAATATCCAGTATAACATGATTGATTTAATCCCATTTTCCATTCTGATTGTTTAAGTGTTTGTTAGGTTACTTTGAAAATCAATCTTTACCTATCTTATTTTCATTTTTGGACTTCCTGTGGCACACACGGTATATTTTACAACATTTATCGACATCTCAGATTATTCAAAGATCTAATTATCAAAATGCTTTGAGGGAAGTTTGTGTGTGTGTGTGTCTGTGTGTCTGTGTGTGTGTGTGCCTCTGTGTGTGTGTGTGTGTGTGTGTCAGACCTGATTTTTATCTAAATAAGGAATTTCTACCATCAATTCCTGAATTGTAATTTTAGATACTTGACTAAGGGGTATTGAAATATCAAGTGGCCTAATAATAGTAAAAAAGAAATAGTATGTAACAGATGCAGTACTTGAACCCAGATATTCCTGGCTCTTAACACTACCTCTCTATCTACCTTGCTATACCACCTCTTGTGGGGAAAAAAAGAACTAAAACATCATATTACAAATCTCAGGTGATCACATACAAGTTTATGTGAGTGTCCTAAGAGTTAAGTTTTGTGAAAGCTACTTGACAAATACATTTTGGACTGAGCATTTCTGTACAATATAAACCTTTTACAATGATCTGAATAAGAAAGCAGTAAGGAATAGCTCTCTAAATGGTAATAAGAATTCAGTGCATCTAAAATATTTGGCATTTTTATTTGGCATCTTATAGATATCAGTTTTATGTGCTCAGAAGGCATTCTAAATACAAAAGACAGAAAATGTTACTTTTAAAATCAACTGGAAGGTTGCCAATCTGGATTCAGGTTAACAATTATGTATTTTGACTAAGATGCCCAGAGTACATCTGAGGTCTCTGTGGCCATCTCGAAGAAGAAAATCCTTTTGAAAATAACCAAAGGTTCTGAAAGTAATTTTTTACCCCAATAAGACATTAGTCTCTTTTTTAACTAATAGATTTTAAACTAAATGCTATTAATCTTTTAAAAATGTTTTTTCATCAGGATTTTTCAAGTACAGGAAATAGCCAGAATTATAATAAATAAACCTTAAAATATCCTCACATTTTCCATGCCTTGGATTTGGATTTTGTTCTCTTTTCTGAGGTTACTAGCTTATCATTAGAACACTATTGTGAAAAAACATCATTGTTTACTGCATTACATAGTATCAGATAAGAGATCTCTAGTTTAAAGCTTTCTGGAAACATTAAGTATCTCTTGGAAATATTGAGCAAGTGTATAAAGGCATTTAAAGATAAGTAAGAAATATATTTAAGGGCAAGAGTTAATATTTTTGAATCTATTCTCTTGATTGTTCAAATTAAGCCTAATTTATTTACAATTGCTATGATACTAACATTTTATCAACATTTGTAGTATATCAAATAAAATGGCCTCAGATTTGTATTGTGTGCCTTTTTCTTCCAGGCTGATTTAATTTAAAGTAATGTGTGTTTATGGGACATTCCAAAGAACAGTAATATGCAAGATACAGTGTTAATGAAGCGCTTCTGGATACAACAGAAACTAATCAGCATTCTTAAAAGATAACTGACAGGTTTGCTTGCCCTATATAAAATCACTTAAGTGATTGGTATCTGCTCAGAGAGTTCCCAGTATATCAAAGACAATTAGATTGTGGGTTGGTAGAAAACAAATCAAGTGAAGATCTTGGTAAATAGAATGATTTTCATCTACCCTTTCCTAAAAGTAATTGATACATAACCGCTAGATAGGCAAACTTTATTTTCTGTCAATACTAAAACTATATTTTTATATGATAAAACTATATTTTATGATAATTAGAAATGGAATGATTATGGATTTACACATATTCTTTAATTCTTAATTTATTTTAAATATATGAATATATGTGTATATATATGTATATGTATTAATAGATATACATATATGAATGAAAAGGAAATACTTAAAGAGGAAGCATTTTTAATTGACGCACAGAGTGGCCAAAATACTTTTGATTATACCTCATTGGCATTACTGTGAAAAAAAAATATCCTTCAGTCTGATGTGTGACCTATGGTTTTACTTGTATATCATTTACTCCAACTGTCTCAATTAATGGATTTTGATACTGAGACTGGAGAGGTTAAGTGACTTACCCTAGATTATTACACAACTATAGGTTTCTAAAACAAAATTTGAACCGAGATCTTCTATTTAAATCCAATACTTCTTCCCACAGCAATTGATTACTTGTTCATACAAAAGGTAAAAAAAAGTGATTTCTAAAATAGCTTAGAAGCATCTCTTCTCTCCTCTTCTTTTGTGCAGGGTTGGTGAAATAGTATGGAGAAGAATACGTTATTTTTTAGCTAATAGATAGGAAATGTACAAATTATATTTATTAGGAGCAAACATTGCAGGATTTATTATAAACTGACATAGTTTGTTGCCTGAAAACTCATCATTTCTATTTGCTTTTTATAAAGATTCTCTATATCATCAATACACTTTCCTCATATATTGGCATTAATTAGTCAAGAAAACAATTACTATCAAATCTTATCCCTTATTCTAAAAAAATCTATAAAGAAATTTCCTAATAAAATAACTAGTTCTTTAACTGTCTGCAGAAGGGGAGAAACTGACTTTATGAATTTTATCTAAACTGTGTCCCCATATCATACATTGCCTGTACTTGGCTATTTTTTGGACAGGGAATAGCTTGAGCACTAGGGGAAAAACAACACCAGTAGCAACTCAGCTTTCTTTATTTATATAGGAGCATTTTGCAGGGTTTTATCCCCTCTATTTTATTTATTTGAGCAGTGTGCTCATGTTGTTCAGTTGCTTTACATGAAAAAGGTCTTTTCTATTCATTCTAGAAAGAGTGGAAAGATTTGAAATGGAAAATATTATTGATAATAGCTTTGTGTCTCTTTGTGTCTCTTCCATATCTATCTGATGCACTGATTTATTTTGTGATGGGAGTATCTAGTGTTAAATTTAACAAACAATAAGAACGAAGGAGGCCATTTTAGATATAGGGACTAGTGTTACAAGAGTCACATAGGCAAGACAGTGCAGATCATATTTGGTGATGGTAAGTCTTCCAGTTGTGTGTCAGTGGAGAGTAGATCTAATATGGGATGAAATTCATAGTATTAGAAAACTCTCACTTGTGTGTAATGCTTAATATGCTAATTGTTGAAGCCACCTTTAAAGAGGTTATCAGTTTTACACATTCTCTGATAGTTTCCTCTGAAAATAATTGAAATAGACATGGGATAGAATAGTCTTCCCTTTGTATTTGTATTAGGACTTGACATACAAATAATGTTTTTTGTTTTCAGGATGTTTTTAGAATCGTAACCTCCTTTTCTTTTACTGAGACATTCATTCTGTCCTAAATCATGGCCTCTTTTCTTTACCCTCACAATCTTAGCTGCTATAGCAAAATAATTAAATGAAAATATTTTCATTCTACATTTAATTCATTATTTTGTAGAATGAATGTTTTTTATTTAATTATGTTATTACAGTCACTAAGATTTTTTCATTCAAAACCCAGTGATTATGTTTCTGAGATGATAAATCATTGTACCAAATTCTAAAGGACATATAAAGATAATTCAGTTTTTAATAATGTCCACGTGCAAGAAACTGTACTAGGCACCAGGGGAGATTAAAAATAAAATAAAAGAAGGACTGTGCCCTCACATGACTTACAGTCATGTAGGAGAAAGATAACATTTACAATCATCCTTCAGAAATAGAGGTCCATGATCTCTCAAACTAGACACCCTACTGGCATCTCAAACATATCCCAAACTGAACTCACTTTTTCTTCCCACAAAACCTGTTTTTTTCCTTATGACTTAACTATGTAGGTCAGTGGCTTTCACCATTGGCCCATTCACTCAGTGTTTTCCTTTTCCTTTTGTCTCTCTTTTATTCAATTGATTGCCAAATTCTTTTTATTCTCTCTTTACAATACCTATGTAGGCTCTCCCCCCATTCCCCTGTTACCACCCTAGTTTAGGTTCACCCTACTACCCCTGGAATATTGCGTTTGCACACCAATAGATATTCTTCCCTTTTACATTTTCTTAATCTGTCATTGATATCACTGACAAGCTATTCTTCCTAATGTTGCTACACAGAAAAATTTCAGTGGCTCCTTATTGCTTGCTATATAAGGTTCAAGCCCATTTACCTAGTATTCAAGACATTCCACCATCTGGCCTACCCTGCCTTACTTCATATTGTTCCCCTTTACATACTTTGCATTCCAAACTGGACAATTTACCATCCTCTCTAATTCCTCAGTTTTTGACACTATCCCTGATCAAATTACACATCCTCCAAGCCTTCTTTTATCCTCCTTGTCCATTTGTCCCTACTCAGAAGTGAGCCCTTTCCTCTCATTTAGTACTTTATTTGGTTAACATCTCAGATATTTATGTTTGAATTGCATGTTTGAATTTTCTGCCTGTTAGACTGCAAGAACTCTAAGAGTAGAGATCATATCTGATCTAAATTTGCTATCTGTTCTAGCATATAGTACAGTGTTCTTCACCTATTAGACAAACAATACACATTTGTCAGATTGAATTGTGAAACACTCAATATGGATTTATCAATTCAGACTTTAGAATATTGAGATAACAGGCATAAAGAAATAGGAATTGAGGAGAAAAGGTATTAAGGAGCTGTGGCCAGAATAAATTGGGCAAAGGGTCTATAGAAAATTTCTAGCATATAATCAAAGTCATAAGTACTTATAAGTTGCCTAACATTGGAGATGAAATGATTTGCCCATGGTTACACAGCTGATGTCAGAGACAGGATTTGAATCTCAAGTCTTCCTGACTCCAAGCCCAATATTTTATTATTTTACATAATATTTTAACAAAAAAAGGGGAAGAGGAGGAGAGGGAAATGTGCTGTTATGACAGTCCCCTTCTCAAAAATTTTGTGTTTTATATTCAATTGTACTAATTTAACTCCCTGATTTATTGGAAACTGCTAAGGCAAATAGTGAGCCAGGTCCTTGCTTTGAGGACATGCTTGTAAAAGAGAATGTATTAATTGGGCAGTTGGTGGCAGAGTGGATAGGTTCCTAGGCCTGGAGTCATAAGACCTGAGTTCAAATCAAGCCCAAGACATTTATTAACTGTTTGGCCTTGGAAAAGTCATTTAACCTCTACCTCAGTGTTCTGTAGGAATAATATCACTTATTTCTCAGGGTTTTTGTGAGGAACAGATAAAAAATTTGACTGAATACAATCCCTCAATCAGTATAAGTGTGTGTGTGTATACATATATAAATATATATATATATGTATGTATACACGCATATATAGCTAACACTTTATTATTATTATTATTAATTATAATTTTTATTAACAAACTGCAAATTTATGAGCAATGAATGAGGTTGTAATGAGTCAGCACTCCTCATCAAAAAATATTATAAAAAAAAGTAATAGAAATCAACAAATGGGGCAGCTAAGTGGCACAATAAATAGAGCACCAGCCTTGGAATTAGGAGGACCTGAGTTCAAAGTTGGCTTCAGACACTTGATCCTTTATTAGCTGTGTGATCTTGGGCAAGTCACTTAACCCCAATTCCCTTGCCTTCCTCCCTCCAAAAAAAAAGTAATAGAAATCAACCAATTAATCGTATATCTATATCTATCTATCTATCTATATATATATACATATATACATTTGTATGTATAATGAACAATAATTAAGGATTATCGCTCATGAAAATGGCTTTCTGAAAGTGTAGTACTTGATTTTGTGTCACATATATATTAAGAGAGACATTAGTAAGGTTCTTTAAAATTTGGTTAATAATGAATGCACCATGTCATAGAACCCATTTTAAATTATGTTAATTTCTTCTAAATTTGTAAAGGCTCAGGGCTAGAATTTGGAGTTTTTCTCTATAAATTTTCATTTCCAAAAACAGTTGATTCTGAGGAATGCAGATTTTTTTAAAAAGGCAACAGAAACCTCAAAACTTCTCTCCTTTTTTGTCCTCCCATTGCATAAAAGTATTTCAACATACTTTTTTTTTAAATTTAGTCTTTGCAAAAAAAAAAAAATGTTCTCATGCTGAGTTCTTGTTTGCCAAGTTTCAGCTTGGAGAAAAAATTTTATAGCTGTTATAAACCCCTGAAAATAGACATGCCTAAATGGAAATCCTTACACAGTCTTAATGAGTGGCAGAAAGGGTGCCACTGATGAGGAATGAAGAAGTAACCCTTTCATCTCTTGAGGGCTATTGCAACAGCATTGTTTAGCATCATGGAATAAGATATGAAAGGGACTTGAGATCATTTATTCCAAACTGGTCAATTCAATAACCAACCACAATTCCAGAAGACTTACAATGAAATATGCTACTCAAGAGAGGTAATTGATTTAAACACATACACACACATGCAAAAACACACACACACATAATGATCAATTCAGGAATTATTTTGCTTGAGTATATACATTAGTGGTGGTTTTTGGTTTTCTTTTTCTCTCCGTAGGGGGTGGTAGCAGGGAGGAAGACATGCAAAGGTAAAAATGCAAACCTGAAAATAAAATAAAATTGAATTTTTTACCTGGGAGTAAACAAAGATTAAAAAAAATAAATATACTCCCCCCAAAAGAGATGATCTCATCTATCTTAATCATTTTATAGATGATGTTGCTGAGACCCAGAGAAGTGATTTCACTTATTTACATAAGTCACACAGGTATAAATAAAAGATTCAAGATTCAAACACAGGTCCTTTCACTCCAGATTTGACAGTCTTGCCATAGATGTTTTGAAGAATTGACATTCTTAGCTATTTCTTTATTATATTCATATTTATGTTTGGTAGAAATACAACTTGAGGCTTATGATTCAGAGTTAAATAAACAATCCCTAAGAAATGTGTCTATATTTCATTATTAATATTGGGAGGTTAAAGATGTAACTATTGATCAGAGAATCCTTAGGCTGTGTTATCTCTTTGATTCAATGCCATTAATTGCTTGTTTTAGTATAGAATTTGTAGCATATGGAAGAGATTTTTGTCTTGGTCAGAAGTCGCGTTTTCAAAAGGATGGAGTTTCTGTCTCCTTGATAACACCAAGAATGAGTTTTGGTTTGAAGGACAGAAGGGGAGGAGATATAAGAAATGACAGGCACATGTAGGACTCTTAGGGATGACAAGTTTGGCTGATTTCCAAAAGAGTACCTAACATAGAGAGATTGGCTCTCTGCAGTCCCTCTACCTCCACCACCACCCCCCTTCAGTTATTCAGTTAAACATAAAATGCAAAGATACTAAAGATCAATTACCATTAAAAATGGATAGAATTACAATAAAACTCGACTTCAGAGAGAAAATATTTTCAGGTCCCAAATGAAGACCTACTTATTACCTGAAATATTTGATGTAATTTAAGCCTATTACCATAAATGAAATTCAGTACCCACTGATGCTTATTTTAGCCACTAATTTGGCTTATATAGCTTTTGTGTAGTTTTTTTTAATTCCTAGACTTTACCATTCTTTCTCTCCAAAAGACATTTTATTTGTAGCATTGATGTAGAAACTCTCAGCATAAATGATACATGGTCCAAATAGCCTTATCAGTAGTCTTGATAAAAGCAATCTCATGAAAAATAAAAACGTAGTACCTACCCCATTCTTAGGCCTTAAGACAGGTGTATATTAATCAGGGATGACACATTATATATGCTATACACTCAGCTCTATTCAATTTTGCTTTGTTGAATGATATTCCCTAATATTAGAGTCTGAAAATAATTCCGATAACCTTGATGTTTAAGACAGAAATAAAAAGAATACCCAGCTTTCCTCAGTGAGCTCTATTATAGCAAGAGTAATTACCTAATAGTGATAAAATAAAGCAACATGACATCCATGCCAAATTGTAGATTGACAGATTGGAAAGTAGTAGAAGTCTAAAGAAGTAGCTTGTACTTTATGTTAAATCAGTTTAGGAAAAAAACAAGGTCAAAGCTGAAGCATGAAAATAAAAGAGGTTTGTAGTCCAAATGAAAACATTTCAATAGGAAATTGACAAATGGGAGGAGGAGGAAGTGTCATCAGTGTAAGTCTAAAGTTTTTGCCGGGCCCACATGACAAAGGCTCAGGAAACTGTGTTATATTAACAGCTAGATGGAAATTTATAACTTGGGAAAAGCAGATTAATAGTTATTGGACCTAAGCCTGAATTATAAAGAGATGACCTGAGCTAAAGTGAGTGATCAATCACCTGGGAGTATGCAATGGCACCCTTTTTTAAAAACAACTCTATAAAAGCTTCCTGTTAAGCCATACAAAAATATGACTATGCATCAGAGATTTTAAATTCATCTTAGATTTTTAAGTGAAATACATTGTGAATATAAAATGTTAAGTTCTATGTGAGAGAAATTAAATTGGGATCTGTATTTTTGAAAAAAAGGAAGCAAACACCACCCCTCCCTCCACCAAAAAAAAAAAAGAAAAAAGAGGCATGATTCTTTTAGGATTGATTCCATCTTCAGTTCTTCAACAGATCAGCTCTGAATGTAGGAAAGGCCATTGGAGGGATGAAAATCTTATGAATTCTAAGCTTTTGCAATAGAATTTGTGGAATGTAGGACTGAAAGCAGTATAGGCATTTGATAGAACTTCATACCTCTTAGACATCTGGGTGCTAATTTCCAAAGCAGCTATCTCTGGCTAATTCCCAAGGCAGTTATCTCTGGATCAGAGAACAAATACCATTTGCAAATGATGTTTTTTTCTTCTTTAATATTTCAAGGGATCTCTGATAACATCCATGTGTGTATTCCATTATTTCCATTCCTATTCCTCCAAAATACAGACCATAAACCATTCATGTCTTTTCATCTTGGACCATTCTTGTCCAGAGAGTGCTGTAAATTTTCAAGAGGAATAAGCACTTGATTGATAATGTCTTAAGGACCTTTCTCATTATGTAATTCTTTTTTTTTTTTTTTACTATTTTATTACTATTATCTGACAATCACATAGTTTTATATTTTGCAAAGTACTTCAAATACTTTCTCATTTGATGCTTCTCAAAAATGCATTATAAGAAGAATGACTATTATTATCTCCCTTATAAAGTAAGGCTCAGTAACTTGCCTAAAATGATTCAGCTGATAAATATCAGGCCAAGAGGTTAGACCTGGACCTTCTGACCACAGATTCAGGGCTCCTTCTATAACACCATGATTGCCTACCTTTATCCCAGAGAAATTCTAATCCAAAAGGGAAAAAAAAAAAACTCAGTCAGAGATATAGCGTTCATTTTGTTGTAGTTTTGTGTATTTTTAAGAGAAAAAAAGTAAATCATCTGATAATTCTTTTTAAATTAAGAGCAGTTTATTTTATACATAATGCCTCACACTCTTGCTCTAGAGATCAAGAAAAAAAATTTTTAATTTGGTACCTATTAAAATTGTTTTCAGTAAATACCAAAAATAACTAAAGCATATGTAATGTCTTTTATACTCCATATATGTGTGACCAGTGAAATGCATTTAATGTTATGGATAGGACACTAGCCTTGGAGTCAAGAAGACGTTAGTTCAAATCCCAATTTAGAAACTGGCTATATGTAGGATTCTGTGACCTTGTGCTTCTGTTTCCTCATCTGTAAAATGACATTTGTTTGTTTCAATGGTCTCTAAGATCCAGTCCTTAGTTAAATCTGTGGTACTTTAATTGAATTTATGGGGGTGGGGGTAAGAAAAGAGAAGAAAAATAGATAGAGGGGAAAGTTGTTTAGGGGGAAGAAAAAGATAGTTGTTTGAAAATGGGGGAGAGATGAGAAAGGAGAAAAATAATCATTAGACTTTGAGATGAGTTAAGGTAAAATTGTTTATTGACTTACTTAGCTTCAAAGTAAGTTATTGCCTGTTATAACTGCTCTTTCAAATTAATTGGCTGATTAACCATTGTTTACAGCCCACAGGATCTTCTCTTAGTAGACATATAGGTATAGTTGCCCCTGGAGTGATGCAGAAATGAACAATATTTCTGTCCTGCATCAATTGTGAACAGACCATTATCATTACATAAGATACTTGGAACAGACCAATTATAAGTGCATCTGGCTCACAGCTGGGTTACACTTCTCAATTGAATTCAGTTGATTGATGGATTGATTAATTAATTTAAGTATACCAAAAGGTTACTGGCATCAGCCTCTAATACCCTCCTCAATTGCCTTATGCTTTATTTACCTGAGCCAACTAGCCTAAGTGGAATGCAACAAAATAAAGTTCATGGAAACGGCCAAGCAAAATAAATAATAGCAACTCAATTTGCATATTGTGTTTGCCATTTATTTGACAATCACCTGGGAAACAAAGAAAAAAAAAAGAAAGTGTCCTCAAGGAGCTTGCATTCCATTGGGAGGAAAAAAAAAAGCATGAATATAGAGAAGTAAGCATAAATTATCTATAAAATAGATATAGTGTAGTTGGGGAAGGGGTGTTAGCGACTGAGAGGATGAGGATTGACTCACTGTAAACAAGGGTATTTGAGTTTTAATGAACAGAAGAGATTTTTTTGAGGGAGGAGTTAAGGAAGAAGTCTATTACTAAATTATTTTTGGCATAATAGCCCTATGAAGCCAGCAGCACAGATGTTATTATTATCCCCATTTTACAGATGAGGATCAGATAAATTAAGCCACTTACTCATGGTCCCCAAGTGAGCAAGTGGTAGGGGTTGGGACTTGAATCTGGATCTCCCAAAAACATGTCCATTGCTCTTTCCTTTGACATGCTATTTGCCAAATAATTCTCTAATCATGTTTTGACCAGTCCTAAAAATGAAATACTCCTTACTGTGAAATGTGTGGTCAGCATGGCTGTTAGAAAGTTATGTTTAAAAAAAAAAAACTTAGTAAAAGAATTTGGAGTAATACAGCAGAGACCCATCTGTCCAAAGTAATTATGTTATGTGCAATGTCTTCTCTCAATTTTTTTGTGCTAGAGAGGATCATAAGGGCATGGATAATCTGAAACAGTAGACTATGCAGAAATCATTTTTACAGTTAAATCTTTACTATCCTGTTTGTCTGGAGAATGGGGGTGGTCTGGCTAATCAAATATTCTGACTTACAAAGAATTATTTGTGTACTATGCATAGTTATACACTACCAACTTTCAAATATTTAGAATATGACTGAATGCATTCAACACTAAAATGAAACTGAATACAATTCAATCTTTGCTGATACATAGGACGTTTCAGAGTCTCGGCATCACTAAGGGTCATGATCATTTTACCATAGTTATTGCCAGGTTAATAGAATAGAATAGTAGAATATTGTATAACAGTGAGTTTAATAACTTCATTTTTTAATGTGACTTTGTAATTATACCTGAACATGACTCTGTCTGACATCTTCAGAATTAATTTTCACCAAACCAAAAGACTTCAGTTAAATCTAGAGCAGGAAAACCCTACTATCTTGTTTTTATTGCCCCTTCCTCTTCCTACTCATGAATAAATATGTAGTAAATTCTACTTATGAGCAGTTCATTGTTTTAGATGCTGGGGAAACAAAGTGAATTAGATATAAATCCTCCTTTCAGAAATATAGAGTGATAGAATATAAACATAAAAGGATAATTAATAGTGTAGGATATCACACATGCTAGGTGCCAATTGAGAAAGGCATTGAAACTATGGATCAGGGGTTCCTAATCTAGGTTCCATAATCTTAAAAAAATTTGATAACTATATTTAAATATAATTGGTTTTCTTTTTAATCTTATGCATTTTATTTTATGCATTTAATAACATTATTCTAAGAAGGAGTCCAAAATCTTTGCCAAACTGCCAAATGGATCCAAAACACACACACACACACACACACGCACACACACACACACACAGAGGCACACAACATTCACAAATACTATAAATCTTGAGAGGAAGGAATGAACACTTAAATTTTCATAGAGAAGGCATGACTTGAGATATACCTTCAAAGAAGGATATGACAGATTCTTAGCAGGTAAGGGCATTCTATGCCAGGGAAATGATGTATACAAAGACACAGAATCAAAACTATGTATGTCATATTGGGAAGAAGGATGTACATGTTGACTACAGTAAAATTCATCTCAGAAAGTAGTAGAAATTTTGCTTGGAGGAATAAATAAGGGACTAGATTCTGGCAGCTCAAAGATTTTGTACTTTCTGCTAAACTTTATAATTTTAAAAATGCTAAGGCTCTAGGTCCCTCATGTACAAGATGAGGAAACTGAAACCTATACAGGTGAAGCAATATGAGTATGGGTCATACTCAAAAAATAAGGATTTTTCTGAGGTATAGGTGCCTTGATTGAGGAATTATAAAATGTGTAAGAGAATACTTAATGAAGTTATTATTTCTGTTTATCTTAAGAGAAATAAAAAGATGAAGTATCAAAGAATATGCCTTAATACTTACATTTTCTTAAACACACACACACACACAGATTCACATTTTCAAAGTGACCATAGAACTTTGCAGCTTTATAGTACGGAATTAATTTTAGTATTCCAAGGATATAAATCATGGAGGAAAAATTAGACCCAACTTCTTAAATAAGACCATTTTAAGTAGGTGCTTTCTTGCAGTATTATAGCTAAAATTTTAGACCATTGCCAAAAGGTCCTGGTTCAGGAACAATCACAAACTACAACAACAACAACGACAAAAAAAAAAAAAAAAGGTTTATGGCTTCTGTTTCTTGTGCCAGTCAACAAGATTTAGAAGGAAATGCAGCCAAATTTAATGGTTGTTACCTGATGAAAAACAGACATCCTTTGGAATAGACTCAAGCAATCCAGGACAAGACTAAATGCAATTATAAGGACTCCACTGAGGCCAAAATGGCAGTGGAGTCAGAGAAAACAGATGGATCCAAAATTTGGAATCATTGTCATGGACAATCTACCTTTTTTTAAAAAGTGAATAACATTAAGAAAACCATTAGAATAAAGGATAAAATTGATTTATCAACCTAGTCAAATAGGTAATTTAAATTTTTCTGACTAGAATTGAGAGTGCTGGGTTCTATGTCAGTTTTGCCTTTGTAATCTTAGATAAGTTATTTTACTTCTCTGAGCTCCAATTTCATCTGTGAAATGTCAGTGATTAATAAATGTGTCTGCAACACAGAGGTATTACAAAGAAAATATTCTGAAAAGCCTAAAGTTCCAGATTAATGTGAATTGTTGTTAATATTAAAAAGAGATGCTAGTTTATCTATAAATATTTCTTTAAATCTGTTTGAGATAATGAAGCTTCATCCATCTTTCCTGTCAGTGCTTAATTGGGCATCTCTAAAAGGAATTGAATAGATGAACTCTAAAATAATGAGATAAATTCTGCTTCACCTAAAATGGGAATTTTTTCAATTTAAGTAATTTCAAATGAAAAAATAAAATTTTTTCAAAGTAGTAGTTGGCCTTTTTCTAAGAAATACAAATTATTAGCATTTCTTTTAACTTTCAAAATAAAGAAGTACCATAGTAAATTGCTCCCAAGAACTTTTAGGAAATACTCTCGATGAGCCAATGGTCAAATGACAATTCAGTTTAGCAACTTTGCCAGTTTATTAGGATTCATAAGCAATGCAGAAGTTTCACCCTTAGGCCAGACCTGTAGTAGCTGTAGGAAAATGATTTATGTGTTGTAATAAATGTTACTTCTCAATCTGTTTGCTTGTTCAATGGTTGAGGTCCCCAAAGAAAGGTCTATCTCAAATTAGGACTGGCATGTATTATCTGTCAACTTTATATAGTACTGTAAAAGTCATTCAGCTGACAGAAATATTAGCAGAATGTTTTATAGATTCTGTACCGCGCGAAGCTTTGTATTGGGGAAGAGAGGCGATGGGGCCGTGGTGCTGTGGTCCAGGATAAAGTTGCGTGTAGATGAGTACTTTCAGTGCTTCTCAGCAAATAACATCTGGCCCACATATTAATTCCATGTGTGAAAATGAGATCAGCCCAAATAATGACCAGAATCAATCAGACTTCAGCCTAGCAGTAATGTACACGGTTCCTGATTTGTTAGACAGCCAGAATTGGCAGCACTGTGCATAATTTGGCACCAATTGACAAAGATTAGACTGTTTGGGAGCCCTGACCAGTTATTAATTTGGAGCCACCCTCCCCCCCCCCTAAATTTTTTGCAAAGTAAAATCAGCTGTAACATATTTGTCCCAGCCCCCTCCTTTTCATACAAGCTCTAATTGTTTTAGACAAACAAGTGAGCTTGCGGCCTGTTCACTTTACACAGGAAGACATGAATTCTTTGATCCATACAATATTCTTTAGCTCAACCTTGGAGCTATTTACTGAGGAGATTTATTTGCAGACAGACAGTAGAACAGTTCTTGGTGAATAGAAATGAGTGCAGCTTCTAAGAGTTTTCAGCTCAAATTTCTGTTTTTCATAAGATAGATAAAGCTAAGCAATCATTTTTTCTAACCTCAATCATTATCAAGTTTTTCTTGTTTACTGTTTTTTGTTTTTTTTTTTTTTTTAGCATTCTTTAGAAAGTGGAGAATTCTTTATACTAGGGTCTTTCTCATTTCATCTAATGTAATAAATTTTGCTGTTGCTGATAGAATGAATTCCTTTTCATTCTAATGTTCTAGATTTATGTTCATAATCAAAAGTTAGGATTATATAAGTTATAAATTTCCACATGGGTGGGGGGAGAAATATTTTAAGCATCCCTGACTATTCTAAGTTTAAATAAGAACAATTTACCTTTTTTTTTTTTTTGGGTAATAGAATATTTCTAGGCAATTCATTTTAAAAACAGACACTCTTAAATTAAATTGAGCCTAATTAGGAGTTATTCTTATGCAGTTAATTACATTATTATAAGTATTTAGTAGGTTGAGTGTGCACCCTCTACACAGATGTTTTTAGAGATTAATTCCCCAGTAGATAAGTTCTCACACATAAAAGCTATTAAAGAAAAGTAAGAGAGTTTTCTGATTTGCATAATGCAGTAATACAATGCTAAAACAATGTTTAAGACATGAGGGAAGTACTTAGGGTTCAGAAGATCATATGGGGTGAAGTACCCAACTAAATATATCTTTCCTTTACTCATTAATCAAATGTTCTTTGCCCATAATACATGATTCATGAAGGACATTCAGTTGGAGAAGCATCAATAAAAACAACCACTCATTTACATAGAGTTACTTTCTTCACAATTTTGTAAACATTTTGCAACATGAACCCATTTTACAGATGAGGAAATTTTCTGTTAGAGAAGTTGTTAGCTATTTTTGGTCACACACTTAATAAGTGGCAGAGACAGAACTTGAACCCAGGTCTCATGAGTGAAGTATCCAGAGTTCTTCCCAATACAATATATTGTGGTCAGGATTATTATGCCTCCTGACTCTTCAGAAAATCAATTTGGTGGATGTATACTCTTCTGATGATGTTTGCCAATAAAATATGTTCTGTTCTGTCATCTCAGAATTTAATTCCTTATATTTTATGACAAGCAGAACATGAAAGACCATGTTTTTTCATGTTTACATTTCAAATTTGTAATTTATAATCATTAATTTATTCTTTAAGGAAGAATAGTTCAGGATCTGTCCCCACTTCTCTTCATCTTCCATTTATTTTAAGGCCTTTTTTTCTTAGCATTTTCCATGCTTTTTACTTTTATTTGGGGGGGGGGCAGTTTATTAATAGAATGACAGCATATAAATCAGCTATCTATAACTAATAATATGGGTAGGTAACCCCATTTCACTGAGAACATCTAAATTATTTCAGTATCTGAAATGGACAAGTTAAAATGTACATGAGTTTTTATTTACTGAAAAAAAATTTTAACTTATATTTTAGTAGTAGCATATTTTACCATGTAGGGTATCCTTTAAACTCATGCTCCTATCACCTATTTAAAGATTTTGATGAACATATTGTGGACTAAAATATTTCAAAATATTTTACTAAGCATGTTATCAGAAAGCATGTAACTCTAAATATAGATTCTGTTAAGTTTGCTCCAGAGTATTTGAAGTGTTCTTTTCTATTCAGAAAGGTACAATCTGACCAAGTGTTTTAGAGGGCAGTTGGAGCCCAAAGACTTTCTTCTAGAGAAGTTAGATATTTGTCACTCACAAAGACATAAAATGTGGGCAGTTCAATAGAGGGGGGGATTTTGCAGAGAATGGCAGAAATAAATGACAGAAACTTAACCTGCTTTCTGACTCACTTTAAAAATAGCTTTTTATCTCTTCACAAATAAAACCTTTAACAAAATATTTTTTAAACGTAGTATTTATGTAACTTTCAAAAAAAAAAATTAAAATGCATGTTGGTCTCACACCTTTAAATAATTTTCAGTACACATGGCTCTTTCCAATGTTATAACTAACATGCAGGTAAGAATGCATAAATATTTTTAAAAATCACCACATTGCTTTGAGAGTGAGGTAAAATCCTCTAACTGTAATATGTCATAATTCATCAGTCTGTCTATATTATCAATAAAACCATGTTAGCAATAGCTTTGTTTTAGGATGGTTTTTGTTATGTTCAAGTATGGCATAGCGGGAACCATACATTTCAGTGAGAAATATCTCTATATGTGTAATAGTAGATTATTTAATTACATATCCTTTTCTTATCATGTGCACTTTCTGAAAGAATTTCAGACAATGGTGACTGACAAAATCCAGTGAATTATGCATTATCACTTCTAGTTAATTTCTTTTTTTTACTTATTATCACATTTAAGCATAATATATTGGTGTTGAAACCAACTCATTTTCACTCATTGCTTGGAATCTTGCCAATAGAATTGGGTCATGTGATCTTTATAATCAACGCATTTTTGTGGGATTGCAGATTTTGTGTGAATTTGAAAACTTATAACTGTTCAAGGAAAGATAATCAACTCTGATACATTTAAATATTTTCATCACTATTGAAGCAGATTCTCTTTTTCCTTTGCAAAAAGGCTTGAGGCATCTCTGTCATTTTGTAAAAAGATAGAAGGAATTGTTTTAGCTATCACAAAAATCAAACAAGTGACTGGTTTTTTTATATCTTTGTTGTTGTCCAGTCATTTTTCAGTCTTGTCTGACTCTTTGTGACCCTATTTGGGGTTTTTTTGGTAAAGATAGTAGAGTGGTTTGACAATTCTTTCTCTAGCTCATTTTACAGATGAGGAAACTGAGGCAAATAGGGGTAAGTGATTTGACCAGGGTCACACAATTTGAACTCGGATATCCCTGACTCTAGGCCTAGCACTCTATCCACTATGCCACCTAGCTGCCTGCATCTGCGATACTGGTAATATCATATAAGATATTGCTTTTTTACTCCTATAATTAGGTGGATCATAAGCTGTGATCTGCTGTGTTAGCTGTTGTTACCAATTTGAAAAAATGTTCCATTCTTTTTACAAATCTTTTAACTCATTAGAAAGGAAAGACCCAGGGTTCTTTTGGTTTAATATTTCTTTTGCACAGTTATATTCTATAATGAGTTTCTGCCAAGCGAATAAAAGGTAAAATCTAGTAATCTACTGACCTAGATCATCAATAGGAAGCAGAATAGCCATTGCCTTGTTCCATAGAACATGTATTCACAGTATGTGATGACTTTAAAATGTGTAATATGCTAATGGAAGACTAGACTAGACTAGACTAGAAATTCTGGACTAGAAATTGGAGAATATAGATTGAAAGAGTCACCTGGCTGCAATCTAAGTATACCATTTTGGGCAAACCACTTCACCAATTTGGGCCTCAGTTTCTATGTCTGTCATATAGTCTCAGATTTGGAATATGCTGTGAGTTTAACTCATAGGACTCAAAATTCCTGTATAATATCCCTAACATGGAAACATCCAGTCTTCACTGAAGTTTTTTAGTGAGTGGGAAATATAATACTTTTTCAATACCTCTGATTGCTTGGAAGTTGTTCCATTCATCTTAGTGTAGTAGAAAGAATACTGCCTCTGAATGCTGTCAGTGGACCTAGTTGACATCCCAGTTCTTCCACTTATTGCTATGTGACTTTGGTTGAGTCTATTAACTTCTCTAGGCCTCATTATAAGCAAATCATAATTTTTAAAGTTCTTTCTTTATAAGACTGTGTGAGGTAGGCAGACAGCTAACTAATGAATGCATTTCCATCGACATTTTATGGATGATAAAACTGTAATGGAGAGAATAAGTTGCTTTTCTGATATTAAAGAATAGCAAATCCAGTACTTGAACTGGTCTTTAGGCTCCAAATTCAGTTATTTTTCTACTATACCATTTTGATGCTTAAGAAAATCATTCCTATGGATTTAATTTTAATCTTCAAATTGTATAATCTCTTTTCTTCATGAACACACCTGAAAACCTTATAATAGCTAAATAAACTTATAGCTGAATTTAGACAACTTAACAAGTAATATTCAGTTAAAAAATCTCCTGTTTTATTTCCTCTGCTCCTTGGTATCTAACAGTGTGTTGTACGGTTGACACTTCATGAGGTCCTTGATTCTCCACTCACCTTCTATTGGAGTTGCTTTAGGAATTCCCTTTGTGTCTTACACCACCCTGGTTTTCTCCATACCATTTAATTGATAATTTTTATAATCAAGGTTAAAGGTAATATCTGTTGACAATAGTCAGAAGGCATTTTTTTCTTCCACATTCTGGTTATTACCAAATAAGGGGAAAACATGTTTTCCAATGCTATAATAAGTTAGTGGTATAAATTACAGCTTTGCTGTGTTGAGAAAGGAATGTTCATCCTTTTCTATCATCTCAGAAACAATTCCAGAATCAATCAAAGAACTAGTGAAAAGCACGTGGTGACAACTTATATCTTTTCTAATAAATAAAAGAAATCTTCCCCCCCTTCAAGTTTTTTTTTAACCTCTTCATTTTGCAGTCACTTTTAATTATGGTATTTTAAACTGATTCTGGAACTGGATGAAACTTCAAGAGATAATCTGGTCCAGACCCTCTAGCTTTAGAAACTACCATGTTTTATTCTTTATTTTAACTTTTGGTCTTCTGATATGTGATACCTCATCTCTGGCTGTAATTCAAGGCCAGTTAAACCTGTTTCATACCATTTATGTTTCCAATGGTTTTAATTCCACCTACAATTTCTGGAAAGAGCTTAACTCCTAGAATAAGAAAAAGGGAACCATAAAATTTAATCAATTTAGTACTCAATCTCATGTAAAGGCTAATTTTTTCTATAAAAGTTCACTTTTTATGCTTATATATAACATTTTCCCTCACTGAAATATTGTTGAATTATCTAGATACATCCTCTTAAACCTGGAATATTCTTTTATGGGTTTCTGCTTTCCATTTAGGCAGTGCCACCAGATGGAGTGGGATGGTTTTGTTTTAATAAGTAGCTTGATGTCAGTCAATTTATACTTCATGAGAAAGTTAGACAAAATGATATACCAATTTAAACCAGGAATCATTGACTAAAAAGTTTGAGATGGCCATTTGAATCTAGTGCTACAAGTCTATAACGATCATTTGACTGTCTCCAGAATTGGAAATTTAAATTCGATTCATGTTGTATTGCTATATTGTGACTTATACATGGTTGACGCTGTAAGTTACAGTTGTCTTTTTTATTAGGTGACTTTTGGACCCAGATTCCTACAGAATTAGAAGTACCCATGATTTTAGACTGGTTCCATCTCTGCCAAATAACCTTTTGCTTTCCGCCTTTATATTATCAACAGAAACAAAGAATATATCACTGAGACTGCCTTCTGACTTCAGAAATTCAGCTCTTTATTTGTCTAACATAAAGTTTATTAGTTCCTGAGCCTCTTAGACTATTCCCGACTAGCAAACTGCCATTTTATTTTTCTATTTGATTGACTTCCTAGCCAACCATAGTCTACGTATATGTGAAAAAAAAAAAGTTAAAGGGCTATTTCAGTGAGATATATCATACCTCAACATACCTTTTCCCATATCAAAGAAAGCCAACGTAACATGTAAACTGTATATTAGAACGATGCTACCTCTTAATAGAGTACCTTCCCTATGACTTATTTTATTCTCAAATGTTGTCTTCCGAAGTTTAATGTATTTCATACTTTGAAATCTTTGCTTGTCCTTGTAAGCCCTATTCTCAGATATTAAACTTTTTTCTCTCCAAATATTTTATACATATCAGATCTTGACCAAACATAAAAAAATTGCATAACAAAAATAACAATTCACACATAGTATAAATCAATAAATTTTAAAATTTTAATAATGTTTACATTATGAATTTTGGTAATTTATTTGTATTGGCTAAACCAAAATTTGAAAATTAGGCAAATAAAGTTCTCCTTTGAGTCAAAGCACAAATTTCAAAGATGTCACATTTAAATGTTAAGTGCTATTGACCTCATGATGAAGTCAAGAGACTTGTCCTATTCCAAATTTTAGCAGTGGATTTTGGATAGAGGATTGTGTTTTCCATCAATATTGAAAAAATGGATATTTGCATAATATTTTTGAGGAACACAGTACTTGGGAATATACTATATTCCATGTTCCGCACCCTCACCCATTGTTGTCAGTGCTTTTTTTTTTTCCCTTCCTCCAATTGCCTTGAATTTACTTATTTGTTTATATGTTGTATCCTTCCATATAGTGTAAGTTCCTTGAAGATAAAGATTACTTGATTTTCATCAGTCTCTCCCCAATATACAATAAGTTCTTAATAATTTTTTGTTGCTAGATAAAGTACTTATTATATGCCTGGCACTGTGCTAAAGCCTAGAGATACAACTATCTGCAAGTAGCATACATATTCAGCATGTCCTCATACTGAGTACATACTCAGCATTTACAAGCTAATGTGAAAGGGAAAACAAAATATAGAGGCAGTAGAGGAAAAGAGTGGACCAACCTTGGAGTCACAGTGTGGAGTCTTATGGAAGTGATATAGAGGACTGGCTCAGTAAAGACAAGGTAAAAACTCACCAATCAGAACCAAGATCCAGGGTTTTGTTCATGAGTCTGATAGGAAGAAGATGAAAATGAGGATGATGCCCACGGAATAATGAATAGAATGAATTTTTGTTGTTGCTTAGCAGTAAATTTTGGTGGTTGTGATGATAGAGACCAGGATCTTATACAAAAAGTACTGTTTAAGGTGATTAACATATTATGACTCTTCCAAGTGATTAACTAGATAGCTTTAAAAAAATGCCTAATGGCAACAGAAAGTTCCAAACAACCTGATATTATTTTTATTTAGTTTTCATTTTGTTAAACTTTAACTTTCTGGCTTAAGGAAACCTAGAATAGTATTTCCTTATATTCGCTCTCTAAACATTAAGGAAACTTTTGAGTAGTTGATTGAAAGTCAAATTTTCCTTCATCCTTGGTGCATTTTTGACTTGGCTTTCTGGACCAATTCCATATCACCTTGAAGTATCTCAAGGGATGCGGTGTTTTATAGGGAGGAAAGCAGTTGGATTAGAGTGAGCCTATCCTCCTAGGCTCCAATATAATGTAATTGGGGGTATCAGATGAGGTAATGCATGTGAAATCACTCTGGAAACTTTGGAGCAAGATATGAATGTAAGGTGAATAAGCTTAAATCAGGCATTTTGAGGGCTTTCTTGTTTGCTGGTTAAAGAAATATCTTGAAGAAAATGTGTACCTTCAGAAGGCGGTGTAGATCTTCATTTTTGCACTTGTTTGACCTAAAAGGGAAATGATTTCTCTTTTATATACAACAGATGTACAAGCAATCTTTTTTTTTTTTTTCGCATGGAATAAATAGGTTTGAATGTAATGACTCTCCCCATTGGACCTCATGGAACTCTATTTTACAATAATACATTTACCTGAAAATCTGTTTTGTCCTGTAGTCTCCTACATTTCTGTCTCATCTATCTACAAGACTTTAATTTCATGAGGGCAGGGTTTATGTCTTTTAAAAAACTTTGTTTCTTCTCTGGGACCTAGAAGAGCATCCTGTGTGTATAGTGAAACCCTTAATGAGATTGAAATTGCATCACTTTGTGTAGGAGAATATATATGTGTATGTGTATACATATATATGTATGGACACAGTATATACATAAATAAATTTGTGCATGTATACATATATGTATGCATATGTGTGTATATACACATAAACACTTATGTTACTACTTCTTTGAAATTAATTCAAGTATAAATCAATGGTTGAGCATTAAGGTTCTTGCAGAATTATGTTAAAGGATAAGTAGTGATTAATATTTATTAAGGTGTTTCTATAATAAGACAACTAGGTTACCAACCAGGATAAGTCTGATAAAGCCAACTCCTTTCCTGATTATCTTGCAATGATGTAAAAATAACATAGAAATTATTTATGTAACTGTTTAAAAGAATGCAGATTTAGTCTTTCCCCTGGTACCTTTTATAACCATGATCTCCAAACAACCTCCTGTACCATATCCTAGCTGCTAGAACTCTGTCCAATTTATGTGAAACTGTCCTAACTCATCCCAGTTTTATTATTTCAGGCAGCAGACAAATACTGTAATTTCTTATAATCTTTTCAGCTAAAATAAAAAACAAATAAATACTACAGGAAAAATGAAAAGTAAAGCAGCATTTCTTCTTGCCCCCCGCCCCCCAACCAGGAAATTCTCCAGAAAACCTCAGACACACTGACTCCATTGCTAAAGAAAACTACTTGTTTCAAGAGATACTTCTGGCTTTGGTTCTGATTAGTGCTCCTTGTACTATAGCCACTGTGAACTGTTGCTGTTTTTATTTATTTATCGATGAAACCCTGAGATATGATGCACTTCCCATTTAGAGACTAATGTAGGTTGAAGGGAAGTAAAGATGTTGAAAATTTCCTTTTAACGCATGTTATTTGCATCCATTCATGAGCAAGGGTGTCTTTGAAGTAGGGACAGAAGAAAATTCTTCTGTATTCATCCATTGAATCACAAAATATCAAGGTTGGAAGGGATGTCAGAGAGTATAGACTCTAATCAATATGTGAAAATAAAGTTGCTCTACAATGTAACTAAGAAATGGTCATCCAGTCTCTGATTAAAGCTTTCTAGTGATGGGGACCCAGTTACATCTTAAGGCATCCCACTGTGCTTTTGGATGGCTCTAATTGTTAGAAAGATGTTCCTACTCTCTATACATACAGTAGACTCTTGTATTATATTCCTAAAACTATGCATATAAAAGAAGTTTTTGAAAGCATATAACCATAATAGTTATCATTACAGGTAAAGAAATTGAAATACAGAGTGGTTAAAATGACTGGGCCATGGTTATACCACTGTGAGATTGTTTAGTCATTTTCAGTCATGTCTGACTCTCCTTGACCTCATTTGGGGTTTTCTTGGCAGAGATACCTCAGTGGTTTTCCATTTCCTTCTCCAGCTCATTTTACAGATGAGGAAACTGAGGCAAACAGCTTAGGTGGCTTTCCCAGTTTCACATAGCTAGTAAGTGCCTGAGGCCGGATTTGAATCCAGGAAGTCTTCACAATTCCAGACCTGGCACTCTATCCACTGTGCCACCTGGCTGTCTGGTTACATCCCTAGTAAGTTAGTAGAACTGAGAATGGAGCCTAGTTTTCTGGATTTTGGATCTAGCACTTTTTACACCATTATTCTTCTATTGCTTTGTCTGGATTCAAGAAAACTCCCCTTTCCGATGCAGGAGCTCAGGAACTTCAGATTCTGAGACTAGTATGCTACCTAACACGCTATGAAGAAAGGATCTACAAGAATATGAGATTATCTATAATAACCTAAATATAATTAATATGTTAACTCATCTGTTCTCTCATTTTCTTCTCCCAGTGATCTTAGAATATTTTGTAAAGATGAATTTCATTGGTAGAAAGAATGAAATTCCATTGAGTGGCTTGTACTCAATAAAATGATTAAAAATTTTGTCAACCGAAAGGCATGTCATCCCTCTATCTGTCTAATCATTGTGTGCTAATTCCTTTCATCTACTCTGTAGTTTTCTTATCTGTGAAATGGGTCTTGTAATAGTTCTCAGCAACCCCTGGAGGTTCAATTAGCTTGTATTTACAAAATTTTTTGATTTTGTATTAAAGTGACTAGCAAAATACCAAGTATTATTACTATTATGTGCTTTGTTGGTATTATTTCATTGTTAATATTGAACTTTCTTACTTTTAGAAGATTTATCATGGACTTTCCATTATTTATGGAGAGAACCTATAACTTTGGAGCTCATCCAGTTTAGGGAAGCCTCTATTGAATCTCTGCTGATATTTATAAAAGTATTTATGAAATGATTAGCAAGAAACCTGACTTTACAGTCACTAGCAACATGACACATTGATGTAATTGTAGCCCTTAATTGTAGTGAATTTCACTAATTGTGTTCTTTTGAAGAGAAGAGTGATATTGTATAAAAAAATCATTCTGTCAATCAGTATTAAGTCCTACAAAATGATGCCCCTTAAATTTAAAGTTGTATTCTATAGCAAGTTTTAAATTTCTATGCCTAAAGTGAAGCTAGCCTTTTAATATCATATGTATTAAGTTGCATCCTCATTGGGTTAAAAAAAAATGGCTCTATTTGCACATCCATCATCACTAGGGTATGAGGTATTAGACATAAAAGGATGCAGAACAGGGAAGGTTATTTGGTTAAGTACCACTTTAAATTTTTTTGAAATTTTTTTTGAAGAGAGTCTTTTACTTGAATTTTTTTAACAGAATTTTCTGAATATATATATATTTTTAATTTCTGTTTTGGATTCAAATACATTTAAGACCCCACTCAATGCTGCTTCTTCCATGAAACCTTATCTGATCCCTCCATTCAAAAATTATTTCCTCTCTTTCATTACCCATAGTATTTTGCATTCTTCTCAAGCTAGCTCCCTTACAGTTTCATTACTATGTTATAATAGAATATGACATGACATGATATAATCTAGACTCTTTTTTAATCCTTGCTCCTTCTGCCAGTGTTTAACATGATATGCTACACATAGTGCTTAGTAAATATTTGTTGAAAATAATTGATTCGGGGTGGCTAGATGGTGCAATGAATAGAGCACTGACCCTGGAGTCAGGAGGACCTGAGTTCAAATCTGGCCTTAGACATTTAACACTTACTAGCTGTGTGACCTTGGGCAAGTCACTTAAGCCCAATTGCCCTGCCTTTCCTCCTCCGAAAAAGAAAAAAAAATGATTCAGGGTCATAAATCTGAATATTAATTATTTCATGGTGCCTTAATAAGCCTTAGGGGTTTGAGAAGTATGTCCAATAACTTTTCCGTACACTGCATGAATGGTTCTTAACTGCTATGGTTTTTTTTTTTAGTTATATTTACTTCCTATGCTTTTTTCTTTTTTCTCTGTCAATACCAATTAATTATAGCATCATTAGATTATAGAACCATAGCCTAAAAGGACCTCACAGTTCATGCAGTCCACTTCTCCCCTTTCACAAATGAGAAAAGTCAGGTAAGGAGAGTACCTACCTACCTGATTAGCTAAGGTACCATAATAAATAGCAGAGAAGAGCTTCCTCTGAATCCAGAGTCAGAAAGAAGCCAGCAAAAATGACTAGGTGACAGAAAGGTTAATTGACTTGCCTAGGATCACACGGTCAAATATATGTCAGAAGTGGGACTGAAAGACAAGTTTTATTAAATCTAAAGTGCTAATTCTTTATTCCCTTTCATCATTTTATGTAGTTGTAAATCTCAGGTAATCAAGATTGTTAGAATTCTGCATGTTAACTAGAGTAAATAGACTGAATGTATAAATACCAAAGAAGTTTCCGTAAGAGTAAAGATTATTCACATTTATATAGCACTTTAATATTCATAAAGCGAATATCCCTATGAGATGTAAGTGGACCTTATGAAAGTTCTAGATACCTGAATGAACAGAAGATTTTTCTCATAAGTGAGTTTTTTTTGCTCCATACTGTTTCTTTTTTGTGATTATAATATAAAATCATATCCAAAGTGAAAGAGGAAGACTATATTGATGTTGTTCTTAAGAAGTCTAAAAGACTTACTTTGCTTGCTTTATCACTTTATTTTAGCTTCTTGTAATAGTTATACAAATTTAGAATAGAACTGTTTTATTATACTTAGTTTATATTTTAGTATTATAAAATGAATAAACATTTCTTGCATTCCACTATTTCTTTGTATGTATTTGTATTCAATATTCCTGAAGAGGAGTGGTAATTCATTTAAACTACTAAAAAATTAAATAAACATATAAGAAAAAATGCTATAAAATCAGCCACATCAGTACTTACTTACTACTACTATTATTCCTGCTGTTGTTGCTACTTCTGCAATTATTTTCAACAAATTTCTTCTTCTTCTTCTTCTTCTTCTTCTTCTTCTTCTTCTTCTTCTTCTTCTTCTTCTTCTTCTTCTTCTTCTTCTTCCTCTTCCTCTTCTATTACTACTACTACTACCGCTACTACTACTACTACTACTACAATAAGCATTTGTAAAGCATACTTTATATACTAGGATCTGTGCTAAACTTTTTATAGCTATTATCTACCCTGGGAAGGTATTATTATTATCCTGATTACACAATAGAGGAAACTGAGGCAGAGCAAGCCTTAAGGAACATGTCCAGCATCAAGCAGTTAGTATCAACTCAGTTAGTATGTTAGTTAGTTAGTTAGTTAGTTAGTATGAACTTGAGTCTTCTGACTCAAGGCCCTTCACTCTATTCACAGCGCTATCTTCTGTGCTACCAAATTTCAAGTTGCTAAAATTGAATACTGAGTATCTAGTAAGATATTACCTGGTAGGTTGACTAGAATAATTTATTGGATATTAACTATTTTTAAGAACTCATAAATGACAAATCTACATGCTACAAATATAGACCTTTGATATTTTAAAGAACTCAGTCAGTCGTCATTAAAGATTTTGTTCACAATGTGTGTGTTTGTGTGTGTGTGTAGTTTCGTTCACAATCTCCCAGACTTAACATTGATCCACAAACACAAAAGAACAATTATTTTGATAGCTATCATCATAGAACATGCTCATAATCTCTAATCTACATAAAATGAAAAGCTTTAGGAACATAGAGACTGGCGGAGATCAAAATCATGTGAGAATGCAATGAGGTATACATCATTCCCATCATCCTTTCTGCTGTTGGAGGCAAAGCAAGCATGATTTCAGTGAGCTTATAGATATGGTTGAGGAGTATTGAGGCAGATCTCTAAATATTAAAATTCTCTAATATTTTATTTTGTCTTTGTATACAAGGATTTCTACAATTACTCCATTTTTTTTGCATATAATTCCTTTTGTGTGAGTTTTGTAGTTGGACGAACTTGCATAAAGCATAGATTTTGCCAATTTGCTAGTCATGTGACCTGTCCCACTCAGTTAGTTCCTTTCCAAAGCAAGGGGCTCTTCCAGTGTACCCCAGAGTCTTCTGCCACTTTTCTGAAGAGCTAATGACCTAGTTCTTCCTTTATTGACTATGAGAAATCTTAAACAATCAAGACACTGTTCTAATGTGTATCAGCGAATATAGAAAAGACAAGCTAATTAAAGAGGTTATAGATTAGGAGAAAAGACAAGGACTCAGAAAAATATAAGAATTAGAATAAAAATACAGAAAAGAAGTATACTGTACTATGTAATGGTGACAGGGTTGGGTGATATAGATCTGAAATTAAGGGCATGAGGAGAGGTTTGTCAAAAATAGTGAGACAATGAGAACAGAGAATTTTTTTTTCATGATCTAAAATGGAAGCTATTTTTTTTATATTAGACATTGTTAGGTATATCATTGAGAATAAAAGTTAATTTCCAGGTCTTTCTATTACTATGTTAGAATTTTCTATCAGAAATGACTTTGTGAAAAAAATTTAATTAAATTTTTTTCACCATAATTATGTTTCCCTTTTCCTGACATAGTATCCATCATAATTGGTAAAGTTCCTGAGAGCAGATTTTATTATGATTGTCTTAAATCCTCCCTTCTACCTACACTTACTCCACCTGATGTTTTTGGTGGGAAACATTGTCCATTAAGTTTAAAAATTAAATTATAAAACACTTGACTTTTTTATTAATCAATTGGATAAGCTTTGCATGTTGTGTGTTATATTAATCAAGTTTATATTCTTTATTTTGTTTCTGACTAATTTATTGCCTTTTAAAAATTATTTTTTACTTATTTCATTAAATATTTCTTAATTGTAAAATTCTTAACAGTCATTTTTAAAAATTGCATTCCAAATTCTGTCTCCCTCTCACACCACTCTTTCATGATAAGGCAAGCAATTTGATTTCAATTATACGTGTAAAGTCATGCAATATATATTTCTATATTATCCATTTTGCCCAAAAAACACAAAAACAAAATAAAACAGTAAAAATAAAGTATGCTTCAATTTGTATGCAGAGTGTATCAGTTCTTTCTCTGGAGGTGGAGAGCATTTTTCATCATTGATCCTCTGGAATGATCTTGGATCCTTGTCTTGATCAAGGTAGCTAAGTCTTTCATAGTTGATCATCCTTACAATATTGCTGTTACCATGTACATTATTCTCCTGATTCTGCCTCACTTCACTCTGCATCAGTTGATGTAAGTCTTTCCAAGTTTTTCTCAAATTATCCTGCTCATCATTTCTTATAGCACAATAGTACTATACAACTTAGCCATACTTATATTCAATTTATGTGTAAATAAAGACATTACCCTGTGATGTCATTGATCCTCTTCAAAAACAAAGCACAAGCAGTATTCCATCACTATCATATACCACATTTTGTTCAACCATTCCCAACTGATGAGTATGACTTAGATTTCAAATTCTTTGCCATCGCAAAAAGCTGCTATAAATATTTTTAAATGGATCTTTTTCAATTTATTTTTTTAAAATTTTGTATTGATATTAATAGTGTAAAACAGTTACATATTTAAAAAGTAAATTTATCCAAAATGTTGCCTTTTTTTCTCCAAATAAACAGTAAATAGTTTCAGAAATCAACATTTGTGTTGCCACATGAAAACTGGAAAATGTTCTTTAATTACACTGAATATGAGTCTTAGAATAAAGAGGAATACCACCAAATCACAAAATCCCACTTCATGGCATCAGTGCAAATTAGGGATTTAAAGCAATTACCTAGAGAAAAAAATACTTCCAAAGAAATGCCTTAACTTAAGTTATCCTAATAATTAAGGGAAACAGTATTTCTTAAAGTATATTTTTAAGTGGATTATCCAGCTAAATGTCTCAGTTCTCCAGTGTCATTTACTGAAGGTAATTGTCCTGATTTGGCCCTAAACTAAATCCACTGTTTAGATGGTTCATATTCCCTTAAGTTCTGCAAAGGACTGGAGTGGTTCTCTTTTATCTCATAGTTGCAGTATAGTGGTGAAATATCTTTAGCATCAATTAGGGTGAAATGATCTTGATTTGTATGAGCACTTTTCCTCTGGTGATACAGAAGTTGGCATTATAGGCAAATGGAAAAAAGATAGTTATTCATTCCAACTTAAAGTGGGTTAGAGCTGAATAAGGGGAGAGAGGATATAAGATGTGCCCTTTAAGAAGGTTTTTTGAAGAATAAATTTAAAGTTACATATTTTTTCTTGCCAGTTTCCACCATAATTGGGTTTCACTTTTCTTGACATAGAATCCATTATGGTATAGTACAGGTTTCATCGGAGAAGTAAGTAACAGCTTGTTTCCTTGGGAGCAATTGAAAAACAGAGTGAAAACAGCACTTACTGTTTTTTGAAAGTTGTGTCAGATTGTCATGGAAATAAAGAGTTGCATCATGTTGTCATAGTAACAGAAATTATAAAACGGATTTAAAGAGGATGAAAAGACACCCTTTGGGGTTGTGAGTACTTTAACTTTAAAGACTGTAATTCCTACTCTAAATTTATTTGTGTATATTGAAGGATTTTTGTGTCTTTTCCCACCTTTTTAAAAGTGGGTGACTGTGGGGAAGGACAGGATCCTTGTCCTAAATAAGGACTTGAAACATGGGATGCTTAAATGCTTAAATCGTCATTTTCCCCTTGAGCCACGTAGGATGCAGAGACTGAAGTCTGGATTTAGACTGACTGCTGGGCAAAGCCATCTCAACTCTGAGCTGGAGGAAGTTCCACTCGGAGTGGGTTGAAAAGGTATTTCATCTTTCTTTATGATTATTCATGGGTTTTCATTCAAGTAAAAACATCCTAATCTTTCTCTGAACAAAAAGCAGTATTGAGCTATGCAAGGTGATTCATCCAAAACTTCACTTAAGCCAAACTTTATCAGGCTTTTGGGAAACTTGCCTATATTCTGTCATTAGAATAATTTGGGTCATTATAGCTGCTGAAGAAGTTAAACTTTAACCTTGAGGTGGAAACCTAATTTCCATGCTACACCCCTTCTGTTATTCCAGAGTGAAGAAATGAGATTTTCAGCAAAAATCAGGCACTTGTTACAGTGCCTGAGAAATTCCATGGACTGATTCCATGATTAGTTTCAATGGGAGAATAACTAATTGATTAACTTCATAAATCCTGCTAAAAAGTGATTATTTTAAACTGGGATTATCTGTTGCCTTCAATATTGTATTCTTTCTTTTTGGTGTAACTGCACATCGCTCAGCCTGGGCATTGCAAAACTCCTGCTTCTGCCCTTGCTTTTAGCAAGGTCTTTAAGAAAGCTGTGCAAGTGGCAGCAAGTTTTAGGCTTTAATAGTGACCAGGTAGTATAATACTATTTTTAATGAATGTCTGTTTTCTATTCTTTACCATGCTTTCTTTGGAAAGAGGCCCATGAAACAAAGTATTAAGAAAACACACTGCTGCCCTGGAATGTGTGTATTAGCTGCAGATTATTTCCTATTAGCAGATTAGCTGCAAGGCTATTGGCTCAGAAAGGTCTTTGAGAGTATTTTGTTTTGTAACTGATTCAAACCATGGGAGAGGATTGCCACCATGATTGGAAAGAAGAATTAGCTACTGTTGCCATGGACACTGGAGTTCACAGTCCCATTGTTAACTCTAGTGCTCCACAATGAGATGCCTCAGCATGAGTTCAAAGCTTTGTTAATGAAATGATCGAATATGTTTTTCCCCCAAAGCACCAACAGACCCTGCTGAAGATTATGTGAAGCAAAAGTTTTGATACAGAGTTCAGCATTTCAGTTATAAACCATTTTATGTCTATACTAGGAGAAAAAGTCTGTGGTATGTACTTATTAACTAATTCATATATCTTTTAACATCACCTGTGATCAATTTTAATTTTACGGTATTTATAAAATATTTTGTTAAATCAAAAAACAAAATTGAAATTTTCATGTCAAAGTCAAGTATTTTAAGAATTCCTTTACCAGTATGTTTCTTAATAGCAGGTGCCAACCAAAACAATATTATTCTTTTTTTTTTTAAGTCTTGAATAGAGTTTACTTATCAAATGCTGATAAGCAAATGAACTTCTTTTTTGAGATAGTTAGTAGATCTCACCATTAATAGGAGTAATAACATAGAAGATATTATGAAATTTTTGTATAGCTGTTGAAATGGGTAGAACAGGACCTGCGTGACAGCACTTACGGAAAGAAACCAAAGAAACATTTACTTAGACTTTTTTTTTTTTTACCATTTACTACAACCTCCAATCCATTTTACACAATAGTTGTGGTGCAGTCTTTTTGCAGTTGTGTCTGATTCTTTGTAACCCCATTTGGATTTTCTTGGCAGATATATTGGAGTAATTTGCCACTTCCTTCTTCAACTCATTTTCATATGAAGGAACTGAGACAAACAGAGTTGTGACCTGCTCAGTGTCAGGTGTTGATGTCACATTTGAACTCAGGTCTTTCCATCCTGCCCTATGTCACATAGGTGCCCTTTATCATACCCAACACTATCTTATTAATCAAGTTAAAATAGTAATAACAAACAGCTAGAATTTTTATACCATCTTATGGTTTGCTTGATATATAGCATTTCATTTGATCTTCAGAACAGCCCAGTAAGGTAGGTGCTATTATTATGCCCATTTTGCAGATTAGGAAACTGAGGTTGAGAGAGATTAAGTGATTTGTCCACAGCCCACAGTCATTTAGCTAGAAAAGTTCTAAAGCCCGTTTTGAACAACTCAACTCCAGCATTGTATCCACTTTGCTATCTAGCTGTCTTGCTGCTTTTCTCACCTCACCACTATTGCTTGACCCAGTTTAATTTTTTTAAAACTAATTCTCACTATTATTGAATAACACCTTAACTCAGAACCTGGCATTTAAGGTTTTCCATAATTTCACTTCAATTTTATCTCCCACTACTCCCCAACATAAGTCCTCTATTTTAGTCAAACATGTACTAATTGCCCCCAATATATCAGTGGTGTTCCATATGCCTTTACTCACCTAGTCCTTCCTCTACTAACCTAAATTTTACCTTCTTAAATTTCAACTCTGGTCCCAGGCTCTCCATGAAGTCTACCAAGCCATCTTGTAAGATTTATTATATGATTCATTTTTTATCTTTTTATGCATGTGGCCCATTTTTCCAGCTGAATTACAAACTCCTTGGGGCACTGAATCTATCTTTTCTTTTTACCTACCGCATTGTTTTTCATCTATTGTATGTAATTTAAAAAAATTTTAATATTGTCAATTTTGATGAGAAAGATGATATAAGGTATCTCATCTGGGCAACATATGAAAATATGGACTAGTGATTAATTAGGGGAGGACAAAAAAAGATAGAACCATTAAATGTAAAAAAAGACCTAGAAGAAAATATGTTCTTAAGTGGTCTGTGGGGGAATCTAGACCAAAGTTACATAGGAAGAAAAGGCAAGAATCATAGATTCATTGAAGCAATTTGAGGTGTTACTTCAGAAACAGCTTAGTAGCAGTGTGGCCTAGTGGGAAGCACGTTGGGCTTCTCTACATGACTTGTCACCTCACTTCATGTCTCTGCTTTAGTTTTCATACCTGAAAAATAATTCAATTTAGTTGAAATATTTATTTAGTCACTACTATGTTCAAGTCACCATGTCAGGGAGTAGGGGATATGAAGACTAAAAATGAAATATTTTCTGATCTCCAAGGAGTTTACATGTAAGGGGGTAGAGAAGGATAAAAACATGTTCACAGATGAGTAAGTATTAGATAATTTGAAGAGGCAAGTAATAGTAATAACTAGAATAAGTAGGAAAGACCTCAGAAATGAATCAATATGTAAATTGAACCTTGAAAGAAGCTAGGGATTTGAAGAGGTGAGATGAGAAAGATATGATATTTTAGAATAGGGGATATGTATAACATGTAAAGGAAAAGAAATAGTATATAAATGACTGTTGGGTAGGCCAGTTGGGCTGAAAAACAGAATGTGAAAGAGGAATAATAGGAAAGAAGCCTGAATAAATATGTAGGAGCCTTATTTTAGATAGATTTTAAGTGCCAGGATGAGTTGACATTTTATTTTAGACACAAGAACTGAACATGAAATTTTCCTTTGTTTTGTTTTTGCTTTTAGGCAGGAAGATGGCGTGATCATGACTGGGTTTTAGGAATGCTACTTTGACAGCAAGATTGCAGTGGGTTAGACATAGAAATGAAAACAAATAGGATGCTATTTCAGTAGTCCAGCTGATGAAGGCATAAATTAGGGTGCTTATCACATTTGTGAAGAGAAAGGAGTTAATTTGAGAGATATTGTAGTGGTATCATTGTCAATACTTGGTAACCAATCATATATAGGGAATAAGGAAGAAGGAGAACTCAAAGATAGGTAACAAGAAACAAAATGGTGCCCTCAACAAGATTTGGTAGGGGAAGGAGAAGATAATGAGATATGTTTTGGCCATGCTGCATTTACATGCCTTCTAAAGATATCCAGCAAATAGATAAGATGCCAAACTAAAGTCCTGGAAAGAGATCCCATCTTGGCATGTACCTTTAGAGGTCATTTGAATAGAAATGGTAACGGAACTTGTGATAGCCAATGTGATCACAGGGAAAGAAAGAGTATAAAAGAGAGCCCCAAATAGAACCTTCTTCTAGGAATCTGGATAAGAGTTCTTTACCTTGGGTCTGTAAGCTTAGCTTATTATTATCTTCATCAGTTTTGATAACTGTATTTAAATATAATTGGCTTCTTTTATAACTATCCTATTTTATTTTATATAGTTTAAATAGTCTGAGAAAGGGTCCATAGCCCTCAGCTGGCTTCCAAATGGCCAATGAGAGGATCTTTAAAAGGTTAAGAAAATTTGATTAATAACTGTAATACCTGCATAACCCATTTCCCTGGGCTATTTCAAATATGCATATCCTAATTGAGATAATATATTTAATGAGTTTTGTAATCACAACCCTGTCTAGAAAGATGAAATATAGTGTTGATAATTGGTAGTGATAGTAGAGACCAAGAATATTCAACACCACCATTGTGACTCATACTGATATAAGCGGTCAAAAAAAAAGTGTCAGAGAAATCAATGGAATAGTGAACAATTTGAACTTTGAATTTTAAGCCTTTTTTCATTTTTTATTTTTATTGTTAAAACTTAACACAATTTAAACATTGTGAAAATTGCTTTTTAAATGAGAATTCATTAAATTTGAGTCAATCATAGGATCAGTTTCTAAATAACACAATGAATCAGACATTTTGATCATTTATATTATTTTACTATCAGCTATACTGATCGCATATTGAACATAATGGACATTAAAATTTTTATAACCAAAACAAATACAAAACCAAATGGGCATACTGAAGAAAATTAGATGTCATTCGCGTTCCCAATTCCTCCAGCTACTAGTGCTGTCTCCTCCAATGTCGTATTATATTGGATTTTGTAAGTATATTTCTATCTGTATAAGTTGTCTCCCCAGTCTATGAAGGCAGGGACTCTTGTCTTTGTATCCCCAATGTTTAGCAAAAAATCTGTTATATAATAGTTGGTCAGCAAGCATTTATTAAACTCCTACAGTTCTCAGAGCAAAAGACAATCATTGCTTTCCAGGGATTATGGACAAGTGAGCATTTAAAAACCCTGTAATGTCTTAATAAGTGATTATTGATTAATTATTTCTCAATTTTTATCTTTATATAATTTTGTTGAATCACTCTGTTATTTGATCTTTAATATTATTTCCTGATTTTTCTCTTTGGAAAATCAAGGGATCAGAAATCTTAGGCTTTAAACTGTAAGGAGGACTCAAAAAAAAAATTGTAGCTAATAGTTTAGCATATTTACAACTCTTTAAATTTACATACATTTTAAAGAACATTGAATTAATCTACCGTGTCTTAACTGGGAACCAACTTTGAAAGTTTATCAGATTCACAAATTCCAATTTCATTCCTTGCCCCTAAAAGACAATTACCTGAATTGTTTCTCCTGTATAGTGGCATTTTGCTGTTGCTATCAGTTTTGTTTTGTTTTGGCATTCCTTATCTTGAAAGATTTATGCTTGGAAAAATAGTAAAAAGTCTTTAGAGGAATATCTCTTGCTTACTTAGAACCAAAGTGCTTATAATTGCCTTAAACTTAAGGTAAAAATGCTGTGTAAAAAGTTCTTATCCCATCTTCTTGTTATCTTGTTTATTCCTTTTTCTGGATTTTATGAGAATTTAGAAATTTAAGATTTTCCTGTAAAACTTGGTTCTATTCCAATAAAAGCAGCTTGGCTTTAGTAAGATAAAAAAAAAATTATTTGAAAGATTCTGTTTGTTGCTTGCACAGATATCTGTATAAAAATACGAGTATACGGCACAGTGGAATATAAAATAGAAAAGATAAGTATCACCTGGAATTCCAATGATTGCATTCAATTCTCATCTCTTTCTAGAGAGAGATCTGAAGGCATGATGAAGTGATAGGAGCAGGAAGTCAGTAGCTGTTGAAGTTTTTTGTTTTTTTTTTTAATCAGGCTTTGGTGTGATACAACTTTGAAAAAATAGTAAAGGAGGTTTTCATTATAAGGTATTAATTTAAAAATATTTTTTTTAGTTGAAGTGAATAAAATCACTTATAAGTGAATGTTCTTTGTGTAGATAAAGATGTTTAAGGAAGTGAAACATTATGCACCCGTTCCATAAATAGAGAGTCCTTTTTCTAATGTATTTCTAAAAGTCATACACTTGAAGAGTTTTTAAAATGCAGTATTTAAGCTAGTACAAGCTATGATAATAAGAAAATACATCCTTGATAACATTTTGGGTAAACTTTCTTCAAAATGTTATATGTGCATCTTTTTTCATCCTGCCTAAAGCCACACTCTCCTTTGAAATTTGAACATTATGTACCCTTAGAGCTTCATAATTGATGATCTTTTGATACAAGTAAATGAAAACAAAATGTTCACTCTTTAATTAATGTTTAAAAATCTAACTCTTTATTAGTAAACCAAGAAGTATGTGATTGTTGAGCTGAATTTTGTCAGACAATGGTATGCTATAAAATTGTTGATTGGAAAAGATTAAAAGCTGGAAGAAGGCTTGGTGTTTTTCCTGTAAAACACAAAAGAACTGAGTTTTATATTGTTTTTTTTTTTCTTCATTTTGAAGTTTGCTTCTTTTTAAGATCAGGAATTTTTCAGAGTTTTAGTTTTGGTTTCATAAAATTGGAAATAATTGGGAGTGAGAAAGTACCACCTTCCACCACACACACACAAACACACACACACACACACACACACACACACACACACGCAAATAAAACAAATTCCTTCCACCAGGCTCTACCCAAAATTTTCCACATATCTCTTTTGTTTCCAAAAGCATATTTATTTTACTTATTCAGAAAAATTTGTTTATAATAAATTCTGTGGTAAGCTCATTTTGCTCCAAATTGAAGTGTGTGTATGCGTGTGTGTGTGTGTCTTAACTTGGAAAGACTCTAGATGGTTTTTAAGATAGATGTATTTGATAGAGAATTGCTGGTATATATCATGCATAATTAAGACATAAAAAAAAAAGATTCTATTAATGGCTTTTCATTATCAGTATGAGACCTAGCAATTAACTAGTTATATAACCCATAATTAGCTATATTTTAAAATATGTGAGGTCTTTCTTTAACATATAGAGAAATACACAATACATTTTTAACTATTAATACTCAATCTCGGCCGTTTAAGTTTTGGAACTTACTAGCCTGTTAACTGGCTTTTCCAAACTCTTTTTTCTACTCTTTCTTGTTTTTTGATTTACAGCTATTAATACACCATTCCTCCTCATTAAAGACTAAATTTGATACAAAAATTAAAAAGTAGTGCCAAAAAATGAAATGAGAATCAATTGGATAGTTTAATCCTCTGGTATTTTTAATGACTTTTTTTTTTTTTTTTAAACCTCATCACTGATTTAGTTGGTTTTCTCAGTATAATGTATATACAGCTTCACTTTTTCCAAGCTCTGGTTACTGGACTTTGGTAACAGATTGGAGTTATTGGATAAAATAAAATTTTTGCAGAAACTATGGCTTAAAATGGTCTATACTCTCCTTGATTTCCATCATGATTCTATTATGATTCTTTCATTAAAAAAATACATTCTGACTTGCATAATAAAATGGTACTACAAGGTAGTTTTTCTCAATGCAAATAATCCCAGACCTTTGGATCATTGTGCACCTGATTCTCTAGAGAAGTGCTTTTTGAATCTGTGCTCTGGTGACCCTGGGCTGTTCGGCTTCTTTTATCAGTACTTGGATAAAGGCAAAGATGACACACTTATCCAATTTGTCAGTGACACAAAGCTTGGAGGGACAGGTAACCTGAGACTGGGTGCTCCTGGAGGGCAGGTGCTGACAGGCTGTTGCTGTTGCTTTGCTTTGGCTTTTGCCTTTTTTGTTCTTTCCCCAGAACTTATCACAGTGCTTTCCACCTGGTAGGCACTTAAGTGCTTGTTGACCCCATGTTGATCAAGAATTCCAAAAAATCAAAACAGGCTAGAATATTGAATTTTAATTTAATTAAATTTAAAATTTAATTAGGACTCCTATAAAATTTTGTACTTGGGTTCAAAAGGAAGAACTTTATGAATATGAAGTAGAGCAAGAGTTTTAGTAGGCTGAAAATTCAAATTGAGTCAACAATGATGTGGCAGTTGACTATTTTTAAGCTCTATTAACAGAGGCTACCTAAACTAGGTAGGTCCTGTTATATATTCTCCTGGTCAGACTACACCAGCTTTGAGTTTCATAGGCTAGTATTTGTCATAATAATAGATTTTAATATGGGCCACACAAAGATAAATTCTGTTGATTGATTTTTATTTTAATCTAAATTCAGCAATCATTTCACCAACAAGATTGGAAGTTTTTTGAGGGCAGAGATGGCATATTATACTTATTTATCTTTCCCGTGGTACTTGTAATGGTGTGATGTATATAGTAGATAATAAATATTTGGTGACTGAGTGAAGGAATCAGTGTCTTGAATCACTGTGTATTATGTGTAAGGATCTCAAGTGGTTAATATTATTTCAGCAAAGACAATGCAGTTGCCAAAGTTTTGCCAGAGTCACCCACCTTTCGAAATTGCTCTGGGGGAAAAATGTTCACAAAAAGGAAAAAGTGAACATTATAAAGAATTAAAGAAGTAATTAAGGGAAGGAATGAAAGCCACTTATATGCTTATGATCTTTTTATTAAAGATTGTAGTGCAGATCATTAGAATTCATTCCAGTTTCTTTAATGGGCAATTGAAATGATTCTGTTCCCTTTGTAGTAAACCATGCTCATTGATAAGTATAATAATAAAGAGAGTACTTTATTTAGTTCTGAATGCCAAAAGAAAGCAATGCACCTTATCCAGTTACTACTGTTCCTGCTTTCAAGTTCCTCTTTCTATCTTGGTACCACCATTCTCTCTTGGCCCCAGGATCAAAAGCTTAGTGTCATCTTAGACTCTTCCTGCTTTTTCATTCCTCTATATCTCATATCAGTCATCAAATCCTGTCTATTCTTTCCAAATGTCATGCATCCATCCTTTTCTCTCCATTATCATTGTCAACATTTTTGATCCAGGGCCTTCCTTACTCATATCACTCCTGGATATTTGAAAGTATCTTCATTTTCCTGTGTCCAGTCTTCCATTTCAATCAATCCTCTACACTGCTGCCTAATTAATTTTGATGAAACAACACTTTGATCCTGTCTCCTTAAAGAAAACTATTCTAATGACCAGTATCTTGCATGCATTGCGTGACTACTTTGTGCATGTTTTTTTGTTTTCTCAACTAAATTATAAACTCTTTAAATGCAGAAACCCATGTTCACCCTTGCATCTATAACAGTAGCAGATATATGATGTGAGCTCATAAAAGATTTGTTGAAGTCCATTATTATTGGTGTTATTCAGTACATTAGAGTTGAATAAATTTCAGAAAACTAATAAATAGGTTTCATATGGGTAGACATATGTGATATAAATACTAACTCATTGCTCCCAACCAAAACCCTAAATTCTGACAACACCCAGAACCATAGATAAGAAGATTTGATTTTCCAGTTAAAAAGGACTTTATGAAAATGGAGATGCAACATTTGGGGCCCTTTAATAATCTGTTACGAAAAATAGTATATGTATATGTTATCTTGAATTATAACATTAATTATAAAGATAGGCAGCTAGGTGATACAATGCATAGAGTTCCAGGCCTGAAGTCTGGAAGACTCATCTTCCTCAGTTCAAATCTGGCCTCAGACACTTACTAGCTATCTGATCCTGGGCAAGTCACTTAAACCTTTCACCTCTGTTTCCTCTTCTATAAAATGGGCTGGAAAAGGAAATATCAAACCACTTTACTATCTTTGCAAGAAAACCCCAGGTGGGGTCACAGAGACAGACACAACTGGACACAACTAAATAACAAAATTATAAAGACATATTTTAAAAAGAAAATATGAGGTGCATAGATGTCTCAATGAAATAAAATAAGGAAACTAGAAATTTTAAGTAATGGCATCTTCATTAAGTTTTAATACCTTAGTATGCCTTCTCCAGTTTGGGGAGTGGTGGAAAGAAGCCTGTCTTCTCTATCTACAGTGCTGAATCTTTTGAATATTTGATAATAACTTGTAAGGCCACTCAGAAATTTGAGCAGCTCATAACTCTAGCATCTGATTTATTGAATGTTGTTCGTTATGTGGAACAAATATCTTTCTTTTTTCTTTTTCTTTTTGCATTTTGGAGGGCAATTGGGGTTAAGTGACTTGCCCAAAGTCACATGGCTAGTAAGTGTGTCAAGTATCTGAAGCCAAATTTGAACTAAGGTCCTCCTGACTCCAGGGCCAGTGCTCTACCCACTGCGCCACCTAGCCACCCCACAAATATCTTTCATTGTCTGAAATGACTTTCAATTATTTTTAGTCTCAACTCAGGCTGTACACTTACCTCTACATCAGAGGTTAAGCCTTTTTGCATGTCATAATCCCCTTTAGCAGGCTAGTGAATGGACATCTCAGAATAATGTTTTTAAATATATGAAATAAAATACATAGGATTGTAAAGGAAATCAATTATATTGAAGTAGTGATCTTTTTTTTTTTTAAAGTTCATATCCAGGTTAAAAATTCCCTGTATTCCTACACAGTCATATCTATTGTCATTGTATCCAAGTTATTACGCCACTGAAGTTTCATTCAGAAAGGCTCAGCTGTGACGTTGGGTCTTCAAGTGCCAAACACGTTAGGGGCTAGGGTCTAATAAGAAAGATAATGTGATTATATAGTCAGATGGTACCAAGTTGTGTCATGCCCTACCTATTTGAGGTTAGCTAATTTTGAGCTTATCTCTAACACAACTACACAACTATACAACTGCCTTTAATACTTCAGTGTTTTTCCCCTTCACATTGCTCTGGCCTCCAGTAGCATCAGGTATCAGCTCCTCCAAGTGCTTGTAATTGTTACACAGTCACTATAATAATTGCCAGACAAAATCCTTTTTCTCCTCCACTACTGCTTCTTTTAAATTTTTCCTTCTCTCTTGCTGCTCCTTCAGAGTTCTGTGCTATAGTATTTTTATGGATATAGATGGGATGATTTTTAAAAATTTTAAAATATTTGTTTTTTTGATATATACTTATTAAAAAACCTTGAAATACAGTGTTCTATGATCATAACCTTGATGACATTAACAACTGCAGAGTTGTGCTCAGTGTTGGTCATAAATAGCTAATAGATATGGGAGATATTCTCCCAAAGGAGTAGCTCAATATATAGCTCTTTCCTCTGAAAGTTCATTTTTAAAAGATGTCATCAGTAATTCGTCATCTTTACTAATCTCTCTTCCAACCCCCAGACGATTTTTTTAACTACTTTCCTCCAGCCCCCAAATTATTTAACCCAGGTCAGAGAATCCCTCATTATCAGTCTGCTGTTATTACATGGAATGTCAGTAGAAAGGAAGGAGGTCACTCCTAGATGAGAACATGTACCAGTTCTGTGATATTGTGGGGATTCTTTGTTACTCTGGAGAAAATATTAGAATGATATTTAACTTAGACCTTCTAAGGAGACCATGACTTTGCCTTCCTTAGGTTGTCCTGAACTATCCTGATCCTAGAGGAAGGTGATTTCAATGGTCGCTGAGTTCTCTTCCTTTGATATTAAGAATTACACTAGTCAGGCTGTCATATGTACAGTAATTTCACATGTTATCTTTTCCATCATATTCATTAAGTCAAATATTCTTCTTGTTCTCACAAAACCTTTGACATTTCTCAAGAATTTCAGTATTTCCATAAAGCAATGGAAAACCGTGTTAGTTTGCATTACAGCAAAATTGTTATCATGTTCAATAAAAATAAAGCACAAAAGTTCAGAATCATAAAGGATAATCTCAAGGAATATATATATATATATATGTACATATATATAAACACATATATATACACATATATATACATACATGTAAAACAATTCTTTATGCAAATAGGAATCTGATGTACATCTCTAGCTACATCCACAGTACACATATGTAGATTCAGGATAATGCTATAAATACTAATATAGAAGCCTTTGTGGCACATAAGTTTGGGAAAAAAAAATTCTTGGATCATGTGACCCAATTCTTGTATGAAAATGATTCTCACTCCAGCCCAGCAGAACAGAAGCCAGCACATTCTAGAAAATGCCTTGCTTCATTGTCATGTTTTCCTGGAGGCTAAGATAACCTCCATATTCACTCTTAAATTTCCAACCCACTTAAGAATATTCACCTTGAATTCTTTTCTCCATTTTCAGATGAGTTTCCATTTTTACATGGGAAACTGATTTCACTCCTTTCATAGATAATAAACTGAACCTTCACCTTAACCCTGTCAGCTACAGAGTAGCATTCAACTACATAAAGGAACAAACAAACAAATGGATTTGTCTTGGACTTCATCCAGCTAGCAGAGGGATTGTCTTAAAATGTTCTTTCATCTAAGAGATGGTATAGATATTGAGAACATCATTCTAATGAGCTCCCCTGTTGCGCCAATTCCTTAAGGTCACAGTGTTTCCACAAGTGAGACATTAAATTTCAGAAAGGTTCTTTGATATATAGTCTTTCTAGATAATGGATATAATTTGTGTTACTGTTCTTGGGTAGTACAATACACATGAAAGGAAGATTATATCTCCAGTTTATTTAAGAACAATAGTAGTTACATTTTTACTGTGTATTAAACTTCATTTAGTTTATTCATCTTTCTTGTATTTTTATACAAGTTATTTCCTGATGTGAGGCAACCTTGTGTAGTGGATTGAATGGGCCTCAAAGTCCAGAAGTCTTGGATTCAAGTATAGCCACTATCACAAAGTAGCAGTGAGAGTCAGGGAACATCACAAACTTTCATTGCTCTAGGTAGATCTCTAAGACTATAATCTCCAAAGACATTACTGACTCTCATAAGAAATCCTTCTCTGGGATCAGTGGGAATCAGTCATTCCCTATATCAAGGAAATCGCAGGTCTAATCCCTTTCCTTTATCACTATTTCTGGGTATGTAGTGCCAACGATGAACCCTCTTTTATAACATAGAAAACCCATTAAACAAAACACCTAAACAACATATACATCTGACTGCATTGTGATATGCTATAGACATCATCTCATAAACTCTTCTTTGGGATCAAGATGTTTTTGCATTTAATCTGAGCTCAGCAGCTTTTTAATTTTCTTACACTACTATATTTTTCTCATTCTGCAGCGGGGTGGCTCTATGGATAGAGTGCTAGTCCTGAAGTCAGGAAAACCTGAGTTCAAATTCCATATGAGATATTTACTAGCTTGGGGCCTGGCACAGATCCCTTAAACTGCCTTAGCCTCAATTTTCTCATCTATAAAACTGGAATGATAAGGGGACATACATCAGAAGGTGGTTACTAGGATCAAATGAGATAATATCTATAAAGGGCTTAATATAGTGCCTGGCACATAATAGGTGAGTAATAAATGCTCATTCCCTTTCCTTTCCCTTCTCCCTGCATCAGTTCATATAAACCTTCCCTATTTCTCTGAACTCTTATATTCATCAATCATTCTTTCGTAATTTGAAAATGCTTGGGAAAAAGTAGCCCTAAACATGTTTATCTCATAGGTTCTGTGATATATATGTGCTTTGTTAATGAAGAAATTAAATTATATATATATATATATATATATATATATACACACACACACATACACATACAATATAGTGCATGTATGTGAAGCATCAGATTTTTTATTAAATTTCAAATTGAAAAAATAAAAATGGGCTTGATTTATAGATGTTATATTTTGGAACATTTTTGCAACTGGAAAAGTTATAAATCTTTTTAGTGGTTTCTTTGTGCCATCTTTATTTCCTATACAATTAGATTTTTCTTGCCCCTTAAGGTTGATTTTCTTTTTTGATACTCAAAGTTTTGTCTGAATTTTTTGGTGATGAGCAAAAGTTGAAAGACCAAGAATTTCTAAATTTGGGCAAATCAGAAGCTACAACTGGTTACACAAAAGATGAATTTCTTTCTAGCATTTCAACACATTTCCAATTAGAAGTACTTGTTCATTACAATATGATTTCCTTTAAAAATAGATAGTAGGTGGCAAAAAAAAAAGTAGCAATACACACTATGCTGAATAGAAGGTTGATTAGCTGGCCAAACTTCAGTAGTGGAAGCCTTTATTCTTCCTAGAAAAATAATTCTCACTCTGAAATTTTATTGTGCTAATTACTAGTCCTAATTTATAAAGGGAAGACTGCCAGCCATTGTTTTTCAGTTGTTTATAAATGGGGCTCCATGTTTCATGCATATTTTCATACTGTTTAAACAATAAAAAGCATTGTGTGAACAGGCCTTTATGTGCTAGTCTAAACCATGTTTTTATATGCAAATGGATTTTTTCTGTCTCCCTGGCTCTATTTAAGTCTTTGGTTTTCTTTATAAGTTGTTTCAAGATAATTGATGTAGGGAAATTTGGTGTTGAGAAGTATATCATAGCTAACAAAAGGTCAAAGGGCGTTGGAACCAGAATGATATACTCAGAGAAAGGAAAGGCATAGAAGTCAAGCAAGATAGTTTTGAGTTGTAATTGACCATTTGAAGAATTGCTTCTTGCTTCTTCTACTTAGCTCTTTTCTGATACTATTAAATTATTCTTGAGACAATACAAGTAAGGTTCATGACCCTTTCTTAATGTATTATTTTGTAATTCTCCTTTTAATAATTTCCTTTTATGTTGGGAAATTAGTATTTCTTTTAAATCACTTCATCATATAACTGTGCCATTTATTGAGATGAATTATATTCTTCTCAGCCTCTTTTGAATAATTTGATTAAAAGACTATAGTTTTGTGGATGTATTACTTTACAAAAGGAATTCCAAATTGGTGTAAGTTAATCCCAAAAATAAAATAGAAGTAGAAAAAAAAAAGTGAAGAGCATTACATAAGAAAAATCAGTACGAATATGGTAAAGTTAGCAATCACAATTGGATAAGGCTATATTTAGGGGGCATCTAGGTGGTACAGTGAATAGAGTGCTGGCCCTGGAGTAAGAAGGACCCGAGTTCAAATTTGACCTCAGATACTTGACATACTTACTAGCTCTGTGACCTTGGACAAGTCACTTAGCCCACATTGCCTTGTCCTCATCCCTCCAAAAAAAGGCATTATTTACTTGAAAGCTTATTCTGTAATCACTTTACTAAATTTTTCTGAGGACCAATTTTTAAAAGTTATACAATCAATATGCTTGCTATAGTATTATGTTAAATCCTCTTTATGCATTTATGCATTGTTTGTGAGTTTAAGTGGTTTCTCTCTTAGCTCTGTTTACTTTGTTTAAAGTTATATTGCTTATGTATGTGTGTATATACGTAACTGAGATATTGAAATAGATTAGATAGGTAGATAGATGATAGATAGATAGATAGAAAGATAGATATCAATTATGTATCAGTTAAGGAAGAAGATGAATTCCTTATTACACTTCACCTTATTGCCCTCTTTTACCTGAATAGCTCACAAAAGGTTAGAGATGTAAGGGCTCACAAAGGCTATCATGACTAACCAGAATCTATACAGAGAAACTCTCTGTAACATTCCAGCCTCTAAAAGCAACAATAACTGAAATTTATAGAGTGTGTTAAGGTTTGCAAAGCTCTTTTCTCAATGCACCATAAGGTAAGGGTTACAAACATTATCATCCCCATTGTGTTCCTCTTCTTAGTGCTGGGATAAGCTTATTTTTTTGCCAAAAATAACTTCTTACCGTCTAAAAACAAACAGATGATGTTAATCTCTAGACTTCTAATGCATCATCAAATGTACAGCTTTGCATTTTAAGTATGATTTTTTAAGTGCCTTTCTGTTCAATATGCAAAATATGCCAGTAGTTCATATCATTATATCCCAGGACATTATTAAGTGCAATTTAATTTTGATTTGTAACACCATTGTTCACTACATTAATTAAATATGCTCTTTGCTAATGAACCATGCTCAAGTCAAGATACATTCTCCAGCTCAATTTGATGAATGGAACAGAGGTATTCTGTATCTTCACTGAAAACAGAATAAGAGAAACTGGGTTTCTTTTTCAGTGTGGGGTATAGGAAGTATAAAGTCAAATTTCTAGACCATGATATTAACATTTGAAGAGATTCTTGAAGAAGGTTGTCCCTTCCCTACTCTTGACTTCTCCTTCCCTTTCCTCTTTCCATTCTGCTTCTCCTTCTTTTTCCTTTTTTTCTTCTCCTTCCCCTTCTCTTTTCCCTTCCCTTCCCTTCTTCAACCTTATCTCAAAATGCTGCCTTTCCCATTTCCTCCTTTTCTTCCTTGCTCCTTATCTCCATAAACTCTGCTTCCTACTCTTCTTTCCTCCCTTCCTGCCTTCTTTCCTTCCTTCCTGTCTTTCGGCCTTCTTTCCATCTTCCTCCCATTCTATATGTCTTGGCTAATATAATAATTTTGTAAGCTTATATTCATTGCAAAGAGTTTCTTCATTTTGTGTATTACTCTTGATTTACCACCCCCCCCAAAAACAAAGTTCTCAAAAAGCAAGAATACCAAGCCTTGTCCATTCTATGGGGTTTTAATTTCTTCACCAGTATTGATGTTTTCAACAAGGTGAACAGATATTTTAAATGCTCTCAGTAATATTTCTCATCATGACACCAATGGCAACATGTATTAGAGAGTTCTTAGCAATGATTATAGCAAAAACATGGTAGGTGAAATTCTCTGGATCGCAGAATCATTAAAATAATTGAACACCATTAATTTAAACTTGAGTAGCACAAATTTCTGTCAACTACTCGAATTAGTCATAAATATCACAAAAGATGTTTTGCCTACATTCTCTGAATGCTAAATTTACAGAGCAGGGTATTTAATTCTGAATGTAGATGGTTCATTCATTCCCATAGACAAAAGCACTTTTTATTGTTTTGATTTGCTGCTTCATAATGTGAATGAATGTGGAATACAGAAAACAAGTTCCCCCCCATCCCCCCAGTCTCTCAGAATGACGTGTACTGGTGTGAAAATTGAGCCAAATCCTCTGGGCATGAGTTAAAAACAAATAGCTTATTCCCTTCTGCTCCTCTCAACCGTATGAACTTAAATATTAATGAAACTTTCATGAATCACACACAACATATACTGCCCCTTTGTGCTAGAAAATGCCACACTTTTATGGTTTCTGCAGCACAGCTAGGATAATAGGAACCAGTCATAAAAGAGTAATTAATATACTTCAGAAGTGAGCTGTTTTATTGGGTAGATGCTAATTAAGGATGATAGATAGCAGTGATTGAAACCAGCATAAAACATTTGGTCAGCACAAGTGAAAAGGTCAGGTATCATCGTGACTGCTTTAATTGAAGATGCTTTTCTTGTCCTCTATGCCAAATATATCAGAGAACTTGAAGGGGAAAAGGCACATTCATCAAGAGAAGTTAGTCTGTGTCTTCATGTCTCATGGCTGAGGTAGATGTGATGCAAAGATCTGGTTCAATTCATTCCCTAAAGCATCATGACTGGTCTCCAAATGAGTCTGCTGGTTCTCAGGGATTTCCTGATGCCTGGAGAGCCATTATGATGCTGCCTGCCTCATAAGTTAAATAGAGTATTTAACAGTGATATTCAGGTGATCCATAGGCATACAGATGTGATTATAGGTTGTGGAGGTAGAAGAGTCTTCAATTTTTAGAAAAGATGAATTGCTAATAGAGGTCAAAAATGTAACCCCATCACCACCAAAGAAAAAGAAAAGAAAATGTCCCAACATTTATATAGAGGAGGATCTGAGTTCAAAACCCCATCAGAAACTTACTAGTATATGACACTGGGCAAGGCACAGGGTCTGTTTCTATATGTAAAATGGGCATAATAATAGAACCTGCCTCTCAGAGATGTTGTGAGGACAAAATGAGATAACAAGGAAAGTGATTCACAGACTTTCAAAAGCTACATAAATGATGCCTATCATCATCATTATTATAATTTATGAATCAAATGTCCAAGTCCTATCTGGAATAGAAGCTGAAAGGAATAATTCCAGAATCAAAAAGAAAAAAAAAAACAAACCTCAAACTATGCAGCTGTGTAATGCAGATGACTATTTTTATGTGAGGAGACATTGTAATGATACCTGTTGGAGTTAAGCTGGCAGCTGCATATTAACCCATGTGTTTGCATATATTTATCTTTTATTTTCCTTAAATGATAAAGTGCTATCATTACAATCAATAAAAACTTCCAAATATGTTGCCTGCTTAGTACCAGGAAGTCGTAAGTCTATGCCCTTTGGCTAAGATCATATTAACAGGATAAAACAAAAGGACATTTACCAAAGACAGACTGATGTCTAATTATATTAATAAATAGAGTGCTTGGTATTCTGTACACATATGGTATAAGTCATATTTAGAGAGAGATAAGGATTTAGTTTTTAAAAATATTGTGAGTTTTATACAGGATCCGTACTTACAGTCTCTGTGTGAAATAAGTTGCATTAAAATGCTAAAGAAACAAAGCACAGGGATAAAGAAAGGCATAGAATTTCACATTCCCAGTGGTAGAGAACAACAGAATCTTAAATAAAGATGCTTTCACTATGGAGCATTACTTCTTATTTCTAGGTCTTTGTAGAATATGAGAATATATGTAAAACTTCTGCCTGGATTCTAAGGTGCTTTGAACTAAGAAAATTTTTTAGATTTTTATTTTAGAAGAATGGTAATGGATTTGAAAAGCGAGAGAAATAAGAACGAAAGAAATCCTAAGTAGAGAGTACTTGTAAGATTCTGGACTTAAGCTAAACTTCTTCATTGCTAACAGCAAAGAATAATGGAAACGCAATCCCAGTTGCTGAGGAAATTAAGAACCTGTTAGACCTCTTTTACCTGTTTCCCATTCAGCCAGGTAACTTAACTATCCAAGACCAAAGCTGTTATGACCAGAGATGGAAATTGTCAATCTGTTTTCAGTAATAAACTTCTTCGGAAAGTGATTTAAAGACTTGCATTTCCAGAAGCTTTCAAAGGAACTGAACTGAAGCTACTGAAAAAGGGTGGCATTGATGTGGTGTGGTGGTTGGGCTTGTTAAACACTGTAATGAGGTCAACCCATTTGATATTCTTTGGAAGAGAATCTATATGATTGTGGGTGTATTAATTTGGGCATGATGGACAAAGGATAGCTAGAAGGATTCCACCCCCTTCCCCTTTGCCAACTCACTGAAGACAACACTGGGCACTCTCTTTGAATTCATTAATGACGTTTTGGTTAATTTGTAACTTGCACAATATCTGTGCTTGGTAAGGCTGCCAAGCATATTGTAGACCAAGGAGTCTGTTATGCAACTGTGAATAAGAATCTCGGGCCACTTCACACCGTTTCATCTTGTCAGTTGGGAGTTTTGTCTGGTCTAGTGTGTGTGTATGTGTATGTGTGCACACATGTTTGTGAGAGTGGGTGTGTGTTTGTGTGTGTGTGATTATTTAGTTATACTCTGAAGACTTTTATGCAAACAAGAAATGTGCCATATATATTCTTTTTTTCAGGATATACCATGTGTTCACTCATTCCTAATTAGTCATTGACTGCGTTTGCAATTTTCATGAAAAAAATAAGTACTCAGCTCTGTACATAGGCTGTACATAGTCTCCTTCCTATGTAAGTAGATTTTTTGGAATAGTTAATAGAACGAGTAATTTTAGTCTGCTGTCAGCTATTAATGCTGAGAAGAGGAGTCACAGAGATTAGCCAACACAATTTTAAAAGAGATGTTTATATTTGACTTTAAAAGGCTTTATTTTTCCATCTGAATATAGATATCTCTGGAAACTTAGCAGTACTGGTAGAAAGAAATACATACACACACACACACACACACACACACACACACACACACACCCTATAACTAAGGAAAAGATACAGATTCATTTAGTGCCTTTGCTAAAATTTTCTCTTAATTTCTTCACTCCCTGGAGCTAAAATCTAACTCAATTATCCCTGGTATTGAAATGGTATCTAAAAACAACAACAACAAAATACTGACTTATTTCTCCAAATTTGCTGGTTTGCGTGTTCCCTGGCTTGACAAGGTAAATATTGCATATTAAAAATATATTCTCTCCCAGCTCTTACGGAATGAGGGTAAACACAACATAATTAAATGAAGTGAATAGTAATGTCAGTTGGATCTGAATAGGAGTGTAGGAGCAAATTTGCATTGCAAATAATCCCAGTAAATAATAACTAAAATTAATGGTATTTCCTTTAAAAATCTAGGAATGAAGAAGATGTTCATCTTGAACAGTTTATCAGTTGCATAATTTATTATTGCTGTTAGAAACAGAAGATGGTACTTGGTGATCTCAAGATTCAGATATACTGTTGCAGGTACTTTGAGAGATTCAGCTCCTTAAATTCACAGATGAAGAAATGGAGGTCCAGAGAGGAAAATCTCTCTTTCATTGCTGTAACCAGTAAGCAGCAGAATGCAGAACTGAAAATAGGTCTTCTAACTTTCAGACACAGTAGTGTCCTTTCATGAGTATCACACTTCTTTTTCCAATCTTAAAAATAATAACTAATAGTAAATAATCATGAAAATCTTTGGGGGAATTTTTGTTGATTTGAGATCCTTGAAACAAACCAGAGGAGGAAGGGAGAGGAGTGAATAGCTAATAGTATTGGTTTTTCCCCCCTTTCTTTTTCTCAGACACTGGCACTACCACCCTTTGATAAAATCTCTATGGCACCAAAGATTAGGGTGATTTTCTTGCAAACAGAGGAAGTAGCTCAGTTGTGACCTGACTGGATAGAGTGATTATACTTTTGCTTAGACAACAGAGAAGTTCTGGATGTCCGGAGAGTGTAGGTTTATTTACAGAGTGAGAATATTGTGTAGATAAGTGTTTTTTTTTTCTTTCTTAAGCAAACTCATTATCCTGCTGAATAGCTTCCTTATTATCCCTTATGTCCTTACAGCTTGGGGGTTATGTCAAGTCATTTCCCTTCTTTCCTACCTGTTGACATTTTCATCTTTCTACTTCTTTGCCACTTGTATGCTATCTTAAATTTTTTTTTCTTTGAAAACATCTGAAATTCATTCTTCTTCGACCCTCTTAATTTGCTTGTAAATTTGACAAATGAAAATTCTGATTCATCAAAACCTAAGTAATGAATTAAGAGGGATAATGCAGTGCAATAGAGAGAATAAGGGCATTTGAAATCTGAATATCTTCATTAGAATCCTGACTGTTTCTTAGTAACCTTGGGCAGACCACACAAAACTCTGGGATTCAGTTTATTCATTTTGTAAAACAAAAAAGAAGTTGAAATAGAATTGACAGTCTTTGAGATGCCTTTTAATCCTACACACTAGGATCTATGAAACTATTTACGTGGCAATATTTACTGGTAATGTGCACAAAATGACGATTTCCATATAATTTTTCAAGAGCACACCTAGTGTAAAGGACGCTTGTATTTCCCTTTTCTGGTAGTGTGCCATCTTCAAAGCACCGCAGCTTTTCTTCTAATCTCAGTAGAATGAATAACTTGAGACTGATTAAATAGAATGATAAAGAGGAATTCAATTACTAAGTCAAATGTCTGTGAAAATTCAAAAATGGAAAAATGTATTTAAAAAGAAAACCTAGTTCTTCTGAATAGTGCAGGAGCCAAATACAAGCTCTGGTAGTTTTACCATTCTGCAGAAATGTGAGGTATGGGCCTGACCACTAATAAGGGTGCTTTCTGAGAGCTAATGCCTAGCTAAGAATGGAAAAATTCATTTCAATGAATGGACAAGTAGACATAAGCACTTGGTATACTCAGAGTGGTCTAATATATTGTGATTAACTGATATTTCTTTTGATGATATATACTTTTTAGATAGTGCTTTAAAATTTTTAAGATATTCTACAGTGTAGAGCAGATAGGTGGTAAAGTGAATAGAGCACTGGCCCTGGAATCAGGAGGAATTGAGTTCAAATGCAGCCTCAGACACTTGACACACTTACTAGCTGAGTGACCTTGGACAAGTCACTGAACCCTAATTGCCTTGCCTTCCCCTCCCCCCCCCCAAAAAAAGGTACTTTACAGTGGACTGGCTACTTGGTGATGAATGTCTTTAACTATTGCAACACACCCATGAAACAAGGTACAAAATGACTTGCTTATACAGTACAGTAGCTGAATGGCAGGAAAAAATGATCAGAGGTACTACAAACCAATCCATTTTTGGAAAACCTATAAACATTAACTTTAACTGTTTTTACTTGATGAGAGATCGTCCTTCAATGACCAACTTTGGAAATAAAATAAAAAATTTTGGTTCTCTTCTCCCCATCTCCATTCATCAGTTATTTTTCTTAGAAGAAAGAATTTGTTGCAAAGCACTTTTATGGTGGCTTTTTCTCCTCATGTTCTAGTGTAATATTACAATGAGATGATGAAGGTGTTGGGATGATTTGCCTTTCTTCAGGGATGCCTCATAGCTTAATGCTGTGTGATTTCAGCTCAGTTCTCTAGAGGTTAAGTTTTCAATTTAAAATGAAACAATGTACCATAATGCAAATTGCTCTGCCATTAAAAAGAGGAAATTAAGCAGAGAAAGATGTGTCAAAATATTATTAAAGTTGTGACATTAAAATTTACTCTTTTATTTTTAGAAAGGAAAGATGTTCTACAGCACAAAATGTCTCTGGGCATTTTTCAAATGTAAGGGAAGGAAAAGAGAATTTCCATGATTAAAAATTCACCAGGATTGTCAGGGTAATTTGCCCTCTCCCCCTTCCACTTTCCCTTTCACACTGTTACTAATCATCTTTTTAGTAGCGGTCTTTTATGTAGCGCCTACTCTGGGAAAATTAGCAGTATATACTAAATGGATAGGTGAACATAAGCCCTAGGTATAATCAGAATTTGTCCAGTGTATTGTGAATAGCTGATGTTTCTTTTGCTGATGTTTCTTTTGATAACACATGTCTTCTAGAAAGTACTTTAAAGTTTTAAAGATATTTTACCAGTGTTTTCTCAGCCTCACAATAATCTGCTGTAGAATTAAAATGACCTGCCCACGATCATATAATTAGGAAACATCATAGGTAGGATTATCCTCAGTGTCTTCTGACTCCGAGGCCAAGACTCATTTCATTTTACCAACTGCTTCATCCAGGAATGACTTTCCTTGAGAAGTGATGGGTTTCCTTTCCTTTGAGATCTTCAAGATAAAGCTAGAAAACCTTTTGTAAGAAGTGTCGACCTAGATGGTCACTTTGATCTCAGAAATTCTATGATTCTTTTATCTGTCAGGCAAAATAATTGCAGGAATTAGAGATATAAAGGAATTTAGAAGTTATTTGGTCCAAGCCCTCCTTTTACAGATGAGAGAACTAGGCCCCACAATGGAAAATTAGGTCCAGAGACTAACCCAAGATCACATAAAATATGAGTAGGAGAGGCAGATTCTACTCCCTGGTCATCCTCTGCTATATGGTATAATGCATAAAGGTCTTAAAGATCATTTCTTTGTATGCCAATCTAATAACCATTTTGGTTTGCACAGACATTTATAACAACTAAATATAATCTCAGGCCATCAATATGACAGATTTCCTAATAATATAGTATTATGTTTTTCTTCCTTAATAAAAAATATGCCAATTTCTAGAAAATGTAATGTTTTCTGCTCTATTTCCAGTATTACCTACACGTATGCACCTCTTTTCATATGAGTGTTGTTTCTTCCAGAGGTTATGACTATATAATTGAAACAAAACTCATCGATTAGTTTTTTTTTTTAATTTACCTAATGAAGAATCAGTAGCTATCATAAAATAAATATTTGGACTTCTGGCATTGAAGATTTCACTCATAATAAATATAAGGAGCAGTGACTTTTCTTAAATAATGTACATTTTTCACTAAAATTGACTTGAAAATGTTCCTCTTTCTTTTAAAAAATGGTATCAGGAGATTGGATAAACACTATTTCATTGACTGGGATACCTTTTGTGAGAACTGACTGATTCTTTTGTTGGAGTGCTCTGATTTTAAAGGTATAAGTTGTAATCTGTTATACCATGGGTCTCTTGCCTTTTTTAGAAATATGGCACTCAATGACCTTGAATCACGAGTTATAAGCCCCTAGTTTTAGAGCTTGAGTGTTAACTTCACTGTACTTATGAATTAAAAAAAAAACCCATAATTTTAAAATGTGTCCTAGAAACTAGGTAAATGTATTAATTACTCCTCCTTTTTAAATGACTAAAAACCCCAGATATCTTTTGAGCTCTTTGAGTGTCTACAACCAACCAAAAGAACCCTTGTCTTTAAGCAGATTTTTTAATGAGATCCCAGAGCTTGAGTGTTATATTTAGTCCTTATGAGTGTAATAAAAGATAATCCCTATGCAGTTACTAGACCTGCTCCTGAATAACATAGCAACAACATACCTCACTCCTGGTTTGCAGAATCAGACTTATAAATGACTGTACATGGATCAATTTCATGGCCAAGTTGAATCTGGGGGAGAAATTGATGTGTTGTAACATTTCCTTTCCATGCCTGGTTAAGGTAAATGTATGAGAACTTTCATTTCCACTGGATTTACTATTCCAGGATAGTCCTAGTGGTACAAAATCTCTTTTATAGTGAGTAACTGAGATAGTTAATAAAGCTTGGGGAAAAAAAAAAACATGCATTGATTAAAACTTTCAGATCAAACAATTTAACAATAACCCTAAGGCTAGGTATTTGTAACTTAAAATATTTTAACTTAGTTCCTCGTGTTTTTTTTTTAATACTCTTTAATGTTATTCACTGGAAATATTATCCTGAATTAGCAGCAAAACAGAGGGACTGTAATAGAACATTGTAAAGATTTTTAATTATGCATTCATGTTCTTATTGTCCTTGGTGGTTAGGTCTTAAAAACCTCAATCCCATAGTTAAATTGAGAGGTTCTTTAAGAAAAGAAATATGTTACTATAAAGTGTGTGGTGGGAGGGAATAATATAATTACACATAGTTTTTGATAAACAGTCTAAATTATGCTTCAAAGGACAGATGTGGCTTTAATAATCTGAAACATTTGCATTTTCAGATTAAACTTTGCTTGATTGCATTGTACTTGATATGTGTACTTACATCTATATGTTAAATGTTATACTTTGATATGGCCCATATTGTTTGACTTTGTTCTTATGATCTGACAAGCTTCATTATATAATAAACTAGTTTAAATAAATCTTAAAGACATAAAAGTGTTCCTGACAGTAAGAAAAAAAAAATTAAAGCACACAAATGATATATCGGTTAGATGTTCCAGAGAGAGTCAAAGTTTTTTCATTCAGATCTTTGAACATGTGTTTTGAATAAAGCTGTAAGGCATTTTCCAGTAACCAGTGTTGTATTACAAAAATGAGCAAAGTAAAACAAAAGGAAAACATGTTTCAACATTTTATTCAGCATTGTCACACATTGTTGCACATTTCCAGCTGGAAGTAAATGTGACATTTGTAATGCTAATTTTTCAAACCTAACCTTTTATAACATATAAAATATTACTTAGGTTGGTGTGCCCTTGTGAAAAGAGCAGAAGTAATGAACAACTCGATCAGAGTTCAATTGGCTTCCTAATGGTCTGAGTGCAATTATATTACAAGTTTTTTGCAATCCATCAAAACCATTTTTGAATTGTTCTTTTGCCGCCAATCTGGTGCTAACTGCTGATAAGCAGGTTGCCGAACACTTGACCTGACCTGATACGCTAGCATTTTGTATGGGGCCAAAAACAACAAGGAATGCCACTATTGTGAACAAAGCAATAGGTTAATAATGGAGCACTTGAATTATACTCTAGCTGCACAATCAAATATACACTTAGGCCTCCAGAGTAAGGAAATACCGTGCTTCATGGGTAGTTTTCTGCTCTGCTATTAATTGGGTAGAGAAATGTATTAATTTGCTTTGAATAAACATATAAATGATATATTAGAATAGTTAGCCAGTTATTTCCTCCTAATAATGAAAAACTGGAGGGCTCTAGCTACCCAGAGAGAAAGGGGATGAAGCCATGGAGCATATGCAAGCAATTTGGATATTTAAAATGCCAAATAAAAAATAGAAAATGCTTAAATTTAAGCTATAATGGAATTTTTAGAAAGATGGATATAATTTATTTCAGTTTTATATGTCCATGGCCTTAACATATTAGTCTTGACATATAATCTAAAATATATATTATATGTTCTATCACTGATGGGACATTTATTTTTAAAAAGGAGCTACTCCCTCCAGAA
>CM053587.1:258874853-258883016 GCA_028646515.1 Pseudochirops corinnae | reverse complement strand
ACAACTTTTACTTCTATTTATTTTGGGAAGAGTTAAAATTCTTACTTCTACTAAAATGTAATGCACTCATAAGAATTAATTAAATTGTATCCTTAAATGTTTTACAGTACTCATTTTTGAGGTACTTCAAATAATTAATTCAAAATTTTTGGAATTTTTCCCTTATCTGATCCAAAATATACTTTTACAGCTTCAAATGGGACTGTTAGCTTTGGTAATAACATAAGCAAAATTTTAAAGTGAATATTTAAGAGAATCAACACCACTATGCTAACTTATCTAGTGCCATTATCCACATTTCCCTATAAGGAGAAACATGGAATCTGACCCTGGGATTCAGGGTTCTGAAAGGTGGACTTTCTCTTAGTCTTAGCCAAAACCAAATCTCTATACTACTTTTCAGTCATCATCACTCTGTCTCATTAAGCTGACCCTACTAAATAACCTATTCATTTTAGCTCCCCTTAATATGTTTTTGTCCTGCCTTAGAAGAAGCCTCCTTGAGGGCACAGTGTCATATTTGCTCCTTAATTACAGCCTCAGCTTTTACTTCACCCATAGTAAATCCTTAACAAAAGTTTTCTCTATCTCAACACTTTACTATATTAACTGTATCTATTAGCTACTGCTAATTAAGCTTGGGCCTTATCTAGACTTTGAAATACTAACCAGTTAATTCTGTGTAAAGGAAAGAAAAGAACATGTATTTACAAATTGCCAAAATTTTCCTGCTTGGGGCTTCTTTTCTGCTTCACTGAAAATAACACAAATTAGTGGTTTTGCTTTATCAGACTAAAAAATAAGTTTTAAAATATATTCACCTAATTTTCACTATGGGTAAATAAAATCTAAGGATTTTTTTCCCATTTAATTTTATTTTTGAGTCAACAAGAATATGTTTCCTCTCCCTCCACTAACGCAGCTATGTGGTACAGTGATCCTGATGTTCTGAAAGGTGAAGACCTGAGTTCAGATATAAACTCAAGTATTTAGTAACTGTGACCCTGGACAAATCACTTAACCTCTCCCTGTCTCAGTTTTATCAGCTGTAAAATGGGCTTCAATAATAGCACCTATCTCAAAGGATGTTGTGAGGATCAAATGAGACATTATTTGAAAAGTTTTCAGAACAGAGTCTGGCACATAATTAGCTTTAATAAATTTATTTTTCCTTTCTTCCTTCCTCCCAATTCCTTCTCTTCCTCATTGGAAAAAAAGAGAGAAAGAAAGAAAAACAAAGAAAAACAATAGTCTTGTAATAAATACACATAGTCAAGAGAAACAAATCCCCCAAAAGGCCATGTCCAAGAATTATAGTTCTGAATCTGTACCTTGAAGCTATCACTTCTCTGTGAGGAGGTAGATAATATTCTTCATGAGTTCTCAGGAATTGCGCTTGATCAATGTGTTTGATTAGAATTCTGAGTTGTTTGTTGAAAATTCATTTTGAGAATTCAATAATAGAATACAATTTTCAATTTGTAGTGCTTATAATACCATTTTCCTTCTCATGTTCCTTGAGGGTAGAGATTGTCTTATTTATTTTTTTTGTTTTTGTTTTTATTGTTCCCCAGCCCAGTGTTGTAACACACAGTAGGCACTCTTTGCTAAGTGTTTATTGAGCTGAGTTCAGTGCCCATTGTACCTGCTAATATAAAATACTGCCATTAAGTTTTTCTTTCTGATGTGAGACTTTTCTTATATAATAGTCCTTTATTTCCAGATTTCCACTATGAGCCAACATTATTCTCACATTGAAAAATGATCTGAAATGGAAAAACATAGCATTTCTTTTTCTCCTTCACACAAAGATGAATTTGGTTCTACTTCCTCAGGATTTCTCACTGGCACCATGAAATATTTATAATAAAAGTTAAAAAGAACATAGCATATCTAGTATTAGAATCATCACTACTATACAACATGTCAAGGTGTGTCAAAGGCTGGCAGTAAACTCTACAGAGCAGAAAGTTGGTATATTTTAGAGTCAAAGGTGATTTCTTTTCCAGAATGCCACCTCGGACAAGGAAAAAGAGCCATTTGGTGAAATTCTGTCATGGTAGCATATGAATCAACTTCAAAAATTGTTGTGTAGCTAGGGACAAAATATCTTTTTTTTTCATAACAGCATTGTAGTACATTGCATGCGGGTAGGAAAAAAAAACAAATAGAAAAAACCTCTTCTTACAAATTTCTAAATATTCTATAAAAACTTTGAAACAAAGTACCCAGTGTTGATTTTCACAAATGTGGCTGTAACATAGTTTAGCTTTTTTGCTTTTTTGTTTCAATGTCCTTTTAATGTAGAAAGTTGAAAGGAAAGGAGGAAATGAAATTATGTATCTGTACATACACACATGTACGTATATGTATATTTGAGAAAAGCTCTATGATTTATACTATCAAAAAATCAATGAACAAAAAACAAATTAAATACCTGCTATATGCTAGGCAATATAGTAAATATTGGCAATGCAAAAAAGAGATAAAAGACAGTCCCTGTCCACAAGGAACTTACAATCTAAAAGACCACCTACAAACAATTATAAACTATATACAGAATAAGTAGGAAATAATTAACTGACAAAAGACACTAGGATTAAGAGGGGATGGGAAAGCCTTCTTGTAAAAGATGGGATTTTAGATGGGATTTAAAGAAAGCTAAAACAATCAATATTACCACCTCTTCCTCTGCTAATCCCATTGCAAATCCTAGTTAGCCATCAGTTTGCATGGAACCTTAAATGACTTGCCCAAGGTCATAAAACTAAGAATTTTTAGCATTAGAATCTGAACCCAGATCTTCCTAATTCCAAATCTAGTACTCTATCCACTGTACCATGCATTAACACCCATTTTTTTGCAAAAGTTCGTAGAAAATATTTTTTAAAAAATCTAGATTATAAACTTCTTGAGAATAGGAAAGAGTTCTGGTTATTCCCATTATATTATGTAGCTAGCTACCTGTCTATGACAGCGTGCTTTGAAAAACTGTGACAAAATTATAGCAAAAGCATGGGTCCTATTTGGACTTCGATAATGATTATTAGGAAAAGGTGACTTCCTCTTCAAATTAGCTTCTTAAATGAGTATGTTTAAATAGGTAAGTATATGCTCTGTAACCCATCAGCTAATTTGGTTCTATTGTTACTTCATTTTTCTTTTCGAATGAAATACATGTTTTTTGTACCGTGAAACCTCATTGTGTCTAACTCACTTTGTTCAAAATTTGTGGCAATTTGGAAAAAGACTGGGAAGAAGTTTCCCCTTTCACTACCTGTGAAATAAGTTGCTAAGCAACTCAATACTGTTTAAGAACACTTGAGTACTTGAGAAACATTCATTTACATACAATTGATAACTACAAATTATTCTTTTCTGGTTACTAAATTAGGTTCCTTTAGGGCCCAGGCTGCTTTGCCCATACTGTATGTATTTAAAAGTAACAAAGCTTGAAAATATTTCCTTAAAGTAGCTGGAGAACCACCCTGAGAGTCACACCACCTAGTGCCTTTGGAAAGGCACTGCGTACTTCAGGTTAGACTTAAAGAAACCTGGGATAAGCTGCAATATTCTTTTCTAAAATATTTTCTATTTCAGTAACCTTTTAAACTTTTGTCAGTTTTCCCCTTACAGTCTATATTAATGGAGTTTTACTAATTATTCCAAGTAAGGATTTTTAGAAGAGTCTTTCAAGTAACCATTAGGAATATTCAGTGTGGAGTAGGAGGACCTAGGATTTTGGATATACAAAAAGTGACTTTGAACCCCAGTTCTTCCAGTTACTATCTGTATGACCTCAGACTAGTCAAATAATCTCTCTCAGTTTTAATTTCTTCATTTGCAACATGGGATGGTAGTGAAGGAGGAGATGACCGCTGGGGTCATTTCTAGCCTTTTAATAATGAGAATTACAACTATCATAATATTATTATTTATATTGTACCTTACTACATAAAAAATCACTTAACATATATTCTCTTATTTAAGGCTCATGACAGCCTTGTGAGGTAAGTGTTATTGTTATCTACATTTTATAGTTGAGGAAACTGAGTCTGAGAAAAATTAAGTGACTTGTTCAAGTCATACTTCATGTCTGAGGCAGGATTCGAACTTAGGTCTTCCTGACTTGAGAGCTTACACTTTTAATAAAAACAAGAACAAGAATATTTATAAAGTGCTTTGAGATTTGCAGAACACTTAACAAATATTAACTCATTTATCCATGCAAATCCTGGGAGGTTGGTACTATTATTCCCATTTTTACAGATAGGGAGACTAAGGCATACAGAGGTTAAATGACTTGCCCAGGGTCATACAGCTAACTGTCTATTCCAGAAATTGAACTCTGGTCTGTCCTGACTACATGTTGCTGTTGCTTGACTACAGTACTCTAACCATTATAGCTGTCAAATACATGCATGCATTCATATGTGTATGTAATATAACATAAATGCATAATTATGTATATGATATATCCCAGGGCCTTTTTTATTACATGTAAGTGAATGTGTATGGAGAATATATGGAAAAGGTGGAGACAACCCCTTTTATAAGTACTTTGTTTGTAAATAATATACTTTGGGAGTTCATAGCATGTCCTTAAATACATTCTGAAATTTCCTAGATTGCTAGTTCTTTGAGAAGGTGTTTTACTTCCATATTTAATACTTCAATATTTCAACAACCTATGATTTCATCCATTTCAGGGCTTCCTTCTCTAGTGCAAATTACAATTCCTCTTCAGTTTAAAAGGTCTTAGAGAGCAGTTATACCCAGCCTAGTGTGGAACACCTCACTAAACTAGTTGGTCTTCAGAGGACAGACCCACATGGGGACTACATAAACACACACACACACACACATGCACGCAAATACACACATGCACACACAATTGACTTAAAATCACTGAGGAGAACTGTCTTAGAGATTATTTAGACTAATGAATCCTTTTGTTAATGGGTATATTGAATCTATTTCTTCTTCTTGATAAAAGTCCTTTTCTTCTTCCACTGACTTAAAAACCATGAAAATATAGTATAGGGCAGAGATTTATTGAGGGTGAGAGATTAGGCAGTTTCTGGACAGGAGCAAAATCAAGCGTAAGGATACATGGCCAAGCAAGAGGGAGGAAGATAATATTGATCTTTACAGATTGGTAGCTAGGGAAACCTAAGGTTTATTTTAAAAAATCCATAGGTAACTTGATTTCTTATCATGGACAATTTCTAATCACTTATGAAAATCAATTTTTTTATTAATTATACCCAAGAAAGAAAATATGTTCTCTTATCTAGGTACTGCATCTTTTTATAATATATTTTAATAGGTCAGAAAAGTGAAATAAAATTATTTTAAGACTACATGTCTCATATTAATAAACAAGATCCCAGAAGACAAGACCTATTAATTAGGCTTTGATACTGTCCCTAAGTTTTTTTATGTGTCTTATATGCAATTTTTTTTTTTAGAAAAAAATAATTTCCCAATTTTTTCTCCTCTCTAAGCTGGTCTTCCTCAGTAACAAAGAAGCAGCATTTCACAGAACAAATGGATACTCTCACGGATTTGAATATACAGGTCTCATTAGTCACCAGTAGTTTCCTACTTTTCTGGAAAGAAAAAAAAGTAGGAGGTATTTCATCATTGATCCCCTAGGGTCAAGATTGGTCATTGAATTTATTTAAATTGTGAAAATTTAAGTAGGTTTTCCTTCATACTATTGTAATTATTGTGTATATTGTTCTTTTGGTTCTCTGTGTCTGACTACCTCACTTGGTTCAAATCTTCCAAAATTTTTTTCTATTCTTCATATTCTGATGGTATCATAATATTTCATTACATTCATATATCATAATTAGTTCAGACATTCTCCAGCTGATACTGCCCAAGATTTTGCTTCTCTGGCAAAAATCAATCTGGCCTATTAGGTTATTAAAGAAATCATTTGTGAAAACAATCTTAGTAACTTTTACATGGCTTAAAGTGTTAAAAAAAAAATTAACGACTATAGCCTTTCTGCCTGTTTTAAAACAGGAATTAATTTCAGAACTTGTTGAAACCACTGTGGAATTTGGGCAGACTGAGGTACAATTATACTAGAACACTATAATTTTTTTTTAAAAGATCAAAGAGTATTTGAAGGCTAAAAATTATTAAGATCTTATTAATGTTTCAATCAAAATATGACACTGAATTGTTACAAAATAATTTTACAGAAAACCTAAACAATGCTACAGGAAAATTTAAAATAAAGCATTGGCATTGTAAAATATTTATATTCATGCACTTAATAATTATGTAAAAATTATCATTTCAAACTTTTTTTTAAAGATTCTTTAATTCTTAGCTTATTATGCTTCTCTGAAAAGTTTTAATTTCTAATATAATCCCACAATTTCTATGTAAATGAAAGAAGGAAAGTTGAAGCAATAACAATCCAACAAATCTATAGAAGGGAGAGTTTGGTTTTTTGGTGAGGAGAAGGGGTGGAGGAAGGAGAGAAGGAAGAGGAGAAGTTGACCTTGCAGGATTTGCAAAGACCTCTATATATCATCATTTCAGTGATAGTTATATTTCTCTAGAATGGGTTATAATGATCTTGATTTTTTACTATGATTGCATTTGCAATTGGAACTCAGAGGAATACAGCATTCTGTCATGGCAGTAGTGTAAATGCTGATGAAAGACCTGGTGGTTAGAATTCCCTTGAGGAATTAAATGTGTCAAAACAACTTATACGCAGTGGAACTTATTTTGCATAAAAGCCAACAAAGTTGAAAACCTTATGACAAACAATTTTTAAAAAGGAAATACACTAGTGCAACAGAGAGAATTCAAAATATTATTTTGTTGTATTATTTTATTTTTTAAATAGATAAGTCAGTCAGTCTGAAGAGAAATAAATTCTCTTCCAGTGTACATTGCATGTACACCAATCAGCTTTAATGAATGCATTATCTTGCAAATAGGGTTCTCTTATCAAGAATTTAGAAGATATCAGTTTGACTGTCACTAGAGATAGAAAAAAATATATGTGTGTGTATATATGTACATAGATAGATAGATAGATAGATAGATAGATAGATAGATAGATCTTAGAAAATTGTGCTGGGATAAATACTGTTCAGCCCTAGCTAGCTAAATTTGTACTACTTTTCATATATTCATCTGTATACCTATAGCTCTCTGGTAGAAGGTTAGCTTCTTTGGGGCACTCACTTTTTTTTTTTTTTTTTACTCCTATCAATATATTGCAAATAGCGGATGTATAATAAATGTTGAATTGAATCAAATCTATTTCTTGGTAATAGATTTGGTACCTTCAAAAAACTAAATTATTTTCTTTGTCCATAATACTTCTATAAAGGGTATAAGATACAGATCTTGTTATAAGAGTTAGTTATGGAAACTATATTCATTTTACCATGTCTCCTGTGAGAGTCAAATTGCAGTAGTGGATTAAGAGCTGGCTTCAGAATCAAGAAGACTCATGTTAAAGTCCTGCCTCTGACACAGTGGCTGTGTGACTGAAGCTAAGTATTTGATCACCCAATTCCCTAGGGAGCCCTTTAAGTTGCAGGACCGTTTCAGATCTACATTGGTAGAGGGAGTTTTCTCACTAGAGTATTCCATACTGATGAGATAACAGGTCCAACACGATCCCCTCTCATCCTTTACCTTATGTACACAGTCTGCTAACTGGAGAAGGGAAATGAGCTTTTCAAAGCTGTTTAGCCTATGACCAGTCTGTCTACCCATAGTTCATTCAGTTCCTTTAACTTTTAGGGGTTTGCCTATTATGTTGAATGCAGTAGGTGATAGATAGCAAAGTGAATAACATATGCTGTGCTCCTCAAGAAACTTTACACATTGGCATAGAAGAATTATGTCTTTATATGTCTTATACTGTAAGATGACTTGGATGTTTTTCTTAAAAAGCTATGATGAGATATTAGAAGGTAGCAGGTGGAAAGCAGTTGAAATTTTTATATGCAAATCAGGATGAATATTTCTTATTTTGCCTAACATAATGGGAGTCATTAGGATAAGTTGAATTTTGAATTTAGACCAGCAAAAGAAAAAAAAAAGGGGGGGGGATCATTTTAATGTGCTGTCAAACTGACATGAATTTTTATACCTTTAGAAATCAGAATTGGGGGC
>CM053587.1:258809853-258872353 GCA_028646515.1 Pseudochirops corinnae | reverse complement strand
TGGAACAGAATTTTTTAAAGTAGCCATCGCTTATAAAATCATTATTGCTTAATTGTATTATCTCTCATATTGGTAATGGAATGTAAAGCATTTGAAAGTTAAATAGCGTGAAGAATGAAAAGCATGTTCAAAGCATTTAAAATGGTTGGAAAGGCTAGCACTGATTCAGAGCAGCTCTGACTGATCCAGAAGGATTCTGAATACTGATCATCTAATTTCATTGAGTTTGGAATTCAATTTCTGGCTCCACGTCACAATCAGAACAGATGTTCCTCAGACTGTATAGGTGGGTGCAAGAAATGAAATTCAGAAATAATTCACTAAATTTCTAACCATATTTCTGTAAAAAAATGTAAGGAAGGGCACTTCTTTTTATGGATATAGAAAGTGCCTGTATATTAAGTGCATTCTTAAATGCTGTTTCCATTCATATATTTAATTTCCATACCTTTTCCCTGCTCTTCATTCAATATTTGGTATTTTTCTTCCCTTATTATTTTTGCATGGGGGTAGGGTTGGGAATAACATACATTTTAAAATCTTTTGTGTGAGACTGAATGTATTTTATTTTATTTGGGACCTTAGCTTTGACCTATTTATCTCCCCATCCCCACCCCCACCCCAAAATAATAGCAATAACAATTATCTAACAAGAACCCAGATACCAATTTTGTCAAGTTTTCTCCTGCTTATTAAGTTGAATGATTAGTGGTGTTCACCATCCTTCTCTGGTACAGATGTATAAGCTTCACTTTAATTTCATACTAATCATGCCTGATCAATTAGAAAAGAAGGAAAGTAGGGTGGCTCGGTGGCACAGTGAATAGAGCACTGAAACTGGAGTTAGGAGCACCTGAGTTAAAATCCGGCCTCAGACACAATACAAAAACTAGCCGTTTGACATTGGGTAAGTCACTTAACCCAGTTGCCCTACCTTCCCCCCCTCCAAAATGCAAAAAAAAAATTAAATGAATAAATAAATAAAGTTCTATAGAAGGGGTTTCTACAACTTCCCAAAATAAATAAGCATTAAAAAAAAAAAAAAAAAAGAAGAAGCAAGCACTTATTAAGTGCTTACTAAAACACTAGGGACCGTGTTAGGGACTTTGCAAATATTTTCTCATTTGATCCTTACAACAAATCTGGGACATAAGGGTTGTTATTATTCTCATTTTACAGTTCAGGAAACTGAGGCAAATAGCTGTTAAATGACTTGCCCAGGGTCCCATAGCTAGTAAATATCTGAGGTCAGATATGAGCTAAGATCTTACTGACTCTAGGCAGGTAGATGGCACAGTGTATAGAGTGTTGGGCCTTGTGTCAGGAAGACTCATTTTCCTGAGTTAAAATATGGCCTCAGAAACTTACTGACTGTGTGACTCTGTTTGCCTCAGTTTCCTCACCTGTAAAATGAGTTGGAGAAGGACATGGCAAATTACTCCAGTATCTTTGCCAAGAAAATACCAAATGGGGTCATGGAGAGTAGGAAGAGACTGAAAAATGACTCAACAGCTTCCTACTTGCAGGCCCAGCAATCCATCCACTGCGCCACCTACTTTCTCTTTGATTACAAAAAGAAAGTGTCTAGCAGAAATCACAAAGCAGATATTGAAATCATGTGATCGTGGTTTAAAGCTGACCTATCTCTGGCTAGTCTTTAGATTGGGGGATAAAAGAGGGAGAAAAAGCAGCTTTCTCCTGTCAGGACCAACATGTCATGGAGAGCTGGAAAAGATCTTGAAGCCTCTAGATTTGTTTGCAAAGGGAGATTTGTTGTAGATTTTTGCCAGGGTTTTTCTCTGTGTGGATGTGTGTGCCACTTTCAGTCACCCCCAATGGACTGTTAGTTTCTCCAAACTGTAAACTGCAGAAAAGCTATTTGCCTGACTTTGTAGTCCATTGAAATGGCTCATCAAGGAAGCAAAAAAAAAAAAAATTCTGGATAAGCTTGCTAAAAATTACAGAGAGAATCAAGGAAAGGAAAAGATACTTCCTCTGATGGTATAGAGAAATTGTACCTGAAATGCCCCAGTGGATAGCAAGCAGTTATACTGTTTAAAATAGTCCCTTTGAAGTGTTAGGTCTCTTCCAATTGGATGGGTAAATCAGAGTATCATAATTAGTATGTCATAATGAACAATTATCTGCTCATATTTTGTTTGTATTTGTTGAAATATAAAAGTAAACATAAAATGCTATATTTTGTTGGTTAAAGATGTGCAATTGGTTGAAAATGATACCCTGCAGTTAGAGACATGTGGTGCTACTTCAAAACCTGGAGGAAGTTATTTCAGACTTTATTTTTATTACATGTTGCACAATTCTCACCCACCTCCCAAAAAAGATGCCATCTATATTAACAGATATAACTCATCCTGGGGAACTACTGGAAGTTCCTTTAATTAATTTTCAGGACCTAATTTCAAAGAAATAAAGCGATCAATGAAGCATTTATATTTTCCCTATTTTTCTTGTAGGGGTTAAAGGGGAGGGAATGGAGTTTTCTGAGACATCATGGGAGTGCTTACAAAGCAAAGTGAGCATGTTCAAAAGTTGCAGGATTGAAAACACATGCAAGCTATAAGAGTGAGGTGGGCTGTCAGTTAAGATGTCTCATAGGGACAGTGTTTTTGGACCCTTCACTGTTCATTCTTAAAAAAAAAAAAATCAGCATCTAGGTTATAACAATATATGTTTCAAAGAATTCATTGCATTCAAGTCCACTCTGTTAGACGGGTTGTAAGAGAATGTTAAAAGGAGAATGGGTTGTTTTTCTCTGTATTTAGATACTCCTGCTTGACTATGGGTTTTAGAAAACCTACGCTGGCATGTGTTTTATACAAAAGGCCTGCTGCATGAAAGAATAGCCGAAAGAAAGCGCTTTGTCCATGTGTTGTCCATTTGGCTGTCAGCAATAGTTCTGACAGAAAAAAACAGGCCCTTGAGTGACTGCTAGTCTGTCTTAAGGTATGGTAATGAGGCTAATTAGAAGAGATGAGAGCTGAACTGGATTTGTGAAGGCAATTATCCATGAAACTTTTGTGCCATGCTTTATCTTTATCAGATTTCTCTTCTCTAATTTTGGCATTTTCGGATAACACACACAAAAAGAGTAGAAATAGTTGAAACAATATGGATTTTATCAAAGAGCAAATGCTAAAGATGGAGACAAGTAAAAGTGTTTCATCCTTCAATTCATGATAAATAAGGATTTAGAAAGTTTCCATAGTCTTCTATCGACCTAGTTTGCAAAAACGAAAAATTAATTGCATTGTAACGTAATAAACCTCAATAGATAAGTATTTCTCAATTCTTAAAAGTACAATGGTTTGTTATATCGTTGTTGTTTTTTATGCTAGAACTATCATGGACAATCAGTCATTGAACATATTGGAAAGGAAAATGTATCAGTGGCTCTCAAAATGGGCATAAAATGTTCTTACTTCTACATAATGAAGAATGCTGAGATAGCATAATTTCTGCTTTCCATGATTTAATATATTTTAGCTTTTAGAACACACTCCTTAGCAAACTAGTGCAAACAAAATTTCATAAAAAGATAATTCATACTAGGTAAAATTGAGCTGTCATCAGTTTCAGTCTGGGTACTTCACCAAGTAAGCAACAATGCACATGTATTTTAAAAGGATATATTGCAAAATTATTCCTGAATTATACTTTTAGTTCTGATCTTAAGATTCAAATAAGACATATTCTGAGGCCTTTGTGGTACTTTCAAAATGCAAAAATGCCTTTATTCCAAGAAAAGAAACTTAAAACTTCTTAAGGTTCTATGAGGATTATAGTTTTCAGGATAAATACTTTAGAGAATGTGCAGCTACTACCTTCTTCTACAGGTAAGAAAACTTATGTCCACAGAATATGTCAGTTAATAAGTTTTCTGGGTGTTAAGGCCATGAGATGATTTGCAGTAAAGATTAAATGCAGGAACCATGAAAGCTAGAACAAGAGTAGTAGTAATTGTAGAATAGTAGTTGACATGTAAGTCAGTAAAACCTGGAGAAGCTCTAAACCTGGTAGTCAAAATAGAGAAAAGTGTCAGATCATTTGGCAGGTCTAATTGGAAGAGAAGGGGGTTGCAAACAATGAAAACAAGCTCTAAATCAGAGCATGTGCAAAGATCCAGGCAACTAGGTGTATAAGATCCAATAAGACAAGAGTATTAGAATTCAGAGCAAAGCAGATTTATTTTTCAATGTAAATGACCAGCAAGATGAGGGCATGAATAGTGAATCTAGAATAAATTTGTTACCAAATAAGTAGTCCAAATAACTAATCCAGTGGGTATCCAGGTGGCACAATGGAGAGAGTGCTGAGCCTGGAGTTAGGAAGTCTCATCTTCATGAGTTCAAAATCGGCCTCAGACACTGGCTGTTTGACCCTGGGCAAATCACTTAACCCTGTCTGCCTCAGTTCCTTATTTATAAAATGAACTGGAAAACGAAATGGCAAATCATTCCAATGAAAACCCCAAATCAGGTCATCGAGAGTTGGATGCAACTGAAAAAATGACTCAACAACAGAGTCCACAGTAGTCCACTATCAGGCACCAAAAGATGATAAAGACATTGCACAAACAAAACGGGAGAGCAGATTCATGGCAAAAACATTAAAATGGATCTTAGTAAATGAATTAGCTCTCTCATGATTGTATAGCTCTTGTTGATGAATGAACCCATCCTAGAATAGTTAGCCTATTCTATCCAGGTCTTATAAGTAAGAAAAGGTAATTGGGAACATTTGGCTGAGGAGGAAGCAACAGCTTCTAACTAGTAGAATTTTTCAACTGAAAAGAGATAATTTAGGAGAACTGCTTTCAAGAATAGATCAGTATGATTTGCTATCAGGCTAGCATTTTTTTTTTTGATAAATATTTACACATATAGTTGAATTAGCCTGAAAAAAAATTTTCTTAGAAGCATTTAATTATTCTTGGAAAATAATGTTTATATTTTAATTCGTATTATTGGCAATGAAGGGATTTATAAAACTAAGGCAAGCTTTAGTCCAGAGTCCACCCAAATTATTAACTAAGTCAGAATTAACAGAGGCTATATTAAGTAGGCTTATTTGTAGTATTCTCAAGGTTCATTCTTAGAAAAGAATCCCTCTCTAGAGAGAAAAAGTCAGTTTACAACATAGAATTCTATTTATTTGAATACAAAAACATTATTTTAAGAGATGTGAATGTCTTGATATTAATATAGAAAACAGTTTACTCATCTTGCATTTAAACATAATTTGCAATGATATCATCTTAGATTATCCTGAGCCAATGACATGGCAGATTTTATTGTCTCACGCACTGACTCTGAGGATAAATTTCATTAAATGTGTTGTACTGAGGTCTCTTCTTTACTTGAAAATTCTATGACTATGAATCATAATGGCAATGTGTCCATGAAGCAACATCTCATAATATGTCTGTATTTGGAATTTATTGAGTTGTGGCTAATTCCCTTGGTTAAATCATTTTAAGTCTTTTATGACATTACTTTTGTATTAAAGGAAATGTTTCTTTAAATTTCCAAATTAGTCCCTGCTACTTGACATGACTAACTCAAATAAAGGAGAATAACCTTCAGCTTTCTAATTTATCCTTTTAATTATTTTCTTTGAAACTAGCTCTCTCTCTCTCTCTCTCTCTCTCTCTCTCTCTCTCTCTCTCTCTCTCTCTCTTACTCTCTGTCTCTCTCCCTGTCTCTGTTTCTATCTCTCTGTCTCTGTCTCTCCACATCAAGGACACAGGTCTTTCTGAGTATTGAATTATTTTTCTTCTACTGAATATGTGTGTGTGTGTGTGTGTGTGTGTCTGTGTGTGTGTGTGTGTCTGTGTCTGTGTGTGTGTGTGTGTGTCTGTGTGTGTGTCTGTGTGTGTAGGGTAAGCAAACAAGAGGTAAATGAGTAGGTAGTTTAATTAATCACATTGTCGAGCCGAGGTGGAAATTGTTAGCTAGATTGGCTTTGGCTGGCATGTAGAATTTGAAGAGCACTTTCCGTCAATAAACCAACAAGCATTTGTTAAACATCTACTATGTACCAGTCACTATGTACTAGGTACTGGGATCCAAAGAGAAAAATGCAACAAACCCCTCTGGCTAAAGTTAGAGGATCAGAGTTTAAATCCCACCTCCCATCTATGCCACCTGTTTGATCTTGGGCAGGTTATTCAGTTTCCCTGAGCTTCAGTTTCCTACTCTATGAAATGGAGTAGTATCCAATGGCCTGTGAGGTTTCTTCTAGGTGTCAGAGTAGTGAATGTATGGCAGCTAGATTCAGAAAAACCTGAGTCTGAATCCTGCTTCAGATACTCACTGGGTATGTGACACTGGGCACTGAACTTAGACCTTGCATAGGCCTCTGTTCTTTACCCTCCTAAATCATTATCAATATCTTTGTGTATATTATAGTGTACAGTATAAGTGTTATGTTTCCCTTCTCAATGAGGCCAGAGACATGTCCAGGGGATGCTAGTAAATCTTTAACAACTGACTCTCCAGGGGGGGAAATATACTTACAACACATGTTTAAGTTGAATCTGCATTATTTTCATTACTTTCTTAAGTCTACCCATAAATGAAAAAACAAAATCAAACCCTGATTTGTAGTGTTTGCTGATTTCTGAGGGGTATGTGCTCATGAGGAAAATTTAACAATTAGCTCTCTTGAGCCTGTATGACCTGGTTTCAGCAATTCTCTGGATGTGTCTCATATACATTTTGTATTTGACCATGGAGGCCTTTTCTGATCTCTCCTGCCCCTACCCAGCCCCCACACTGAAATTATTTTGTATTTGTCTTATGTTCATTTTGTATTATTTAACTATAAAAATATAAGTACAATGTATAAACATGAAACAACATTGCTAAACGCATATTGTTTCTCCTTGGTAGAATAACATACCCTTTGAGGACAGAAACTATTTCAATTTTGTCCTTGTATATCCAATGTCCAACACATTTCCTGCAACATAATAGGTGCTCAATTAAATGCATCTTGATTGATTGACAACCCCAGGAGTCACATGGAAGAGAAGAGCACATCTTACAACAAGCATGGAAAGTATAGCAAAAATGAAAATTATTTTTCCTAGAAATATAAGGCTTTACTTTCAGGAAAGCATGGACCTTCATTTTCCCATCTTTGTGGCATATTCAGATGTTACTTTTCCCATATCCTTTCCAACGGTCACTCAGAAAAAATGGTCCACCTCTGTTGTTGTTCATCCACAGTGCATCAATATACAGTGGCATAGTCCGTGCCCTGTCTAGGCCTGGGAAGCAGGCCTTTCTGTCTTCTTGACAATGATTTTACTTATTTTGCACCTCAGATCTCTAGGTTTATCCTGACAGATGGTCTATTTTTACATTCCTGGGGCTCTAAACGCAACCTGACCATCTTATCAGAGTCTCTTTCTTCTCTCAGAGTCCTTCTTCCTCTGCACCTGCATTTCTTAAGTCAGATTGCTTGCAAAAGAAATAAGAAAGCTAGAAAATCCAAAAGATAAGTTATAACCTTCAAGATTGTTTTTAAAATTGCGGAGACCTAACTGCTGACATGTGCCCTACTTTTTTTTTTTTGCTTACTCCTGATGTTTGCTACTGTTTCTGAGAGTTTCCTTAAAAAAAAAGAAAAGGATTTAGTGCCTACTATGCACAAGACTTGGAACTAGCCACAGAGGAAAAAACTCACAAAAAATGAATCAGGTCTTACCCTTGAGCAACTCTTAGAAGGAAATAGAGCAAGTATTAGGAAAGCCTTTTCAGAGGAGGTGACTGTCTGATCTGAGCTTTGAAAGAAGCTCGAAGTTTTTGGAGACAGAAATGAGGAAGTGTGTTTCACGTATGATGGATAGTCTGTAAAAATACACAGACACAGAAAATGAAGTATTGAATTTTGGGAATATCTAGCTGACCAGTTTGACTGGAATGTAGAATGCACAGAAGGGAAATAACAGTAAATGTCTCAAAAGGGATTCTGATGCCTCATTGTGGATGACTTTAAATGACAAACTTGGGAGTTTGTATTTAACTTAATCACAATAGGTAACTGCTCAAGAATTTTGAACAGCAGAGTGACATAGTCAGACCTATGCTTTAGTAATATTGATTTATCAGCTGAGTGGAGGATGGACTGGGGAGGAGAGAAACTGGAGACAGAACACTCATAAAGAGCTGAGCAACAATTCTGCCATAAGGTGATGAGGTCCTAAACATTGGTCTTGAAGTTGAGGGAATACAAGGAAGGGGACAGATGTGAGAAATGTTGTGGAGGTGCCAACAAATCTTGGCAACCAATTAGATGGAGGGGTGAAATTAGAGAGAAAGCAGCATCAAGAATAATTTCAACATTGTGAATTTCCGTGACTGGAAGGATGGTGGCATTCCCTAAAGGTAATCTAGCTAGCATGACAGGAATTAGGGCTTAAATGATGCAAGTTACATATATTTGAGTGTTTGGAGAGGGAAAGCAAAACACAGTGTTAGTAATTACCTTCTGGGCAGCCACTTAAAGTTCTTTAGCAACTGTTTGAATACGTTAAAAGGATTATTAGTGTCACCTAAAATAATGCCTTTAAAATGGGGCCTAAAAGGAACCTTTAAAAAGTGGTACAAAGGAAAAATAACTGTTTACTGATTCATATTTTGTGTTTATTTCTTCTGTGGCTAGTTCTGTGCATTTGCACATAGTAGGCTCTAAGAATCCCTTGATTTATTGTAATGCTGGTTTTTAGATGTAAGTTGTTCTATCATAGAGTTGGAAAGGAAGTTGGGATTTGGGGAGAGAATCATCTTGTCTAAACCTTTTAAACATCATCCTATCAAATGTCTTAGTGTAGCTTTAGGGCCTATGCATTTCTTTAAAAATTCCATGGGATGTATATATTCCAGTGTTACCTAGTGCATTGTATGTAGTGGAGATTTAATAAATATTTGGTGAATTTGACCTTGCATTTGAAGTAAGGTGGAGATAATTTAAATGAAGAGTCAACCTAAGTGTTTGGAAATGGGAATGCCAAACAGTAAACCAAGAATTTGAGAGCTAATGACTAGGAAAAAAAAAATGATGTTCTATGTATAGAAGTAAGATGTTGGAAATTTTGGGGGAGATATTTGGGAACAATCATGATGTTTTAGACATGTTAGTCATGAGCTTGTGGTGGGACATTGAAATAGAACCATATGACTCATGCTATTAGACAATTATTATATCTCTGTGACTTTAAAAGAACTATTATTTAAATAGAAAGAGGGAGAAAGGTCAAGTATGAAGATAAAGATTTGTGTGACTTTCATATAGAAGGGATAGATTAATCTCTGAGAGCAGATAAATCCCCAAGAGTATAAAGAGAAAAAGGCGAGGACTAATCACTGAGCCTTCAGAAAAATCAGTATATAAGGGGTTAGAGTAAAATTCAGGACAAAGACAAGAATAAATCAGTCAAAGAGAAAAAGTTAGTGTGCTCTCAGAAAAACTTGGAAGTTAAATTGGAATAATCAACTTAAAACTAGATGTCACTTAATATGTGGATTCTTTAGTTCACAAAAGTGGGATGAAGTGAAAACAATTTAGGCATGATGATACATTTTTTTTAATTCACAATTTTATCTCACAACTCAATAAGAAAATGTAGAGAAAAATCTTTTTAACTGTTATTTCCTACACATCCCTCAAAGATGAAACTGGAAAATAAAGAATATTGGTTGTAATGTAGGTACTGTTTTAGTTTTAAGTAAAAGTTCATGTTTAATTATTTTCCTAGATGCCTACAATTAAACTTTTTTTTTAATGGGTAATTTTTGATTTGAGGAAAACACTGTCCTCATTTTAAGTGGAAACCTTAATCAAAGGAAGACTTAGGTCTATTGGTTACCCAACCTGTTGAAAGAATGTGATTCTCTGCAAGACATCAAAACATCTGGTTCTGAATAATTTAGTCACACATTTGATTTTTCCAAATATCCAGGCATATGGTATCATGTAGACAAAATATCTGGGTAATTGAATGATGGCTGCTGTTTAAATGAATGTGAGTTTTCCTACCTGAGAGGATCAGCCACCATTAGGGCACCCTCTGGTGTTAGTACTAAAAAAATAAATATGGGTGTTTAACTCAGAGCTTATAAAGGATGGCAAGAAACTTATGCTTTCATTAAGTAGCTTATTATATTAAAAAAGATGCAAGAGTTTACTTCTATTTAAAAGAAAAATATATTTCATACTTGAAATATATATATATATATATATATATATATACACATGTGAGTGTGTACACACACACACATACCTACACACATACCACTAAAATCAACTGAAATACAAAAAGAAATACCCTCAAATATGTTTTTTAGATAGATCTGTCTTGAATGCCAAATACTAGTTGATAGAAATCAAGAAGCAAAGTATTTTTCATTGTTTTTTTGGTGAACTTTGAATTACTTATAAAATTGTTTCTGTATTGCTTTTGCCTTTCATCTGTGTATGCAATGCAAATAAATGAGTAAAATATCCCATATTTTCAGAGTTTTATCCAGAGAAGAATATAATGCTAGGAATGAATACTGATTTTAAATAATTTTTATCCTTAATCAGCAGTTTCACAAAAGTTGTGACCCAGAGATATAGTTTATTGGATTAAGACTAGAAGTTTGTATGTATACATGCCTATATATGTGCAAACATGCATATGTGTGTATACACACATATATAACATGTGTCTGCACAAGTGCTTGCATGTTATGCCTGATTCCAGTAAATCTATTTCTCCTCCCTCCCTCTTTCTCTCTTTCTCTCCCTCTCTCCCTCCCCTCCTCCTTCCCTCTCTCTCTCTCTCTCTCTCCCTCTCTCTTCCTCCCTCCTTTCCTCCCTCTCTCCCTCCCCATACACATTTACTCATTACCCTGTCTGATGCTGACCTCCTTTGCCTCTATTTAAAAGATGATTTTAGGATTGCCTTTATGCTACTGATGAGTAGCATTATATAGTCTTAAAATGTGTGCACATGTAATTAAATTATGAACAAAAATCTGTCAATATGGGACCAAACATGAATGGGAACGTGTTTGTTTTTTTTTAATACTAGCTAAATTTTACAGAATAAAATCATGCTCTTAATGTTGAAATTGTTTATTGACACCAATAAAGAAGCAAATGTATTCATTTATTTAGCTATTTATCTAGAAAATATATAGATGTATTCCAATGTAGTGTAGCAAGCTTTGAATATTCCCTATGAGCCTTTTCAGTGTGTTTGCAACTGAAAACATCTGAGTGATTCTTCCTTTTGAAAGCCATATGAAGTTAGAAATGCAGGATAATTAAAACAAATCTTGAATAAACTGCTTCATGGAGATAGAAGTTTGATGGCTGGATATATTAAAAATTGTAACCAGATGTTGTGCAGAAGCCATAAGAGTTTAAAGATCGTGAGGGTTTTTTTGAACAAAGCAAAAATATTCTAATTGAAGTTGTCAGCAGGAGTGAGACTAATATGCCTGTATTTGATTAAATAATAGTTTATTTAACATTCAGTGTGGCCCGAAATTGGCTCAAACTGAAGTCAGAAAACATTTTAGCTAGAAGACGTTTTTCGGAAAAAGAAAGTGACAAATCAACCCAGTTAAGTTTGAGTTCTTTCAGTTTTATCTGTTACAGTTAAATTTATTTGCAGATTATTTGGATGCATTAATATCTTCATTCTCTTGTGTTTATAAGAAATGGAAGAATTGAGGAGAGTGACAAAAAAGCATATGCAATAAGTATTAGGTATCTTACTGAAATGAGAGGGAGCATCACATGTATGCATAATATATATATATATATATATTTCATTTTTCAATTGTTAAAATATTCTAAATTAATACTTTTCAACAAAGAAGTGGCTCTATGTTTCTAAAGAACATTGACATCAAAGGGATCGTGCATATTACATGCATTACATGACCAAAATGTGTCTATGAGATAGGAAGTACTTATGACTCTTAGTTGTGTTTTATATTACAGGAGTCAAAATTGTTGAAGAGCACAATTTAGAATGCCGGTTTCATCTTGTCATTATTTTTTGAAGCCCACTTCCTTTACAGAGATGCAGTAATGTGGATAGACTTTTCTCATTGTGTCTCTAAATCTTGTATAAAAATGGGGTTCTGTACTTGTTGATCAATAAATCAGTAAGCATTTGTTAAGTATATATTATGTTCCAAGAATACTGCAAATACTTGAAGAAAATAAATGCTAAATAATGCTAGGAACATTAAAGTCAAATCTAAAAAAAGAGGTATTCTAATCCAGTTTATTTCTGGAAGTAAGTCAATGGAAAATATAATATTGTGTTAAATGTGTTACAGTGGTTCCCAGAAAGTGCTATGAAGGGTTTAAGGAATGGTAGAACTAGAGGAAGGGAACTCAGAGGTAACCTGGTCCAACCTACTCATTTTACAGATGAGGAAACTGAGGCCCATGAAGGGTAAGTAATTTTTCAAGTACATATAGCTAGTTGGTAGGCAGAGCGGGGACTTGAACTCAGCTTGTCTGACTTCAAGGTCAACACTTTTCTGTTGCTCCCATAACTGCCTCTCCAAAAGATAAGTCTAGTTAGGATTCATAGAGAATGCAGCAACATAAGATCTAATCTAATCCTAATCTAGTATGCTGCTAATAGGAGATGAATATTAAGAAGAAAGTAACTTGCATTATGAACATCCACCTATAATAGTCTGGGCACATGTTATATCAGTTTTCTTTGTGCTATCAAAACACATCTCTGAATATTAGAAAGGCAAACTTTTCTTCTTCCTTGAGTATTTGACACCATTGGAGAGAAGAATGATACTTGGTTTATATGACTGAGGATGGAGAGAGTCATTTGTGGAAAGGATGACCTGGCATTGGATCATCAAATATAATTTTACTAGTGATTTGAAATAGGGAACTAAAGTCTTAAAGAATGTATTACTTCTTTCAGCCTTGGATAAAAAGGAAAAGCCAGTGGATGCTCTATGTAAGGCTTATCACAAGGGGTCTTATTGTAAACTCTTCATTCATATCTGTCTTTCCACTCTGCATAAAAGAAGCAGTATCTGTTGTAGCTTAAGAAAGTTGTCAGGGGCAGTTGTGGTAGGATTATCACTGCCCGTTATTGATAGTAAGACAAGATCATGTGGACAAGTTCTTAAGTATTATAGTCCATAGTGTAGTTCTGAGTTCGCAGTGTGATTTTTATGTAGAACACCAGATAGATTAGATAGATAGATAGATAGATAGATAGATAGATAGATAGATAGATAGATAGGTGATAGACATTCTAAGTTATAAAGAGCCTTTTAGATAATCATATCTATCACCCTTATTTTAGGGAAACAAAGGCTCAGAGAATCTAAGTGACTTGCTCAAGGTCACACATGATAAATGGCCAGGCAGAGATTCAAATCCCAGGTCTTCTTACTCCAGATAAAATGCCTTTTCACTGTTCCATGTTTGACCTAACCATCCAGTCCAGAAAAACTAAATGGATGAAAAATTCACATTTACCAAATAATGACACTCAACTGGGTATAGAGCCTACCAGATTAATTCTTTCATCTATCTATCTATCTCAGACAAGCTAGAAATGCCATACCTGAATGGTATTGGAAGCATATAATAAGCTCCATTACATTTGGGAAGCTGCAGTGCTTTAATTGATTCTAAGTGTTCAATAGGGCAAACACCCATCTCTTTAACACCAACATTCTCCATGATCTCAGAAAAATTAAAAATTTAAACCTATCTGACAATGGAAAGGTATGTGGTAGGTGAAAGCAAAATGCAGCAAGTTTCTCACAATAGTTCACATACTAGAAGTGAAATAAAAGATACTATTAAAGATATGTAACACCAGGAAAGGATATAGGATTTCCACAAAACAAGAATAAGAGACAAAAGATGAGTCGACTCAAAGAAATATCAATGCCCCTTGGACATTAAAAGATCAAGAAAAGAGTCTCTAATTTGAAGCATAGATTTTCAAGGAACTTTTAATAGGAGGTTGGGGGGGAGCGCAGATGAGAGTGGTACAAAATGAAAAGGCATAGAAGAGTTGCAATCTCCAATAGTAAAGGGAGTACTCATGCAAACATAAAATTGGGTCCCAGAAAATTTTCAAGACAGCATTCTATAACATTAGAGATCCTCTATTTTTACAATTATTGATTGCTACAGGAGCTACACTCATTAAAATACACACAAAAATGTGCATATATATGATATTTTCCATTTTAGAGATGAATGAAAAAATGCAATCTGTCTTAAGTTTTCTATGATATTTTTCTAGCACTTAAAAATATTTGTTAATTGATGGATTTATCTAGCTCAACAATTGACTGTTTGTTCCTTGTCCTTCTTTAACTATTTTAGTTTTCAGTATACAGTAAAACATTTGATTATTTATATGCTGTCTTATATTGTCTTTGACTATTTTATGAATGGTACAATAAGATTATTTTTTGTCCCTCCAAGTCAGAGACACCATCTTATGAGAAGCAAGGATTTATAGTCATTATACTGGTTTTGTTTAAAAACAAACAAACAAAAACATACCAAAAGTTAAATTTAAATATAAATGTCCTTGGAAGTAGTTAATGAGGTAGGGTAATTTCTTATTTTAGAAAAGTGTGTAACTGTTGATCAAAACATTTTTTGGAATTTCTTCTTTAGAAATACATTCAGAGGGGCATCTACATGGCACAGTGAATAGAGCACTGGCCCTGGAGTCAGGAGGACCTGAGTTCAAATCCATTCTCAGACACTTAACACTTATTAGCCCTGTGACCTTGGGCAAGTCACTTAACCCCAATTACCTTGCCTTCCACCTTCCAAAAAAAAAAAGCAAAAAAACCCCAAACATTCAGAACTAGCTTTTAGTCACTCAAGAAGTAGATTTCATTGATTTATGGTATCATCTACTTCTTTTTAACTAAATACATTTCCAAGTTTCCTCATTCTTTCTATTCACTGGACTTAACTTTGAATGAAACTTCACTTAATGGTGTCTTTTGTGAGCACAGGAACTAAAGGATTGGCGTGATAAGGAGAAAAGGAGAGAGAGAAGGAAAGAAATAGGAAACATAAGAAAGTCTTTACCATATTACCAATATTATTATATTTAATAATTCTACAAATATTTTCTCTCTAGCTCTAGATTAAAAAAAATTTAGTCTCCAAACTAGTCATCCTGTATAGAAAATGTCTTCCCTTTTTTTGTGTGTCCAATATCTATTTTTATGCATGGTCATAAGTTCTAAGTGGTCCTAGCCTTCTGTTTCATCTTTATATTGTAATGGCATTCCACTGACAATTTATGTCATTGTCTTGTTCAACACTGGGTAATATATCCCAGTATGACCCTTAACTGCTTTATGAGCCTTACTTTAATCTACTGTAAGTATATAATGCTTCATGTCCAGAAAAGCTTTTTAATTTGGAAAATAGGATATGTGCCCAAAACCCAGAGAAAATCCTCAATAAACTGGCATTTATCTTTATTTCCAAAAGAACCCTTGAGGATTCACCTATGGCTTAGGTTTCCTTGTCCATCTCTAATTTTATATCATGAGGAGAGAAACCTTTAGTAGAAGGACCTATTATATAAGTACTTATCTTCAGAATAATAAATATTTCCTCTGGAACAATTATATTGAATATAGCATTTTGATATTGTAAAGTGAAAAATAGTAGTTCTCTTGTAATAAAGAAAAAAAATAAGGAGGTGGAATGATTTGATTCATTGCTATGAAAAAAGTAAATCAATAGAAAAAGGAAAGCAAAAGGAATTGAGTTTTTGTGGCTGGAACTAAAGTGCATTTTAATTGCAACCTTTTATATCAAAATATAACTAGTTTTCCAAAGAACATTTTAAAATATTCAATATAAGTGTGTCTAATGTGTGCTTATATGAACCAGAAAAATCTGTTTTAATTAATTGCCTTTGGGAGGCTGTGTGGTACAATAGAACAAGTGTTAGATTTTTGAGCCTGAGGACCTAAGTTCAAATCCTGGCTCTTTCATTTACTACTTTTGTGAAATTGGGCAAGTCACTTAACCTATTTTACCTTCAGTTTCCTCAAATGTAGAATGAGAGTATTAGACTAAATAATTATAATAATAGTAAAAGACTCACTTCTCCCTATATTTTCTTTTCTTTACTCCATGTATAACTTTAATCAAGTCAGTTACTCTCCATGCCCCTCAGTTTCTTCATCTGTGAAATGTGGGGATTGAATTTAGTGGCCTCTAAAGTTCCTTCTTGTTCTAATATTCTATTGATTTTTTTTCTTTTTGCTTTGAATAAATTCACACTTTTTAACTCACTGATGACAGCTGTTATCTTCTCCCCAAATATTCTGAGCGTATTTGTATAATGCATTACAATTAAAAGCATTTCCATGGCCAGCAACTCATTTGTTTTTCATAACAACCTTGTGTGGGAGATCAGCAAGGAAATTAGGAAAATTGATATTTTATAGGTGAAGACACTACAGCTTAAAGAAATGACGAGCTAAGGTTTAAAGGCATGTTTTCGGAGTGGTTGCCAAGTATTCTTTCCATTTTATCATGGTCCTTCATAGAATGATCCTTGTAGTGATAACAGATGTACAGGAGGCTGATGTCAAGTGCTAAACATGTGCTGCAATATGGTTTTACAGTGGTTTTGATTTAACATGAACAGCAACCTTTTGTACCTACATGCCATCCAAATCATATGACAGGCTGCAATCAAAGTAAGGTGAGCTACATAGGCTTACTAAACACCTCTCTCTCTCTCTCTCTCTTTCTCTTTCTCTCCCTCTCTGTCTCTCTCTCCCTCTCTGTCTCTCTTTCTTTCTCTCTCTCTCTGTCTCTCTCCCTCTCTGTCTCTCTGTCTCTCTCTCTCTGTCTCTCTGTCTCTCTTTCTCTGTCTCTCTGTCTTTCTCTCTGTCTCTCTCTGTCTCTGTCTCTGTCTCTCTCTCACACACACACACACACACACACACACACACACACACACACACACACCTCTCACTTCTACATGGAATCTTGCTACCAGGTTTTCTATGCCTTCTTAAATAGTATTTGTGTTGTTATAGCAAACAATCATTTTTGCCAGATGAATCTATTAAATGGTTTCCTATTATAACACACCCTGACTTAAAATTACACTTTTCTACACTATCTGCTAATTGTAAATGCTCTTTTTAAGCCAAAATAAAACCATTTAAAAACCAGCCTTAAAAATTACTATGTAGACTGATACATAAGCATATATAAATTGTGTGTGTGTATACACGCATGTATTCCTCCACTAAATTCCTGTTCTAATGCATCATCTTGTCATGGAGCTAATTCCCTGCTGAAGGCTATGCCAACAGAATAGTAGCATTAACAAGCCCTACCAAGCTAGAAATGCCCAGTGATGTTTGTCTGTCATCTGACAGCTAGCTTAGCCAAGTTCTACTTTGCTTCAGGTTGACAGGTTGTTTTTTTGTTTTTGTTTTTGTTTTTGTTTTTGTTTTTATCCATAGCAATTCTTGAAGACCTTCTATTAAATCATAGAGAGCTTGTGATCTGCTATAGTGGAAGTGGCACACACACTAATGCCATCAAAGAATGTGTTTGTGTATGAAAAGTATGTCCTTTTTGCCACAGCTACCATATGTGGACTGGGATGTCAGAACAACTTAAATATAATTCTTAATGTGTTTTACTGAACTTGGCGTATTATACATGTTCATTAAATATTATACAATACAGCAATCATTTAGTAATCCAAACTCTACTTAGGTTGAAAAAGATTTCTTACAATATGTGCTTTGAACAATTGTTCCCTTGAGCAAAATGGGTGCAGCATTCTTTTAAAGTTGAAAAGAAAAAAGGTAGCAATTATACAAGAGACACTAGAGACATGCATGTCTTATTTGTCTGGTTTCCTCTTCTCCCCTTCTTCCTCACCCCACCTTTGCCCATTCTTCCACCTCTCTAAGGAGATCAGGGCACTTGGGATTTTGGACAGTAATGGACAGTAAAAGCAAGAATCAGATAAACAGATAATGAATTTATTAAATGTATAATTAGAATAAAGGATGACTTTCATATGTGTTTTTAGTGCTTTCCTTAATTTATTACTTGTCTGAAGTACATTCTTGAATTATAAGTCAAGATACTTTGTTGAACCAAGAAAATAGCACTTAAACATAACTTTCTGTACAAGACCAAACTTGATGGTTAATTAAGGTGGGAAGATGGGTAGTGCTGACTGTATCAACTTCAGGGAATTATATTCATGGTCTTTCTGTATGGACATAAATAAGGCTTTCAGTGTTTATTTCCTAGAAAGAATACTGAGATTCCTGATTGTTTCAATTTATGTAACTAATTGATTTTTTTTTTCAGTATAAATTATCAGAAGATTTCCTTATAATTTATTAAAATATCCATAATATTCCTAAGCCTTACTGTCCTCTATAAAACCTGGAGGATTTATTTTTAGGGATTTTCTGTGCTTTGCTTATTTACTAAATCCTAGAAAAAGTTTTGAGAGTATATTACTAGATCAGATAGTTACAGAAGCTAAGGCAGTACTTTAGGACTTTGTGATAGGAAAATCTTTACATCTGGAAGAAGTTGCTTATACAATTTTATAAATCATCTGTCCTATTAAATGTGACATTATCTCTGCGACATATAATCAAACTCCTTTTCTGTGCATTTGTTGAAATTTATATCGAAAGTCAGGTCAGATACAGAAAATATGTTTATTTATATTTCCTTTCTACCTTAAAATAAAACATTACCCCTAATTTCCTAACAAACACATACAGACACACACAAAAACATACACAAAGGTTAAAATAGTCAACTACTTCTCATATTCAAAATAATAGTCAAGTTCATGAAATAACTGCACAGCTGTATAATATGTCATATCTTATTAAATGAATCTATTAAAAGGGTCAGATCTTGAGAGGGTTGAGTTAATGATATAAGTGAAATAATTTGGACTTTTTTTTTTTAATTTGTAAACTTACACAGGCACATAGTCAGACTAATTAGCCAACATTTTTTGTCAGCAACATTTTATATTTTTAAAAAATTTCTGTAAACCATGATGAATACTCCTTTAACTTGGTTGGATTTGCTAATGCGGTATAGGAGGTATGAGGAGTGTTGTTTTGTTTTTATATGTGAAATGCTTTGAGTCAGAACTTTCTCCACAGTGGTCTGGTACCATTCAGTCTCTTGTATTTATTTTAGAAGATTTACTACTTTCATTTGAGATGAATTTAAAGAAAGATGACTAGCATTGCCAAAGGAACACATAGATGTGAACACAGAGACACACACATGCAAAGTTGGTTTGATTTTTTTTTTTTAATGAGATTCAGTGGTACAGACAAGAGGCATAGAGAAAGTAGCTTAAGATAAGATTTAGTCATTTAACTGTTTATTCACTCTGTTTTACTTCTATCCTTTGGGAGTATGAAATATTCCCAAGTGTCTTGTAATCAGGCATTAATTATTATTATGTTTTTATGCTAGGCAATTTACTGGTCTACTAAAATCCAGTCCTTGACTTAACCTACTTTCTTTCCATCCTTTGTAACTCTTAGAGCTAAATCATATTCTTCATAAAGTGTTATTGCATTATTCACTTCATTGGACATGATTATGTAATGTGGAGACTGATGTGACTTTTTATTTCAAAAAGGAAACATTTTAAATTAGGTGCCATTTAAAAAAAATAACTTATGAGGGGCAGCTAGGTGGCACAGTGAATAGGGCACTGGCTCTGGAGTCAGGAGGGCCTGAGTTCAAATCTGAATTCAGATACTTGACATACCTACTAGCTGTTTGACCTTGGGAGTGTGTATGTGTGGGGGGGATAGTTTGTTTTTATTTGAGCCTGCCTTTGTGTTCTTTTTAACTTAGAGAAACAGAGTCACGCTGGTGTTATATGCGTATAGTCATATTGAGTTTTCAAACTAAATTGTCATGTTGTGAAAGTTTATGTGCTTTCCATTTTTTTTTTTTTTTGGTTTTGTATGAGAGAGAGGCTAAAAAAAAGGTTTGGTTTATGTAGTCACCCTCTCTGTGCTTGTCTGTCTGCCAATAACCATCATTTAACCCCAATTGCCTTGCCTTCCCCCTTTGAAGGAAAAAGCAAACATGTCACTAGAATTTTATCATATACATACATGCATATATATACATATGTGTATATATATGTGTGTGTGTATGTGTGTGTGTATGTATATATATATATATATATGAGGTGTTAGACTTTGTATTAATTAAAAATTAAAACTGTGACTTAGAAACTTTTTCATCACCAATAAAAATGAAATTGTAACCTACAAAACATTTTAAAGTAACTACTTCTGAACCCATATAAATTGAAATAAATAAACTTCAAATGTATGTTTATAAACCAAGGAGATGCATATTCAAATTTTATATTCATTTCTAAGATTCATTAGACTGTCAGCTCCTTGAGATCATGGACTGTTTTGTTGTTTTTGTTGCTGTTTTGCCTTTCTTTGTATTCCCAGTGCTTAGCACAGTGCCTGGCACATGGCAGATATTATGTAAATGATTACTGATTGATAGTTAACCTATTCTACTGTACATAACTGAAGGAGGAAGAAGATCACATCAGTCGTGATGGAGGAGTCCGTTTGTGGGGTTAACAACGGATGACTTCAGCAGATTCTGAGACTTTAAATGTCAGTAGTGTCCTAACTCTTCATTTTGTTTAATAGTTAGAAAATCTAAGATATCTATCCATAGATAGATGTGGAGATAGATAGATGGATTGATACGTAGTCAGTTACATAGATATGGAAATTGTTATAGATCCAGATACATAACAAATTGCCTAGAAGGCAAACTAATACCTGTGTATTAGTAGCAAAGTAGTGAGAGGAAAATAAGATATAGGAAGCCAATATTTTGATCTGGAAATTGATGGAACTTGATTAGATAACCTCCAGGATTCCTCCAGAGTCTATGATTTTTTTTTTACCAAACATATGTTTGCTTCATATGTATGTATATTTACCATATATATAGATACATATGTTTGTGTATATGAAAGAGACAGAGACAGACCAAGTACATATATGTGTGTGTGTGTTTGTATACATACACACAGGTTTTTCTCAGGTGACGAGTCACTACCAGCTGACTATTGCTTTATCTACTACTTATTTACCACTCTATCTTAGTTTTTATTAAATCCTTATTGACAATGACAGTAAGTAACCTCTTTTGCACCTTAGCCCAATGAAGTTTAGGCAATTTCTGTATTTTTGCTGCATCCCTGAAATTATATTCTCTAGGACCCAAGTGCCTCTGGTAAAAAGGAGCCACAGAGATTTGAATTTGCATTTAAAATTTCTTTCCCTATAGTGCTTTTTTTTTTTTCACTTTCTTTTTCCCAGTCCTGAAGATGTAGGAAACACCTTAGTGAGGAAATTCCTTCTACAAAGCCAGACCACAAATTGTTGTGCAATTTATAGTCTTAGAGAGCTGCATATGCACATTTAAAGGGTTAATGTAATTGCCTAATCACTCTGCCTCTAATGCAGTAAAATTTTGGAAACACAAGAAATAGTGTCAATTTATATAGAAATAGTTGTGGTGTAGAAATAGGCAGGCACAATGCCATGTGGATATACGCAGGTAATAGATGGAGGTAGAACCAAAAACTGATATTCAAGGAACATGATAAAAAAGAAGTATCAGGATTTCTGTGGATTCAAATTCTATCTATGATATAACCTTTGGGACCCTGGGCAAGTCATTTAACTCCTCAAGGCCTATTTTTTCACCTGTAAAATGATTAGTTTGAACCATATGACCTCAGAGATCTCTTTCAACCCTAGATTTATGGCTACAAAAATTATATGTAAAATATCTCTTATTGAAAAGTTTTAGGAAAGAGTTGGAATGATTTCTCAATTTCATACCAGCATGGAGGAGTCTGAATAAATTTCTATTCTTGTGTTTCAATACCTTTGTTTTAGTTATGTATTTTCCTTTACCTGTTGGATTTTTTCTAGCGTTCCTTGCATTCACTACTATGCTTTTGTGAATAACCGTGTTCTCTATATCCAGTGTCAGTCACTCCAACAGAGGGAGACAGTTGTTTCTTTTAGGTGAGGCTCCCATTAGAATCTGCTTTAAAATGATCATTTAAGAAGAAATTTCTCAAATTGCCATTTCTTTGTATTTTCTGCACAGATTTTTTTAATAGTTGTTTATCTGTTCGTTGTTTCAAATACATATAATGATAAATTATAATGCCAGAAATATAAAATGGGAGAATAAGACTTTTGAAAACTCACAGGCTTTTTTGTTTGTTTGTTTGTTTTTTTACTTGTTTGTTTTGTAAGCTCCTGCCATTCAGTAAGGAGCCATTTTAGAAGTCCTATTTTATCAAGTAATGCTTCTTCACGTATAAAAATTAATTTAACTTTGTATTCTCATGTTAACTGGATAGAGAGTGATCTCAAGAATGATAGACTATCTAGTAGTTCTGTTGGTGGCAAGTGATACTGTGTGGCAAACAAAATCCAGAACAAAATTAAATCAAGGCTCCAGTTAGTCTCCTTAGCACAGTGCCATATAAGAGACAATATATTACCTTGGGCTGATAGGGTTGTGCTGGGAGAAAAATAAAAGGACACTTTGGGAAAACAAAGACAGTCATTGCTTTCTTCTGGAGCAGCTGCAGGTAGTTCCATTGCTAAAGCAGAAACTGGCTGTACGAGGTATGTGTTCATTTTTACAGATGGCAATGCAGACAACTTGGTAATTGAAAAGGAAGTCGTGTACGTGAGCTATTTGGGGTTGAGGGGGGTATAGCCTATTACAGTACTTTCCTGTGTAATTGACTTAGTGACTTATTGGAGAAGCAGGTTTTTCATGAAGAGATTTCAGTTATTACAAAATTACATCATTATTGTTAAGGAAATTCATAATTCCAAGTTGTCTTTTAAAAATAATGTTATTAAACCTTTTAAAAGTCAGCTTAGCTTTCTCTGTCTGTGTACTGTCTCTGTAATGAAATTATCCTTTTAGGACAGTTCCTTCAGTGGCTTTGTTTAAATGTCCATCTTTGATTTTTAACATTCTGAACAAGAATATAAGCTACTAATCCCCAGGTTTAAGCATATGGAAAATACATTTAAATTCTTAAAGTATTTGGTGTGGCCTAAGATAAAATAGGACTGTTAAAAAAGAGAGATTTTTGGAATTTGACATTTATAATAGATCAAAAATTAAAAGATACTCTAGTTCAATTCAGTTTAATTCCCCCCACCCCCTTAGGAGAATCTATTTAGAACATTTAAAAGCAATGAAGAATGTATTTTAAAGAATAGAACATTATTGTAAGCAGAAGTAGTCCTCATCTCATCTCTTCCGTCAAATATTCGATACAAATTAGGTGTATGCCATCAGCGCCTCTGTTGACACTCTTGCAAGTTTTTAGCATTCTTTCCATACCAAACACTGTTCCTCTTAACTCTTTTATTTCCATGGTTTTTTTTGTTTTTTTTTTATGGTTTGAATAGAAGTAAGGTGCAGTTACCCTCTCTGTGCTTGTCGGTCTGCCACTATGTAATCTGCATTAACTCTAGCTACTAGAGGATACCTAAAAAATGTTGGAAATTTGAATTTGTGTTTCATTTTTTATTTTATAAATGAAACAAAAACTGGATAACGTGGAAGAATAAAGGAAAACTCTATGGAAGAATAAGTAACATTTAATATCAGAGATTTTAATAACGTGTGTATGGAGGGGTGGTGGTATACATATATATGTGCATGTGTGCATGTGTGTGTGTGTAAAATATATATATATATCCAAAATTCTAACAATTTAGGACTTTGACAAAATGTACTAACCTATAATAATTGCTTTGAATCCATAAGAAATGGTGATTGTAGTAATGTAGTAAAATCTGGATATGACATCTCAGGATTGCATATTTCATTTTTGTGTATTTTATATACTTCTGAAACCCTTTCTATAAATGTTTTTGGAATATGTGTATTTATAACACTAGTCAATAATCTGATACCATGTGACCTGCCATCTGTATTTAGTTTGGAGTCTCCAAAGGAGAAACAAATATTCATCGAAGTTCATAGCTGACCTCAAGTGATTTCATGGGAGCTGGTCAGTGGTTAGATAAGAGTTTCTGGTGCCCACAAACTCTACCATAAACAGAAGTACTAAAATAAATCTTTTGAAGACATTAGAAGTTGGTAGAACAAATGTTGTCTTATTGCTTATTATCACCCTTCCTTATGCTCTTCATTTCCAACTTCATTACCATCTACCATCCTTGTGTCTTGATCACCTCCTGTCACTACTGTTATTGTACATTTTGCTAACCAGATGATCACCTAATAGGATATGAATATTATGTTAAGTTTATTATGGTTGTGGTTGAAAGAAAGAGTTCTTCAAAGTTTTTTTCAAGAAGCACGAAAAAGTTGTTGTTTTTTTAATTGATACAGTATTAACATGTAATCTTGGGGTGGGGGATCATATCAAGAAATGAAGAATAAAAACAAAAAGCAAGCTGAATGCTAATTGTTCTTAAGAAGGAGAGTAACATGCATTCTTTTGCCCTTTCTCACAAGAGTTTGGTCCTCACAAACACTAGATTCTACTTCTAGTGCAGGTACTAGCTTACTGTGTCCACTTAGGCAAATCACTTTAGCTTCCACTTTCCTCAACACAAAATGATTGAATTTCTCTTTTAAATGACTTTTCTAGGTCTACTATTTTGATGTATTTTTTTAAATATTATTTTTGGTGCTCTTTGATGACAGAGCCTGGAGCAGCAAGGTGATGATTCATATTATAAGGTAGTTAATCCGCCTTTTCTTCCTTGTTTCTATCACAATATTTTTTATCACCATTTCATATTGCATTCACCATGGCTTCTAATATTTTTAAAACTCCAGTGTCTTTATTTTGTAAATTTTTTGGTGTTGTAATGAATACTGGCAGCATTTTCTCCCATATATATATGATGGAAAATGAGTGTAATCTTATACCTTGGAGCCTAATCATTTTCCTCAGGAATGCATTCCTATTTCTTAAAATGGAACTAAGTGGGGAAATAGCATTCACAGAATCACAGAATTTTAATGTGGGAAATGACTTTAGAGAACACAAAGCCCAAGTCTCTCATTTTCAGATGAATAAACTTATTGCAATATTGACATTTCCTTTTCAGGTAGGTGCCCCTTCAGTAATGAATCACTTTTCATATCTAGAGATGCCTAGATCTTGATCTGGGATAGCTAGGTAGTGCCAGTGGATAGAGTGCCAGACCTGAAGTCAGGAAAACTCATCTTCCTGAGTTCAACTCTGGCCTCAGATACTTACTAACTGTGTGACTGTGAGCAAATCATGAACCCTGTTTGCCTCAGTTTCCTCATCTGTAAAATGAGCTAGAGAATGGAAATGTAAGACTCCTATGTAAATTAGGAAAGTCGCAGAGCCTCAGATTAATTTTAAAAGGCTTTGTGATACAGAGAAAAGAGCACAAGATGAGTCAGAGGACCAGGGTTTAATCCCACCTCTCATAGTACCTGCATGACATGAAATATGTCACTTCTCTCAAGACCTCAGAAGTTCTATAAAATGAACTCTTATATTAAATGGCCTCTAAAATCCCTTCTAATTCTAAATATATTATCCTAGGGTTAAGTCCAGAAGTAATGGGGAGGGGAGAGTGTTAGAAGCTGCTTGTGGTAGGGAATAGAATAGACACAGAGCAGCAGAAAGAATAATGGTAGAAAACTTGTCTAGTCTGTTATGAATAATGATTTACATATGAAATGAAGACAATGAAAATGATAACTCAGAGCCATATTTTTAATCTTCCAAGTGAAAGCTGAATTCCAGAATGTGACCTTGGTTTTGCAGAAATAACACGTAGTACTGAAAAGAGCCCTGGCTTTCCACTCATGAAACAGATCTGGTCCTAATTCTGTCACTAACTCACTGTGTGACCTTAAGCTGATCATTTCACTTCATCTCAATTAAGTTAAATACGAATGAGAGGAATTTAATCCAGTTTCAACATTCTTTGCTAACTCATGGAGTAGTGACTGGACCTATGATTTCACTGGTATAGGGAATTCCCAATTAAGAGAATTCCCTATGCCAATGCAAGTTGGAACCTTCTCGTGAACTGACAGTCTTAGAGAGTTGTTTAGAGCTATGAGATAGAAAATGCTTCATCTAGGATCACCTGGTCATTGGTCAGTGCTCTCCTCTTTCTCTCTCCCTTTCTCTGTCGGTCTCTCACCCTCCCCTTCTCTCTGTCTCTGTGTCTGTCTTCTCTGTCTTTGTCTCTATCTCTGTCCCTCTTTGTGTCTCTTTCTCTCTCTATCCTTCTGTCTCTGTAATTTTCTCTGCCCTCAGTCCACCCTTCTCAGACCACATCTTCTCTAATAAAGAAACATGAATTGCATTTAAATCTTGATCAGATTCTTGGAATTTTTCTTCCACAGAATTAAGCCGATTAGAGAGTAGCATCTTGATTGTGTAGTGTCATACCCCTAAGAGCCATCCAAAACTCAACTTATATGCATTCACCTAATGTGTGTGAACTGGCAGTATGTACCTGAGGTATTTGGCAGTTGCCTAGGCGATGACATGCCTGTGGGACAAGTCTCAGGCACATTCATACCTGTGGTACTCTTTATGATTACTACAGTGTGGATTGCCTCATGTTCTGGAACCCAGCTTGTTCCAGTGCTTGTAGCCAGGGATGTCAGTGAAGTTGACGCTAGCCTCCATTAGCATTGTTGATGTGTTGAGGAAGTGAATATAATAAGTAGAGTAAACATGATCTGAGTCCAAAGGCTGAGATAGGTGATTGTAAGATGGAGGCTTGGCTGAGCATTGTGGTGTCTCTTCACTATTCTGGCAGGAAATCTGAGGGCAGAGAGGGCTTTTTAAAAACAGGCAAGGGCTTGTCACATATACTGTTTCAACCGATTTTTCACAATTTTATTTGCAGGCAAAAGCCAGCTTGTGTTTTAGCAGCAACATCTCTCCCTTAGCAGATTTTTCTTTCCCATGCTTACTAAAATATTCATTGGTCTATACTTATGGTTAAACTATGAAGGGTTAGTTAAAAAAGAGTTTCTTGCCAAGTACTGGCTTTGCTGAGAGGTTTATGCTGATGTATTCAGTGCATTCAGAAGGACACTACTGGTATTTGTTCAATGCCCTAGTTAACTACTGTACTATGGAGAAAGAAAAAATAGGCATTATATTGGTACGTTTCTTTTAATGAGAGAAGAACACTGAAGGGGGATGAAATGGTGTGAACACACCCTTAGATGACATTAGCTATTCCTATGAATTCCTTGAGGAGACAATATTAGTGATAGAATTCAGCAAGTGTATTTTCAGAAATGGTGGTTTCCTTTATTTGCTTTTTTTTTTCAAGTGGGTAACACCCAACATGTTGTCACAGAAATAAAATATCAGGGAATGAGATAATTTCCAGAAGAAAAACAATGAGGTACATTCATGGAAAGTACTTACAATTCTTCAAAAAAGGTATTATATAAACACAGTGAATACATTGCTTGGTTCTCAAGGGCAATTGATTTTTGTATCTGTTTGACTACTTTTTAGAAGGAAAATACAACATTGCCAGAAGGTCTTGTTTCCTCTGTTTTATGTTGAAAATGTTTCCCTTCGTATCATACATTTTTTTTTATGATAAAATGACATCTAGGATATATGTGCTATTCATCTACTGGAATCAGAATGAGAAACATCACTCTCTAGAGTTGTCTTTTGTTGTTTTTAATAGCCATATGGCTTCAGGCAGAAAAGTCTGAATAAGATTCAGTACGTCCTTTTAAAAAATTACTCCAAAATAGATATTTACGTTTTTCATAGGATAATGATATATTCTTTCAAGTGTAGACCTGTATGTCATGGGTTTTTTGGTAAATAATGTTGGACATGGGTAATGTTAGGTAGAAGGAATACCATCTCCCTAGGATTTTGTTTCCAGGGTTAAGGATGTGGGCATCGGTGAGCGTGAGAAACGCAGCTTCTTGTGTCCGTTAACTAGAATAGCAAAAGACAAGTTCAAGATGTGAGCCTTATGCTGATGACTTCTTCCTGGCTCTGCTGTTCAATGACCAGAGACCATGGTTGATGAACAGTCCTGTAGATCATCAATTTGAACTTTAGCTCTCACAAATCCAGCTAAAATCACTTCTACCTTTTAAGACTCTTAGCCATGGTAATTTTATTGGAGTGGGGTTGGGAAATAAAAATACAAGAAAACACAAAAGGCAACAAAATAAAATAAGGTAATATAAAATTTTAAAGATAATAATAATAAAATAAGATTATATAAAATTTTTAATAAGTATTCTTTTTGTTTCTTTTGGTGAAAATAAGTTAATAGTTAAGGAAAGATAGAGCTTGCAATGAATTGTCACAGTTGCCTTTAGGCATTGCAAAACCATTCAATTTTTTTTGTACTTCATATAATCATAAATTTAGAAACAGAAGATACTTCAGAGGTACCTAGTTCAACTTTTTTTTTTTTTAATAACTAGTGAAATAGAACAAGATATCTTCAGCATGCTAAACAGGAGGATCACAAGGGTTGGAAGGCGCAGACCTGGATTTGATTCGACATAATGTGATACCAAATTCAACCTTCTTTCTACTCTAGCAGATCTTACCCAAGTTCTGTATCTGTTAAAATTAAGATTCCTTTAAACTGAAAGCCTAGGCTAAATGGGCCTTATTTCCACTTCCCTCCCTACTTCTCATTCCTCTCCCTTACAAATTATATTGATTAGCATTGCTTAGAACAGATTTTGAACTCAAAATATTTGATGTGAATTCCCAACTGCACATGAACATGGATTCCCTAAATAATCATGCCTGTTCTTTAGCCATCTGATTAGAATATAATCACCAATTTTGGGGGTAGATAAATGCATTAAGCATTGCAAAAGTATGCCTGAGTAGCTGAATACAAACGAGTTTGCAAACAGTATTTGGTTCATTTGAATAAATCTAAAAATAGCTTAAAGAGTTAAAGGGATGGGGCATCCAGGCTAACAATATGTGCATAAAATTTCAGAATGATTTTATTTGAAATGGCTAAGATATAAAACCATAGAACATGTGAGTAAATACTCTGCATATCAGGGCTTGCTATGTAATTACATGGTTTCAGTATGGTTCTTATTCATAGAAAACTTATAAAGGATAGATTTCTACATATGCTCATTTGCTAATGGAAAATTTAAATGTCTCTGTTAGATACCACATTGTAAATGTCTAGTTCTTCAAATATTAAGCTGTTTGAATGACTGACCAAGTCAATTAAATTCAATTTCTCTTAATGAAATAATTTGGGGTTTGGGATCATCATGACATATTCATAGACCTGGGAATTTTTGCATTTTGGGCAATATCCAAAGAGTAAACAATTGAACTAATTTAAATAAGGTTTTGTTGGTTTATTTGCTTATTTATTTTCTTAAAGTTGCATCTGGGTTTATAATTATATGTGCCAAGTTTCAGCCATATGCATTTTAGAAGAGCCAAGAGGAAAAGACCAAAAGGTTAAATTAGGCCTAGAAACATTAAAATATTCTCAACTATAGTGGTTAGATATGCTGCCCTAGAAGTAATGTTCTTTAATAATTGCAGATAAGTAGAGATAATTTTATTATATAGCTATTTACTTTTTAAACTACTTGGAGGCCTTTCAAAGGTGAAAAAAATTTGCTATTGTTGTTCCATCTAACAAAAAGAATCAGTTCTAGACTTGGAGATCCTCTAGCATATATCCTCTCATTCTCTACTGAGGGTCCCATTTGTTCTGGACTTATGTATGTGTCCTATGCCAGTTTCTATCTTGGAGAACGTAGCCTCTAATGAGAGGGGTTTAAGGTTCCTTTTCTCATACTTTTGGTTCTCCATGTATCGGAACCCTTAGGAAAAGGTTCTTTAGGCTAAGATTTTGACTTCTGGTATAGGACATATATTTCCTATACCCAAAATAAATGCTACAGAGTCAAAGACTGACAGAGAACATTGACAGAACAAAGTAAAATAGGATTCAGTAACTTAACATACAAGTAAAGAGGCTATGATATTTAAATGTCATTAAAATATCAAGGAGTTTGTGAGCCTGCTGATTAGGATTTTCATATTTCTCCTTTACTGACTTTGCACTGTCCAAACAACTCCAGGTACATATCTTCTTAGGATAGCCATTTTCTCCCAATGAAGAAACTCTCCTTGCTACCAGTCAACTCTACCCCAAAGATCCAAAACTTCTTAAATTCAAAAGATCACTTCCCAAGTAGGATATGTACATCACAAGACTGATGTTTGGTTGCTTAACCAGGAAAGGAAACACAGTGGAAAAGGTATTCCTGCGACTGAGGTGCAAGGTCACCTGATTGAGTCCATGGTGCATATAAGAGCAGCAGAGAGGAGAGAGGAAGAAGACTGCTCAATCCCTTACTGCCTTATGAAATAATAAGAGAAAGCATTACTTACCACTTGACTTGGAAAATCAAAGGAAGATAATAAACCAGAAGTTGTCTCTTCCTTTTTAACTGATGTAGTACCCTACTCTCCTGTTCCCGTTAAGGACAAAAGGTTGAAGGGATGGGGATGGGGATGTTCCAAGGGTCCACTCAGAGTTTGTTGCATCATACCAAAGCAGAAAGTCAGTTAGCCAAGTCCTTGTCATTCCATGTGTACCCAAGTGTACCTAAAGTCATATTTGTTAAGCCAGAAAGGTAGTTCTTTGTTGCTTCATGGGAAGTTATCATTACATTAAACTATTCTAATTTTGGAGCACTGGTAGATATTATTTTCTGTGGCCTGAATTCTGGTATGAGTGACTGCTATAATTCATTAACAGTACTATTATTTTGACTATTCATACCGTGATGACACGTTCAGCGCATGAAGAAAAGAGAAGTTTTCAGAAAAATTCTCAATAATTATCACAAAAATATACTTTTAAGTTGAGTCACTGACTTCTTCTCAAAATTCTGCCAATTAAGTGTTGCTATTATCAGCTTGAACTCCTTGCACAGAATTATTGGACAGCAGAAATAGTGTATAAGCAACCTGATTGAAACCTAAAAATTACAAATCTAACCCTAAAAAGATGAAGAGCTTATATTACTTTATTGGATTTTTCTTTTAGAATTTTCTTACATTCATGGTTTTTCAAAATAACTGTGATAAGAAATAGACTTTCTGTGAAATGTCATCTTTTTTGAGGATATGAACGGAGAAATAAATATCCTCCCCTCAGTCTTCAATTGGTATAAAATATGGTCAGGTTTATGTCAGCTTGAAAGAAGAATGTGGATATTAGTAAATAGGTCTTTCAGAATTGCTTCAAGGACATGTTTTACATTTCTCTGTTGTCTATTCTCTTGGAATTCTCCTTAGGGGGTTATGAGCCAACATGGAGGCAGTTAAGGTGCTGCTGTAGAAAGAGAGTTTTTCGAGCAGAGGAGTAATTGACATATGTACATACATACATATATGCAGAGAGAGAGAGAGGCAGGAGGAGGATGAATGTTCTTGTGAATACAGAGAAAATAATGTTTTGTTTAAAAATAACAATAATTGAACAATACCAGCTACAATGTAATGAAAATTTATGTAAAAACACACATGGATACAAAATTAGTGTTCTGTATTTCATTTACAGGAAAATGATCGGTCAACTCTGCCCAGTTCAAGTAAAATTAATACAAAAGCCATGTGACCAGAAGAGATGCAAAAACCCTCTTAATTAAAAAACTAAATAAATGGATGACTAAGAAAAATACAAAAGTTGGTTTTATGTGGAACTAATATTAATTTGGTTATTAAGGATCCACCAAGTACACAGCTCTAAATTTTCTGCTCGAAACATAGTGAATTGTAGTAGTACAGAATTTCTTCCTTTAATGGTCTTATTACCTAAAGGAAGAAGCAACATGTTGAAAAAGTAGTAGCAGTAATTGTTGTTGTAGTTGTTGCTGTTGCTGTGGTAGTGGTAGTGGTAATAGTAGGAGTAGGAGTAGGAGTAGTTGTTATAGTCATAGTACTAATACCCACTGTTACTAACCATGAAAAGTAAAGAACACAATAATGATAAGTTCCAAAAACATAAGAACAGACTCTTATAGCCTCTTTTTTCCTCAATATGACAACTTCATGTTACTAGGAACCTTGTCTCAGACCAAATCAGCAGTTTGATGACTTAGAGGAGATTGTCACCAAGAGGTCAGATATACCAGTCAGGAATAAATCAATAAACTTTTATTGTGGCACATTTAACACATGCAACGGGTGGGGGGAAGAAAAAGGAGGTACAGGACCTATAAGGAGAAAAAAAAACACAGGAATAAGAACACAGAGAATAGGACCAGGGAAAAAGGAATCAGCAAAAAAAAAAACCATGAATTTCACTCTCATTTGCAAGTGCTAGTCAGTAGCCTCTATTGAGGCAGCCTTAAGGTTCCATCAAAAAAAGAATTGGGGTCAATGGGTGTTGTTCATGAACATATCCTTTTGGAAAATCACTTTTACTTTTTTCTTAGTTGATATAAGGGTCATGTGGATGCTTTGTTTCTCTTATATATAGGCAACTTATGAAGGGAAGTTTTGGTGGGACTAATGTAGGTCCTTGCTGAACTAAACTCTAATAGTTTCTGAGCTCTGACATCACAGGCAGTGGGATGCTGAAGATTTATCAGGGAGAAAATAAAAACAACAAGGAAAAACAAGCATGAAATTCAAAAGTTTCTAGAAAAGGAACATCAACCAGGAAGCATTAAACACCTTCCCAAGCACCGTGCCTAGAGTACAGGAAACCTTATGACTCTTGGAGTGATCCTTCAAATCTGTCAGTCAACTACCTTTTTTTAAGCACTTGCTATGTGCCTTGGCATTGCACAAAGAAACAAAGGCAAAACAAAAAAAACAAAAAAAAGCTCTCCAAGTCTAAGGAGGGAGAGGCAGGCACACAATAAAAAATACATAAAATTATCTATCTACGTCTATGTAAATATAGATATATACACGTATGTATAGGATATACATATATGTACATACACACAGGATTCATTGGAAGGGGCTTACTCTCAGATGTAAGACACCAAGACGAAGGAAAACTAGGACAGTCTTCTTGCTAAGGGTTGGATTTTTGCTGAGTCTTGGAGGAAATCTTTTCAGCTGTCACAGTATTCATTACAAAGTCATAATTTCAAAAGGCACATGATCAATATTATGAAAAGAGGCCATTATTCTTACTCTTATCCATTTGAGACCTTCCATTTCACTTTTAGAAAATCTTTTATCTTCGTCTAGAGAGGTTTCTTCATATTCCATGGTGCTTGATCATGGTGTGGGGGCTTGGTGTACTTCCTAGAACAGCAAAATATTTCTCTTGTGATAATACTGCAACATAGTAGAGTGACTGGAGTGCTGAACTTGGAATCATAAAGACCTGGTTTCAAATTCCCTTTCTGACACCTCCTATTTGTTTGCCAAGTTCAAACTATTTTAATTTCTATAAGTCTCCATCTCCTCATCTGTAAAATGGGATGATAATAATTATTATTATTTAGAACATCTTGGAAAATATTTAGATTGTGTGTGTGTGCGCGCGCATGATTATACGGTATTTCAGCCTCTTTTGCTTACCCTCCAGTTCAGCACTCTTGGGTCTTCCAACTACAGAAAAATAGTTCTTTTACTATATATAGTAGCTTCCAGATGTGGTCACATGGGAAATGTTTTTTAGAAGAAAAATATCTGTACTCTTTCCTACTCTATGCCCCTGTAACAAAAATAAACATGGTCCTATTGCAATGTGTGTGCGACCAGCCCATTCAATTATCTTCAACTCTCTATTCTCACACTTAATAGGGAAATATGAATAAAAGAAGTACTCTGTGGTAGTAACAGCAATAGCTGTGTCCCAATTTAAGCAAACCTGATATATGAAGAGCAATCAAAAAGATATATGAGGGAAGGGACGGAAGACTAAGTTCTCTTACAGAATTTTTCCTCACTTTATGAAAGCATTCATGGTAGGATTTCCTTCAATGTCAAGCTATCCTCCTTAGGGAAATAAAAATGGAATTTGATGTACAAATATTCTATTCACACAAATTGCTCAGAACAGAAATAGTGAAGTTTGTATGTATGTGTACATATGTATATATGTATGCATATACATATATGTATGTATGTGTCTGTATATATGTATACACACACAAACTGATTTTCAGAATGTTTATTTTAACCATAAAACAAATTAGCTCCTTTGCAAAAGAATCAAGTATAGAGTTTGTGAGGGTAGTAACATTCACTCAAATTAGGATTATACCCACTTTGGCATGTTGTGGCAGGCACTCAGGGCATCAGGGAAGAGAAGTAGGAATAAATGGTTCCACAATCAAATTTGAGCCTCAGCCATATATGTATTAGTTTCCAAATAGACATTTCCATTGCCTTTATGTGGATCAAGATGGTGTTTATTTGCCAAAGCAGTTATTAAGCTCTAGGAAAGAAAAAAAGAAAAAAAAAAACCTTCTTCAACCTAGAGGAGTTTCATAATGATAGCCTAGCCAGACACTCCCTAGTATTTCTTTGTGTAAAGGGGGAAGCCAAGTAGTTTTGATAAACACAAGTCCTAGGAACTGATAGATATCAGGCAGAGAGCTTTTTATATTTTGTGGTAGTTTCCATTCAAAAAAGGCATCAAGTTCAGAACTTGCTGTAGGCTGACGTACATGATGTGGTCTTGCTATCAAGATTTAGAGAAATGCAAAGCATTCTTCCTTCTGACTCCAGGGTGGGGAGAAAGAGGAAAGGAGCAAGAGATTATACTGATGACAATCTAGATTTTATTATATCACCCAAAGTAGCATAACCTGCTGTACTAATGAAATCGTGTTCTTGGTTTAAAAGGGCAATTGTTCGCCTGACTTTGTGCTCACTAAAAACATTTCCCCAATCTTGTTAAATTATTGCACTCATTTCAGATTTTTATGGCTATGCAGCTTACCGACCCTCATTTCTTTACGTTTCATTCATTTTCCTTGTATTGATGATTAATGGAGGATGTTGAATGTTAGAGTGAGCAGGCATCAGCAAATGCAAGATCATAATTAGTTTAGCTGACGAGGGCCTCTGATAGCACTTGCATCTGGATGGAAAAATTACCCTATAGGGAACTGGCTGCTCACCAGGTCTTTTTAGTGATACATTGTGAAACACCCGATGAATCAAATGCCCTTTCAATGCCAAGAAAGTGTTCCAGTCTCGAAGCCAAAATTATGTCTGCAGAAAGCTTTCCATTTGAAATGTATCAGAGTACAATTATAACCATTGTATTTTTTTGGCAATGATACCACTCTTCTACAGTATGGACTAAAGTTAAATAAATTTCTCAAATTTTATGAAACTCTGAAATTTGGGCTTATCATGTTAGTCACTCTTAATTTCTACTAAAATTGGCTTCCATGGAGATTTCCCCCACCCCTTATCTAAGAGGTGGGTTTTTTATTAAGATATTTACATAGAGAAAGTAGACCTGAATTGCAATTCAGGCTTTTTTTTTTTTTAAAGCAAGAAAATGCTATTTTCCTGCTTGTTAGTATTTGTGCCTACAAACACAGTCTGACTTTCGTTTAAATGAAGTTAATGAAATTATTATTTCTTAGGAAGAATGTCATAAGCAATGCTTATAAATGTGTCCCCCACTAAATATTCTGAAATTGTTAGCAAATCTGATGAAGGCATTAGCAATTGACTAAAATAAACTTGAATTTAAAAACCATGATTTCCTTGCTGAATGCAGAAAAATAAATAAATAACCCTTCTGAGAACAATGTTGCCTGGCTTTAGGATTAAGTTCAGAAGAGGTCTCATTAGTAATACTGTACTTCTCACTGGTTTGGCAGAGGTCAGTACTCATTCTCTAGGAGTTGTGGGGAATATACAGTATTCTTTTGAAGATTTTATAATTGTAAAATAAAGACCAGAATTGAATGTCCTGACTTCTGTTAATAACCTCTGCTACAAGAAAGCTACAAAGAAAGAGACTAGAATTAATTTTAAATGGTTCATTTTCTACATCTGCTCCCAAATGACCACATTTTAGAACCAACATGGCAGTCCTGCTGCCGTTTCCAAATTACATCACACATATTTGCATTGTTATGTCTGTCAGGTTTTGCGTTGACACTTTTCAAAGGTATATTTCAGAGCACAGCATTTAGCAGCCATCATTAAAGGCACAAACCCCAAAGTTCAAAAAGTTAGAGCTGTGTCTGTGAAAAGCCTTTGGTGTTCTACACACCTCATCCATCACTGTAGGGTTAATTATATTGAAAATCAGTGGAGCCTATTAGACACAATTGAACCTGACCTCATTATGGCAGTGTGGTTTTATTCTGTCATTGTTGCTAGTCCAGAGACAAAACTCTCTGGATGATTTGTTCTTTCTCCCCTGATCATGTGACTCACCTCTGACCTGTGTATGTTTTTTTTTTTTCCTTCATTTCAGAGACGTAGAGGCTCGGGTGTTTTCTGTGCCAATTGCCTGACCACAAAGACCTCTCTCTGGCGAAAGAATGCCAATGGTGGCTACGTATGCAATGCGTGTGGCCTCTACCAGAAGCTCCACTCGGTAGGAAGAACTTACTAGTTTGTTTCAGGAAAGCATAAATACCTTACATAGTAAGCCTGAAGCTGGGTAGCTGTGGTATGGGCTTGCTTATATTATTGGTACTGGTCTTCAGTTAATTTCCTAGCAGGGTTTTTCAATATGGTCACTTTGAGATCACATATGATTCATTAGGAAGCAAGCTAAAATGCTAAAGGAAAATCATCAGTGCTAAATTTAATTATTTTAATATAAAAGAAAAACTGTTTATTTCTGAAAATTCCACTTGGCACATGGCTTAAAAAATGTTCTCAGGATCCATTGAAATTTATTCTTGTTAGAATAAGGATTCTGTAAAAGGATTATTAAAAAACCTTTTTTTATGAAAAATCAAAGCTGAGAATTCTACCCATTGTGTATATCTTATGGGTTCAGTGGGATAATAGATACAATACTCAAGATAATGCCAAAGTGTTATTTGAGGGAGAAGCATTTTATGAGAAGAACATTTTTCAGAGGCATTTCTTCTTTTAAAATGATGCCTTTGACTCCTAAGTTTTATTTTGGGGGGTTAGATCATATATCTGAGATATTGATACACAGAAGATTAAGTTAAAGAAAAATATATTGAATTCTGTCATGTTAACTGTAATAGAATCAACAAGGGTAATATTTCACTCATTGACATTTCACAGAGAGTAAAGAGCACCACTGGGATTGTATCCATAAGACTTGGATTCACTTCCTAACTCTAAAACTTACTACCCATGTGGCCTCATCGAGGTTATTTAACCTCTCCAGGTTTCAATCTTCTTCACCACTAAGATGAAGCAGTTGGTCTTCATGGTGTCTATGATTCTTTCCATATTCTCTATAAATCTAGGAATAAAAGGAATGCTGTTGGATGGTGGTAATATTTAACATTTTCATGGTACTTTGCTGTTACAAAAAAAGTTATCATGTCTTGATCATCACAATTACTATGAGATTGATACTGTACATATTATTGACTCTATTTTACAGATAAACACATTGTTGAGACCTAAAAAAGTAGAGTGATTCACCTAAGATAAAACAGCTAACAAGGAGTAAAGGCTTGAATCCAGGTTAATTTTATTTCAAGTCAGTCAACTTTCCATGCACCATATCATCTAATGGGATTCTCAGACTTCCAGTAATAATAATTTGAAACCCAAATTCTTCCATTCTAAATATTCAGATTACTTAGTCAAGCATATTTTTATTTTGGACAATTCCTCTGATGGTGAAATCTGTCTTTGAAATATCAGAAAAGAATATTCATTTAGTAGAATCAGAGAAACCTCAAAGGTCACAGAGTATGACCCCTATTTGAAGCATAAATAACTGGCAGAGAAGATATATAGCATTTTTTAGACACCTCCATCAAATGAAGAAGTCACTACACACACACACACACACACACACACACACACACAGACATTGAACTATGTGCTAGGAACTGTGCAAGGTCCTAGGGAAACAAATACCAAAAAAAAAAAAAAAAAAATACAATTACGGGTACAGAAAATGGTTAATGAAATGCTCTATTTCATTTCTGGAGAGTTCATATAATTAGAGAAATTCTTTCTTATAGTGAAACAAAACATGCCCAACTTCTACCTCTTGGTCCTATTTGTACTTCCTAGAAAACCATAGAATAACCGTAATCTTTTTTTTTTTTTTTATGAAAGCCCTCTCGATACTTGAAGTCAACAGTCATTTGAGTCCTTGAGTCTTGTCTTCCCTTGGAAGCATTCTTCACCCAAAATCCATCATTTGTTCTGATAGCTTTTGGGACATTATCTTTGCTCTCAGTCCTGCTCAATAAATTTTTCACATCTATGGAGAATATGATTTCAAACAAACCATTTTCATAAATAGACCATTGGAAGCATTTTTCACATATATACATCATCAATATCCAATGCAAAGAACTTGTAAAATTTTTTTCTCATTATTGTTGAGCTTGTGAAAAGATTGTTTTCTCCCCTTTCCTACACCACTTCCCAACTATGTTTTCTTTGACTTGCACCATTCAAACACAGTAATAAGATTCACCTTAATGATCACTGACATTAATGATTTTAACTGAGCTCTGGCCAATCACAGGCCAGGAATTTAATTAAGCTTTTGCTCTACCAGGTTATGATAATTTAAACGATCTGATATACTGAAGGCTTCAATTCTCTAAACACACACACACACACACACACACACACACACACACACACACACACCTCATATGCCCTCATACACATGAGACAAAATACTAAAATACTTTTTTCTCATTTTATAGCAAAGTTGGAAAGAAATAAAAGAAAAAAGGTATTTCCTGATAAAGATTAAATAATATGCATTTCCTACATGTTATTAACTATTCAAATATAATTTCAGTTAAAAATTACTATTAAATGCCTACTATGTCCTAGGCACTATACTAGGGACAGGGATTCTAGGTACTAGATAAGAAATGGTCCATGTTTTTACAAAACATGCATTATAGTGAAAAGGACAAGGATAAAAATAATTATGATACAAAGGACAGGATGATAAAGCAATTGACCTACAGGTATTTATTAAGCATCCTTTATATGCCAAGCACTATGCTGTAATTCAGGCCAAATGCCAAGAGAAATTTGATTGGGAAAGTCATTTTCAGATGTGATAGGGTGTCTAGGAAAGCTTTATGGAAGGGCTGACTCATGATTTGGACTCTGAAAAAAAGAGATGGTATTCATAGAGATGAATTGGGAAGAATTGTTTTTAGGCATGAAGCATGGCAAAAGAGGAGGAACGGCAGGACAGAACAAGACTGATATGGAAAATATAAAGCTATCAAAGGACAAAAGGTCACTGTGATTATGGGAAAAGATATTGGAAGAATAAATAAGCTTTCAAGGTAGACAGAAACAGAGAAGCCTGGAGTCAAAATGCAGAATTTCAGAGTTAAGAATCTTAGACTTTTGATTATCTGTTTATGCCACTATGGTGGGTTGCACAAGTAAAATGGAAATAGAAGTCACAGGGATAGTGTTCAAAGAAATGTGAGGGCAGGATTTAAAATGGCTCATGAGGGCAGATATCCAGGGCCAGCAAGGATGAGGGCAGAAGATACAGTGGAGAGAAATTCTAAACAAGGTACCAAAGTCATTGGAAAATGTTGCAGAGTGGCGAAGAGTGTGTAGAAGACAACAGAAAGAATCAGGAGAAAGGGGTTTGTCACAGGATTGGGTGTTGAGAGAACAATTGTCCATATCTGGCAATGGGGAGAAATATTTAAAAAGAATAATCACCAGTAGGTACGCTAACAGTGCTATAGAATTTATAGAGATATAATTTTCAGGTAATGTTAGAAGTTGGAAGTAATATAAAGAAAAGATTAAGGGTGAATGGTAGCTTGATAACAATGGTACAAATTTTCCATTACTTTGTTAATGTACACTACTTTATCAAGGGGAGTAGGGTTTTCATTTTATAACTTTATTGTCTTCAATATCTTGTTTAATTAAAATAAACAGCAATTAGACAGTCAATAAACATTTTTTAAATGCTTACTATTTGCCAGTCACTCTGCTTTTGGTAAAGTTCCCTAACCTATATGTTTTCTCATCTGTAAAATAAGAATGTTGGGCTAAATGCTCTCAAAGTTTTCTTCTTTTATGAAAACCAGAAGACTATGGTTACAAAGTTCCCTTTTCCTAAAAGACACTTTTGTGACATCAGTTTTCTTTTTTTTTAATTTTTAAAATTTCAATTCAATTTATAAAAAGGCCTGAATATAAGCTGCAGCATTTTTAGGGATAGTCAGTGAATTGTTGATGATCTCAATAGCTTTCTGAATGGAAATTAAAACATTCTTCATTTGAAATTGTTTCCCTGGGGTAGCCTGAGCAACTAACTAACTCAAAGAGTTTCAATTTTAAAAAAATAAATTGCACTTATGAATTTTCAACCCAAGTTATCAGACATAATTAACACATTCTCAGTGTCAGAAAGATAAATTATATCAACTTCACAATCTCAGACAAATATTGGGCATCTACTATATGTAGAAAATCAATTATGTTGCCATTCATGGACCTGTTCACATAATTTGAATACTTACTGAAAGTGTACATGAATACCAAGCATTCAATATATATGTGCTAAGTGATAGAATTACAGAATACAAAGGAAGAGCAGATATTTTGAGCAAAAGTCTATAATGAATTAAGTCTAGCATTTATTAATTTACTTATTTCTTGACAGTCCATGTTGACAACTTTATAACATATAGAATGTCTAGTGAAATTTCTTCAAAGAGCATAGTCTGAGAATCCAAGGAATGGTTCAATTTATTTTAGTACTCATGACATGACCTTATGTTAACTTCTCTGTGTCTTTATTTTGCCAGCTGTAAAAATGGGAATGCTATCTTGCCATATTTAGCTTTTGAGGAGGTTGTAATAATAAAATGAAATCCTAGAAATGAAATTTATTTGGGTTATTCCAGGTAATAGGTGCTTAGGAAATGTGTATCGAACTGATTTCTTAAGAATAATACCACTTGGGTAATGGTAATGATGAATTCAAAATAGCTATATGATATCTTTGTGCTTGAAAGCATGACATTTATAATAATTTTCTTATCAATAATTCATGATAATGTCTCTGTAGCTTACTTAATATTGGAATCCTGATATAGTCATACGATCTTTAACTCTGGTGCTGAATTGATTTTATTTATTTTTTTCAAATCAGATTTCAGTATCCTTTTTTCTTGGTTTTGTACTATAATAGAAAATAAACACGTCACATGTTAAAATGTAACATCAATTAAATGATTTTAAAATGTTAAATCAACATAGGAAAAAAATTTTTAAAAAGAAGAATGACAGACCTCCTGGTGGTCTAAAACAGAAATACCAAATGTGCTTTGATCTCCTGTGTAAGTGTTTTATTTTCTAACCCTGCTAACTTTGATTTTTGTTGTGTTCATTGCTATTAAACATTTTCATATTTAAATTTTAAAATTATGTAAATGTGTAGGTACCAGAAATTTTAGCAGTAGTTTCAAAAGTAATTACTTAGTCTCTCATGTCTCAGCCTAAAACTTAAGGTGAGAAATATTTCACCAGATCATCCTTTACAATTAATTTTCTACCTGGTTTCTTTTTTTATTATGAAATGACATAATCTAAAAAAAAAAAAACTATTTAGCTCATAAATATCATTTTTTAATGAACTGAAAATTTACTCATTGATTTAGCAGTGTTAGGCATTTGAATTAGGTTAAGAGTTCATCTCAGTTTTTTTTTGTCTTTTAACAAACCCTATTTTTGGTCACAGGAAGGCAAGTTTGTAAATTTTTTCGCCATGACAAATGTTGCTCTTTACCCATGTGTAGTTTATAGTTGTACAAAAATTGCCACTGTATTTTAATATATTTTTCTTTCCTTTGTGTATTACTCATGTCTTCTATGCAGACTCCCAGACCTTTAAACATCATCAAACAGAACAACGGTGAGCAGATCATTAGGAGACGGACGAGAAAGCGCCTTAACCCCGAGGCACTTCAGGTTGAGCAGCTAAACAAACAGCAGAGGGGTAGCGGTGAGGAGCAAGTCAATGGAAGCCCGTTAGAGAGGAGGTCAGAGGATCATTTAACTGAAGGTCATCAGAGAGAAATTCAGCTCCCCAGCCTGAGTAAATATGAGGCCCAGGGTTCATTGACTAAAAGCCATTCTGCTCAGCAGCCAATATTGGTCAGCCAAACTCTGGATATTCACAAAAGGATGCAACCTTTGCACATTCAGATAAAAAGTCCTCAGGAAAGTACTGGAGACCCAGGAAATAGTTCATCAGTATCAGAAGGGAAAGGAAGTTCTGAGAGAGGCAGTCCAATAGAAAAATACATGAGACCTGCGAAACACCCAAATTATTCACCACCAGGAAGCCCTATTGAAAAGTACCAGTACCCACTTTTTGGACTTCCTTTTGTACACAATGACTTCCAGAGTGAAGCAGATTGGCTGCGATTCTGGAGTAAATATAAGCTGTCAGTTCCTGGGAATCCGCACTACTTGAGTCATGTGCCTGGCCTACCAAACCCTTGCCAAAACTATGTGCCTTATCCCACCTTTAATCTGCCTCCTCATTTTTCAGCTGTTGGATCAGACAATGACATTCCTCTAGATTTGGCGATCAAGCATTCCAGACCTGGGCCAACTGCAAATGGTGCCTCTAAGGAAAAAACTAAGGCTCCATCAAATGTTAAAAATGAAGGTCCCTTGAATGTAGTAAAAACAGAGAAAGTTGATAGAAGTACTCAAGATGAACTTTCAACAAAATGTGTGCACTGTGGCATTGTCTTTCTGGATGAAGTGATGTATGCTTTGCATATGAGTTGCCATGGTGACAGTGGACCTTTCCAGTGCAGCATATGCCAGCATCTTTGCACGGACAAGTATGACTTCACCACTCACATCCAGAGGGGCCTACATAGGAACAATGCACAAGCCGAAAAAAATGGAAAACCTAAAGAGTAAAACCTTAGCACTTAGCACAATTAAATAGAAATAGGTTTTCTTGATGGGAATTCAATAGCTTGTAATGTCTTATGAAGACCTATAAAAACACTTCATAGAGCCTACCTTATCCAGTATAAAATCCTTCATTTATTTACCTTTTTTTTCCTTCTTTTCTTTTGATGTGTGGGTTACCAAGATTCAAAACTGAAATGAATAGTGGTCAATGGAAAAGGAAGATGGTAGCAATTAACATTTAGAACCTGAAAAATCAAAACTATTGTTGATAAAGCGTGCCATGACATATATCCCTGAGAAATACCTTTAGACCTCAGTTATTCTGGTTGTTCAGAAAGAATAAAATATATCTATACGTATGTATGCAATATATGTGAATACATTGCATACACATGTATATATAAAATGGTGATATAAGGGACTGACCTGATTACTTGTTGAGAAACTCAGAAATAGTGGCCTAATTTTTTTTTTTAATGATAACATGAAATCCTGCGCATAAAAGAGAGATGAAAGAGTTGCTCAGAGCTCTTTTCTTCAGGGCAGCTAAAAAAAAATGGCAAAAGTTGAATAGTGGACAAATGCCCTAAGTACCCTCATTGGCAAAATGGCGTATATGAATACAGAAATGCAAGTTGGGGTGAGGATTTTGTGAGGAGAAGCAGCAAGGAAAAAGAAGAGATGGTAGCAAAACGTCTTCAGCTAGTCCTGCCTATAATATTTATGTCCATTAGCTATGTCCAAATGCTCTACAGTTGTTTAGTTTGCAATATGGGCCAAGTTGGGCTCAGGTGTTTGCATTCTCATAAACACTGTCCTTAAAGCTTACGTAGTGATTTCACCTTGGCCTTTCTTTTCTTGGGTGAAGAACCAGTTCTTTTCTCAGACACTACTTGGTCACTAACCTCACCTGGCACAGTATAATGAAAGGAATCCCTTCAGTTCCAATAGCTAGATGAATAATAAGATCAGATCATGGGCTTGGTTTATAAAGGACATTATCTCCACAGGGTAACCTGCTGCATTTATTTATTTTTTTTTCTGGTTAAATATACTTTCCAAACTTTGTGGTCAGGCAGAGTCTAAGGTTACTTTTACCACAGACTGACAGTTGGTATATGTACTGGTCAATCCCTTCAGTAGATTTCTTCCAGGTTTAGCTAAATAGCATTAAATAGAATTCTTGGAAGTATGTCCTCATAGTACTTTTAATACTTAAGGCTTGTAAAACTATCCATGAAGGGAAAGCTCCTCAGCATAACTGCTCAGGGAAATAGGGCTCAATAACTGAACATTAAATAATTGGTTAAAGGTGCTGTTAGACGATCCTCAATGCTTGCTACAAGGATGTACAAGGACTGACTTTAATAATTTGCATTATATTGTCCCAACCAGTAGTTTATTATTATTGTTGTTATTATTATTTTGCCACGGAGATGTAGAAGATATTACAAGCTACTGGATGCACTGTCAGATTAACTTATTTCATTAAAGAAGTTGGGAGAACAAATAGAAAAAAAAACTTATTTTTCTAGTAAATATTAATGTATTACATTTCAAATAATGGTGCCTGACATATTGAATAATTATTTTCTACAGTGTACGTATGCAACAAAGATATTCCATCATGCATTAGAGTCAGTTCTGGCTCTGCCTCGCTGTTTACATTTGCAAATGTAGCAAACAAGGTAATGAAGCAACTCTTTCTATTGCAGTAGATATCTTCTTTTTGTGTGTGTGTGTGCTTTAAAATTGTAAACGGTAACATGAAATGAATGAAATTTCTTGATATAATGGTATGGAAAATAAGAAGGAAATGAAAATATTTTTATGCCTACTTAGGAAACAAAAGGGTAGCACTATTCATTCCAAGTACTTTTTTTTTAATTCTTAAGCTCTTAACTCACATTGTTATGCTTAAAATGATAAACATATATTCTCTTTTTATTGCTTTGTCTGTTTCAAATGAAACATTTCAGAAATTATTTTGATAAGTGCCATCGGACTACTTGGCACCCATGTTTTTATTGCATTCTGTAGTAGCATCGTGTTTCATTTTTACAATATTATTCAGTTGCTTTTTTTCATTTTGTTTGGGTTCCTTTCTTTTTCCACAGTGCAGGGTCTTAATCTCTTCAAGTTGGATGGCCAAGATTGCTCAACTGGTTCATGGATGTTTCAGTGAATGGATTTAAAATGTCTTTCAAATATTATGTTGTCATTTCCATCTTTGCATTTTTTTAACGTTCAAAAAAATCAGGACTAAGTCCTCTGCTTGAGTTTCATTGTGAAGGGTCCTATTCTTATCTCACTTACATCTCGCGTAGCTCTAATATTCTCATAAGTGAAAGGAAGAAGTGGCATAATTAGCACTTGCATTAAAATGATGGTATATCACTTTCTTTCTGATAGAATGTTGATACCCATATCTCAAAACTAGACTGACAAAATTGAGGGATACCAGAAGAGAGGTGCCTGTTCTAACCAACAAACAAAAATTTGTTCAAAGTTTTCTAAGGAAAATGATCAAAAGTCGTGCATAATTTTAGCAGCCTACAAGCAACAGTGTGTGTGAACACCTCACACCCAGCTCAATGCCAGAGGTTTTCACTCACTGGGGCAGTATTATAATATTTTGACTTGGATGGAACTATTGCTGAAATAATTTTTTTAGTGTGTTAGACATAAGTAGGCTGCTCAGTCTAGGTATGCATGCCTTCCTTACTATCCTGCCTTTTTACTCCCTCACAAAAGATACAGTAGCTATGACCAGCACATGGAATATCTTTAAAGAAACAAAACAAAACAACTATTATTGGGCATATTTATCTTCAGTCTACTTTCTGTATACATCTTAGATAGCATTGCTTTGATGAATCTTGTTCCACACACCTCATTCATTCTTATTTTTGTTGTTGTTGTTGTTTTTAGGCGGATGGGTGGGATATCGAAAAGGATTTTTTTAAAAAAAATCTGCATATAAGGTGACACTAAAAGTAAACCCCTTTTTTCCCTTTACTTGTAAAAATCTAGACTGCCTCTTTGTCCCATCTCTTAAGAAACAGTAAGATAAACAGTGATGAGGTTTGTTTGTTTTTTTGTTGTTGTTGTTTTGTTCTTAGCTTTCAGAATAAACTCATTTTGGATTGTGGTCCTCATGGTCTGTTTTGAAACAGGACTTTTCTTCTCAGTATCCCAAGGTACTGTTTTAGCGATTTTGCCGACATTGGCAAAGGACATTCCTATGCAGAGTACCTTTTGTTAGTGTGTCTAGAACATTCAACAACTGTGCATATCCTGAATAATAATTCTTATCAAATCTGATATGGACCAGTTCTATCCCTCCCTCTCCCTTTGTCCTTCTTTTTATCCTTCTGTCTCATACATAAAACCACATTTTGACTGTTGTTTGGGATGGAAATATAGTTTACAGCCAGCACACCTCTAAAAGATTGACTTTTGAGAGATACGCGCCTGTAAGTGTCCAAGAAAAGGATAGCACTCTACATGTTGACATGATCACTATGTAATACAAATGAGGGAAATATAGTGTGCCCAGTCTTCTCTACATGACATATTGAGATGTTCTGAAAAGTCTACTCTTAAGATAGTGATGTTTTGTTCTCAACTGTTCTCTTTTAGTGAAGGTAGATTTTAGAAAACAAGCATGGGGATTCTTTTCTAAGGTAATATTAGTGAAAAGGAAAAAAAAATATTACTCTTAACAGCTCTTTGTTGAAGCCTGTGGTAGCACATTATGTTAATGATTGCACATCTGCACATAATCTATTATGATCCAATGCAATTACAGCTCCAAAAATATTAAATATGTATATATTTTAAATGCCTGAGGAAAATACATTTTTCTTAGTTAATTGAAGATTATCAATGCTATAAAATAAAGGAATTATTAGCCTCTTGCTGTGTGGCTGCAAAGTATCACAAGGTAACCTGTCTTGACACCTCTGAATGCTTGTCTGCTGAGTCAGTGAACATTAAATTACTCCTAGGAGGTGAGATGGGGACCATGAAAGTTGGAATACCAAAGCAGGGCTGCTGGTCATTTGTATCCTATAACCCAGCCTCTGGTCTAAAGATTTGATAAAGCAATTTCTACCTGTCATTGAGGTGAAGTCCCCATTGAAAACTAAAGATGTCTTTGGTCATCAAGGTGGACAAAAAGTTGCTGTCTGCCTTGGATCAGATGAGAACACTAACTAAAACTCAAGCTGGACATTATGCTAATGTTAACATAAAAGGTAGGTACAATTATGCATCTGTACATGAGGAAAGGTTGAAAAGCAAAGTAGGAGTCCTTTGGAAGTCCAGTGTTATTTTTCCCAATGGATACTTTGACTAGAGTAGAAGGTAAGAGTCCTTCCTCCAAGAGGAATTTACTTTTGGTTTTCCATTGCAATTTCATTGGATGCTTGATACATGTGATCTTGATACCAATCATAGCATTGAGAAATCATCCAGGGAAAGTTGCATGAATATTCATAGTAATAAAGAGTTCTGGCAGCTGCTAGGCCAGAATTCTCTCCAGTTGATGATAAAGGAAATGGGAAATTCAGCATCAGCTCAACTGTAACAACTGGATTACATATACTAATGGGTTACACTCTAGAAAAGAAAAGTAGAGTTGCCTATTTCATGTTGTGTCCTACTCCCAGAGAAAAGAAAATCATTTTATTGTGGGATTTTTTTTTTTTAATATCCTTTGGAGAAAATAATCTTTTTTTATCCAAAATCCAGATCCTGACTTTACTTTTCCCTCAGCCTCTTTCACTCCACCTCCATTATGTGACCTACAGAAAGTCACTTGCAACCTCTTTGTGCCTCAGGTTCTTCCACTGTACAATAGTGAAAATAAATAAAGAAAATACATTATTAATAATAGTAATAATGTAGTAATTATTTGGAAAGCACTTTGAGGTCCTTGGCTGCAAGACACAGTACAAGTGCCAAGTAGTATTATGTAGCTAAGGAGCTTGTTTAAACCCTTAGCTCCCAAGGACCAGAAAAGGTTAGGATTGTTGTTTTATTTTTTGTCTTTGCTTTTTTTTTTTCTTTTGTAGATGAGCTGTAAATATTCTCACTATACAGTCTATAGTGAAGACTGTGGAAAGGCAAATCTATTACAAGGCTGATAAAAATCATAGTTTTAATGGCTACCAACAAGGCAACTAACACTGATAGTAATACTATGCCAAATTGCTTAAAATGGACTGTTTTGACAACAACATAGATGATTGGGTGGGGAGGGATGGGGTGGGTGGGAAACATCTCAAAATGCCAATGTAAATTTACCTTGCAGCAATATTCACCAGCAGAAATGTCTTTCATATGGAATGATTTCATGTTGCTAAGAAAAAAAAATTCAATTTGTAGTCCTGATTTGAACTTTAGAATGTTGGCTATTATTGTTCTGTCCTTACAACACGTGGAATTTTTTTATTTTATTTTATTTTTATTTTATTTTATTTTATTTTGGTTTTCATAGTGCATGTTCATTTCTACTCACAACATGTTCTTGGTGTATTTCTTATGCAAACAATCTTCAGGCAGCAAAGATGTCTGTTACATCTAAACTTGAATAATAAAGTTTTACCACCAGTTATAAATAATGGTGTTGGTATGGTTTATACAGATACACTTGCATACATATAGCTTCAAGAAATAAGGAGAGGAAGGGCTAGAGTGATTTAGTATGAAAAATTCATTTAGTTTTTGGACTGCTTGGCCCATTTGGGTTCTGGGACAGAATTTTTTCAACTAGAGATCCATGAGACTGGCTTTGCTCAGTTTTTAGTATTTAATTTTTCTATTCTAGTCAATTAAGATCAAAAAAATGTAGAAATGTGGAAAAATGTACAGAAATGGAGTAAAAAAACACCTGCCTTTGATGAGTTTACAATCTCAAGAATATATATGCCAAGATAAAAATGACACTTAAAGATTAAGAATTCCAATAAATATAATCATAAGAGAACACTAACGTTCTAAATGAGGATGGAGAAAACATTAACAAAGACTTGTTAGAGTCTACTAAATGGCATGGGTTTCATAATTAGAAGCAAAACTATCTAGATAAGAAAATAATTTTAAAATGTTTAAAATGAATCATTTTCAGTAAAATTAAGTTTTCTGTTAAGAGCATATTTTATTAGGTGAGGGAACAAATATTCATTAAGGGCCTGCTAAGTAACAGGCACTGTGCTAAGTGCAATTCAAATGGTATTTTATTTGATTCTTGCAAGACCATGTGAAATTTTACAGGTGAGGAAACTAAGGCAGTCATTCACAGAAACAGACAACAGAATTATTACTTGCTATTTGTTTAGGGTAGGGGAAGGAAGAGTGAGTTAGCACTCAGTCCTGTATGTTCAAGTTGCTGCTTCTCATTCACCAAATTCCTCCCTATTTCCCTTCGTCCTCTACTATTGCAGAGCTCAATTTGTAGAAAACTACTTTGTCCCTGGTAGTCTGATCAGAGGACGAGATGGGTAGGATTCCATTGTGTATCTGTTTGAGACTACAGTGCATCTCTGATTGTGCCAATAAGCACTAAAGCAATGAGTTTCTGGATAAGTAGCTATTTGATCATGTTCCTGGAACAATGACGCTTCAAACCACAACTTTGAAAGGAAAATAAATATGAACAGTACCATTCAATTTTTATGCAATTCCTTTTGTGCTTTTTCTGTCTCCTATAATTCTGCTCAATTCACCCCAATGGGGGGTGGAGGGGAAGCAGACTGACATATTCAAATTACCACCCTCATACCAGAAGATAAGACTCTAAAAAGTCCATAAAGGTAGACAAGACAGTGACAAATGAAATTTCTTTTCTCTTCTTGCACTCAAGTTACACAAAAATATCTGAGGGAAAGGGGAAATGAAGAAGATTTAAAATGATTGCAAATTGTTTTATGATTATAAATCACATAACTTCTTAAAAGGAAATAAAATTTATATTTAAAACTAGGTGTTATTTTAATTTCATAGTACCTGCCTATAAAGTACTTAAAATATTATCCTCATATTACTGTCATAATGTATATAGAATGTATATAGAATACATGATACTTACCAAGTATTTTCCAAACATCGGGTTCCAAAACAATATAGACAAAGGGGCATCATTTCCTTCAGAGTAGCAGTTCTCAAAGTTTGGTCTGTGGATCTCTGAGTGTCCCAGAAATCTTGTCAGGGGTCTTCAAAGTCAAGATTCTTTGTATAATAACACTGAAATATTTTGCCTATTGAAATATTTTTCTGTTTGTGTGAAACTGGATTTTCTTAATATATTTCAAACAAAATAACAAATCACAATAGATTCAAGGCAGAGGTAGATATGAGAAATCCAGTTGCCTTATATGAAGTCAGAAATTAAAGAGATATACAAAAATATATGAAACAATACTACACACTATTTTGTTTTAGAAAATTTGGTTATTTTTGCTTAAAAAGTTATGATAATGTATAATTGGTCTATTAGCATTAATTTAAAATGAATAAAATATTTTTAAAATTATGTTTTAATTTCTAATATGATATGCATTGATAATTATACCCATGTAAAGAAAAACCTCTTTGGACCTGTTAATAATTTTTAAGAATGTAAAGGAGTCCTGAAACCAAAAAGTTTGAGAACCATTGCTTCAGAAGAACCACAAAAGACTGGCAAAGCTTTTTGACAGAAAATGCTTATAGAAAAAGAATATAATAAATATCCCTAGAGAGATGGCAGTAGCAGAATATAATTTCTCAAATTGGAATGGGAAAAGTTTTGAGTGACAAACATTTCCCAGGGCAGCCTGGTACCTGCAAACATTCATTAAGTATCTTTATGGACTTCCTCCATGATAAGTACTGATCATCATTATGCTAACCTTCCACAATTACTGTTTTTAAAACCCTACTAAATGCCTTTCCTTATTTTTCATAAAGCCTCAAATGTCTTTGAAATTTACCCATCTGTTGAATATGAGCCATTTTATGTATTTGATGATGCTAAGATCAAATGTTCTTTTATTTTATAAACTTTTGAAAGGTATCTTTCTGGGAGGGCAACTAGATGGTTTAGTGGATAGTGACTGGGGCCTGGTGTCAGCAATACATGAGTTCACATTTGACCTCAAACATTACCTATGTGACTCTAGATGAGTCATTTGACCTCTGTTTGCCTCATTTTTCTCATCTGTAAAATGGGAATAATAGCACTGACTTTCCAGAATTGAGGATAAAATGAGACAATAATTGTAAAGCACTTAGCATATTGCCTGGAACAAATGAAGCATTATAAAAGTGTTAGCGATTATTTTTATTATAATTATCGTATGAATATTTAAATGGTATTTTAGTTTTGTTGAGGAAATAACATTAGCAATATAATAATTGTATCACACTTAGCACAGTACCTGGCATGTAGCACTCTAAAAATATTGGCTATTATTATTATTCAAAGAAATAACTATTTACATGGTATTTTATCCATGTTGAAAAAATAGTAGCAATAACTTAACTTCCATCAAAATTATTCTAAAAATTACAGAATAGAATAAGGTACTTTTAAAAAATTAATTCATCCTTCCTTTAACAATCGTTTTGTCAATCATCTATTCATACAGCAAGTATTATTGTGCCCCTCACTGTTCAAATGGGCCAAAGGGGAAGTGGAAGAAATATGCCTTGATCTGTACTATCAAGTAGTGTTTACTCTAACCTTTTAATAAAATATTTCATCTTCAGAAGTATTTTGCCTAAACTTCTTCATGGCAGTCAGGTCCCCACACTCCCCTTTGTCTTCCCAAATACATTTGAGTTTTCTTTCTTACTGTCCTCATATAACAAAAGTGATTCCTAGAAACCTAACAATTATATTCCATTATGTCTTTTGGAGAAGTTAAAAAAAGAAATACCATTCAGATGGGAAAAAAAAAAAGGAAATTCTCACAAAGGAGACACAATTTTTGGTTTAGTACAAGGTCCCATGCTTTATGACCATCAGTCTCCATTGACTTCTAATTCAATTCAGTTCTGCAAGTTTTTTTATTTTATTTTATTTTATTATTTTTTTAAAACTAGCCACTGGTTGTCAATTGACCTTTGAGGAGACACAAAGTTTGGATTCAACTTTATCTCTACCCTCGTGGTGCTTATAATTGAAGATGTAGATATAGTATATACTCATCAACAGAGAAAAGTCTTGCCCTGTATGACAAATGAGGTCAAAGACAACGCCAAGAAATCCAAGTAAAGTGAGGCTTCAGATGGGAAAGGTTGGAAGAGTTGTCTTAAGACAGAGAACTGAAACATTAGGATTTTCTAATCTAAGGTGTTCCTCCACAACATTCCAGAGAACGAATCTCTTGTTACGGCTAAGTAATGGGATCAAAATCTTTGTCTTATGCTAATTAAAAAGAAATACTGAACATGATGGAAAGGCATAATGAAAGTGGTGTGTCTCCTTTCCCTTTCATTGACAACTAATGGCAAACATGTCAGAGTGGCAGGGTTCCTAAAATGATGGAGATTATTTCTAAACTAATGCTGATTTGCCCTTATTCCCCTCTAGATACTTAATTTAGGGATAAAACCAACCTTTCAGAATCTCTTTTGCAAATAATGTGCTTAAGGAAATCCACAGAGGTTTATTTCATAGTGTGATTAGACTGTAAATTCAAATTTAGATGACTTCCAAATTGACATCTGTCATCACCGATATAGGTACAGCTCATTTTAGGCAAAACTAATGTGAAAAATCTATATTTAATCCAAAGATATATCAAAGTAAGGTGAAATTGGAAGAAAACAGATGGAATATTTTCCTTTATAAAAAGAGACCTCTGGTTTTTACTAGAGTGGCAAGATTCTGAAAGTTAAAATATGATTTAATTAAACAAAGAATATATATTTTACTTACATTTTCAGAACAGCAATCTATGCCTCCAGATGTAACAATCTTGTAACTAATACATGAAGTGAACAAAACTCTAGATTTGGAGTCCAAGACATTATTTTTGAATCCCATTTCAGCCATTTATTGCTTAAGATACCTCGGGCAAGTCACTGTCTGGCCCTCAGTTTCCTTATCTGTGAAATGAAGGCTTTGGACTAGAGGAAGTTCCTTCCATTTCTAAATCAAGGATCCTATGTTCTCATTTAAATGTCTTAAAGCATACTATTTCAATAGGTAAAATATAAGTAAAAGTTTCTTTTAAGTCATGGTGATCAATCTGGTTGTGTGTTTAGAAAAGTCACAAATTCTATAGGACTTGAAAATGTGGAAAAAGTGAAATTAACTTCCTTAATGCAGGCCTTCAAGCCTTCTTACCTCAATGATCTATATATTTCAGAAAAATATATACTTCAATTTACTTCTTTTCTTATTTGAATCATTTTGCTCAATGTTTACTGGGGGGGGGAAGAGCTGATTGAGGAATAAGTAGCATTTGTATTTTTAAGGTTTGCAAAGTACTTTACCTATGTTATCTCATTTGATCCTCACAACAACCCGGGGAGGGAGGTATTATTATTTCTACTTGATAGATAAAGAAACTGAATTTTGGAGGTTAATTTGCCCCAGTCCCACAGCTAGTAAGTATCTTAAGCAAGATTTGTATTTAAATCTTTTTTATTCCAAATCCATCACTCTATGCACTATGCCATCTAGCTGCAATGAGGATAAGTTCAAAATGATTGCATCATATACTTTGGAAAATATATACCTTCTACTTTTCTGGAAAGATTTTATGAGCAGATTACTATAGGTCATGTATTCCATTGGAGTCAAATGCCCTTTTACAGGCTAATTTAGTAAGATAAATAAATCATTCTACTCTTTATCATTCTATTCTTATTCACTCTGGGGAAAACCCATTAAGAGTATCAGCGATACATAATTTCCAATCACCAGCAAATACTTTAGGGATCTGAAATTTCATCTCTGTAGGTAATCTAGCCACCAATACAAATCACAATCCCTTTTTAAACTTAATAGAAAATCTCATAAAGTTGCTGGGCCTCAAAAAATCCACAGCCAATCTGAGGTCGAACCTCATATTTACTAAGCTTATCCTTGGACAAAAGACATCCTGCATATCAGGGGGCCATTTTTTTACTTTCTCACTGGGAAAGATCTGCCAGAGTTTGATCTTCCATTAGCTTTAAAGAATCCAGTGTCACCCATAAACCACAATGAGGTATGAGAGGAAAAATTAGAAGAGAAATTTCTTAAATTGGAAATTTATTTTCCAGAGATAATATGGGCTCTAATGGTACCATAGGTGATTTCTCATGTAACTAGGCCTTTTCTTTTGGGTCATTTTTTTTTTTTTGAACTAGAGACTAAATTACAGTAGGGCTTATAACACAAATGCCTGTAATAGGAGGTCATCTGTTCCACCTCCCTTGTTTTACAGTTAAGAAAACTGAGGTCCTGAATCATTAAGTGACTTGTCTAATATCACACAGGTAGCAATTAGCAGAATTGAGATTACAACTCAGGCACTCTTAAATCCAAATCCAGTGCTTTTTCTAATGTATCAGATTATCTCAACATTGTTTTGCAAGTTTCAAGAAACAAAGTAGGAGAATAGGGACAATCTCTATTATCTTATAATAGGTAGAAGTTTTGGTCTCAAATTTAAAATATTATATCAAGATACTAAAGTTAAGATGATACACAAATTCTAATTACCCTTTAAGTCTAATAATCCTTGTGACTCGAAAACTGCTTGCTATAATTTCAGAGCCGCATATGTGGCCTAAGTACACAATGGATTTTGTTGTTGTTGCTGTTATTAATAAAATAATTAAAACATCATCCAGTTTTCTGACATAATAGTTAAACTGATTGGAGGCAGGAAGAGTGTTTAAAGTCACTGCATTAATACATAATATATTCTTTATGGAAATGAATCAAAATCTTTTAGCTACACCAAACAAAATGAATTTTATTGGAAAGTCATTGTTAAATTGAGACTTTCATTTAGTAACTGAAATCAAGATTTAGGTAGACTAGATTTAATTAAAATCCACCATAGTTCAAATGCTTTAATGATAATAACTGACATTTGTATAGTTTTATATAACATTTGAAAAAATGCTTTATATTCTGTATCTCATACCATATTCCCCTTTATAAAATGATGAAACCAAGATTCAAAGAGGTGAGGTGACTAGTTCAGGGTTACAGAACTAGGATAAAGCCCAAGATATGCCTTAATCCCAGCTCTCCTAGACTCGAAATCAATTCCTCTATCCACTAAGACATGATACTTCATTTAAAACAAAACAACTAACAGTTTGTAGGCCACACAAAACACTTTTCTGACTTCAATACGAGAAAACAAATTGGGAAGATATCTCTCCTAATTATGTGAGCAGTTAAATATTCATCAATTGCTCTAGTTTGCTAACTATATCTAATATTTTTATCTAAACCTGTGATTTCATTGATATGGGAAACTGACAGTAAGGCTGGATCTCTATTAATTATATGATATTGCTTCATATCTCCTCTCTCTCTCTCTCTCTCTCTCTCTGCCTCTCCATCCACATATAAATCTAAGAATATATATAATATAAATGGATGTGTGTATATTTATATGTGTATGTGTGTGTGTTTCCCCTGTCTTCCAAGCTTATTGATACCCATGTGTTTATGTTTGGTTAGAGACCCTAATTTAAGGTTACTACCTTTTTCTTGAAAAAAATAACAACAATGAACTAAACATGGAAGCATTATTTTTGTTCAAGATAGTATTCTCAGAATATTTTTTGCTGGTTTATCTTCCATTTTGTTCTTTAAGAAATTTTTTCTGGGTTAACAACTTTTTCTGCCTATGAATGCACATAGGCTTCACATCAAGCCATTCTCTAATGGCCTATAATGGTATTATTGTAAAATCTATAATAGTAGCATCTAGACTTTGTCTGTGAATTTGGAACTTATTTTATAGACTTCTTTATCATTCCTTCTCATTCCATTATCACTCAAGATTTTAACATCCATGTTAATGAACATTCTGACACTTTCTTCAATTCTTCAGTTCTGTGACCTCCATCTGTAAACCAGAGATCACCATCCCTTAAAATGCTCTGTCAAGAAATTTCTGAGCATACAAGTCCCCCATCTATAATCTTTTCTTCCTCTTCTTACTCTTTCTGTATGTTACCTTTGGTCTCTTGATTTCTCATTATTCTTGCAGTCTGTCTATTTATTTAATGAGCATTTTATTTTTCCAATTATATGTAAAAGCTATTTTTATCATGCATTTTTTAAAATTTTGAGTTTCAAATTCTCTCCTTCCTTCCACACTCTCCTCATTGAGAATGCAAGCAATTTGATATAGGTTATACATATGCAGTCATGCCAAACATATTTCTATATTAGTCATGTTGTGAAAGAAAACACATACAAAATATAGAAAAATAAAGTTGTTTTGTTTTTTTTTTAAGTATGCTTTGGGGCAGCTAGGTGGTGCAATGAATAGAGCACTGGCTCTGGAGTCAGAAGGACCCAAGTTCAAATCCAGGATCAGATACTTGACACTTAATAGCTGTGTGACCTTGGGCAAATCACTTAACCCCAATTGTCTTGCCTTTTCCATTCACTCCCCCCCCCCCCCAAAAAAAAAAGGATACTGCAATCCACATTCAGACTTCATTAGTTCTTTCTCTGGAAGTGGATAACATTTTTCACCATGACTGCATTGGAATTGTGTTGGATCATTGTATGGATGAGAATCTTTCTATGGTCAGGTTTCTTTTCTTTTCTTTTTTCTTTCTGTTTGTTCATTTTTCCAGGTGATTTCTCAACTTTTAACCTATGTTAAAGTTGGATTCTGCTCCTGTGGTCAAGGGAGAACTGTCCCAAGCTTCAGTTTTTAGTTTTATTTTGGTTTCGTTGTGTTTTTTTGTTTTTGTTACTGTTTCCAGTGCAATCTCGGGGGACCTATAAGTTGTGAGTTCTTCCAGGGTGTTACTATCTAAGAAAAGACATGGTTACTGCTGTGCTGGACTATGTTCTTATCTATGAGTGAGCACAAGCATTTTTTTTTCTACTATGGAACTATCAGTAGGGGGAATGGAATTATGATCAGGTTTCCCACTCCTCTCTGGCCATACTCTCTCCTAGGCTAGTTAGTGCTCCTGTGCACGGTGGAACTGTAACCAGACACCGTGTATGGGCAATGCTACAAAGTCCTCTGTACCCAATGTTCCCAATGTCAACAAAGGGTCCCCTGTAATCTTCTGATCACTTGGCTGACCCTCTTACCATCTGAGAGCTGAGAAGTCTAGAAGTTTCCACACCCTATTCAGTCTCCCCCAAGACCTGCTACTGGCTTATTGGGGCATGCTTGCAATGGACTGGGCTCCACTTTCATTTCAGTGAGAGAGACTTTTCCTGATGACCTTCTAAGTTGCCTTGGGCTACAAAATTGTTTTATCTCTTCTTTTGAATGATTCTGCTCCTCCAGAATTCACTTTGAACTGTTATTTTGAAGTTGTTTGGAGGGGAATTTAGGAGAACTCAGAATCCCTGCTTTTACTCCACTATCTTCTCTACTCTATTCTGCTATCACTTTCTTCTCTACATGAGACTGAGTCTATGGTCAGTCATTTCATTAACATCCATTCTCCGCTTTTAAATCCATTACCTCCTGAACTTTTCTTCGTCTTCACCCAGCTAATCTTCAATCCAAGATAACTCTTATCATTTGCCTCCTCTCCTTTCACAGCCAACTTTACCAAATACTACTAGAGGAACTTACAAATTTCTCTGACAACATGAACCTCCCCTCAACACTTCTTCCACCCACTGAGATGGCAAACAATGCATCAGTTTTCATATGAAATTATGCAAAACATATTTACATATTAGCCATATCACAAACAAGCAAGAAAATTATACTTTGATTTGAACCCAGAGTTCATTAGTTTTCTCTCTGGGAATGGATAGCATTTTTGCATCATGAGTCTTTTGGATCAGAGAAGCAGAAACTTTCACACTTGATCACCATTACTGTGCCCAACGATCTCCTGGCTCATCTCATCTCACTTTACATCAATTCATATAGATTTTTTTTTTCTGAAACCACCTCCCCTTTGTCATTCTTATAGCACAGTATTTCTCCATCACAATCCAGTGCCACAACTTGTTCAACCATTCCCCTACTGAAGAGTATTTTAACAATTTCCAATTCTTTGCCACCACAAAAAGAGCTACTATAAATATTTCTGTACATATAGGTCCTTTTCTTTTTTCTTTGAACTCTTTGAGGGTGTAGACCTAACAGTAATTTTGCTGGATCAAAGAGTATGTAATTTTATAGCCCTTTAGAAACAGGTTCAGATTGTTCTCTAGAATGGTTGGACCAATCCAGTACTCCACCAATAATTTATTAATATACTGATTTTCCCTCTTTTTCTCTAGCATTTTTTGTTTCTTATAGGTATGCAGTGGTACCTCAAAGTTGTTTTAATTTGCCTTTCTCTAATCAAGAGAGATTCAGAACATTTTTATATGACTATCGATAACTTTGTTTTCTTTTTCTAAAACCTGCTTTTTCATATCCTTTGATCATTTATCAATTGGGGAATGGCTCTTATTTTTAAAAATTTGACTAGTGCCCTATATATTTGAGAAATGAGATTTTTATCAGAAAAACTTTTTTGTAAAATGTTTGATATTATTTAATTCTTGATGGTACCTTTTAGCAAAATGTAGTTTCCATGATTATTTCTTTCAAATAGGTCTATTTTCACTTTTGATTTGTCTGAGATCCTGATTCTCATATCTGTTCACTTCACTTAAGTAGAAATATAATAAATTCTGCTCTAGCCCTTCATTTACACTCTGTGCATTTCTTTCTGTCCCAAGTGTATCTATTATATACAATAGATTGTTGGATTCTGGTTTCCATTCGATTCTACTGATTTGCTTTCTTTCTATAGGTTAACTCATCTCATTTACATTCACAGTTATAATTATTTACTATGCAACTTCCTCCATGCCATTTTCCTCTGCTTATCCTCCTCTCTCTCTTTTCATCCTGTCCCTCCTCAAAAGTCTATTAAGCTTCCAACCACTGCCTCTCTTAATCTGTCCTTCCCATCCTATCTTGGCTAAAATAGATTTCTGCATGCAAGTGAATGCACACACACACATACATACACATATGTATAGGTGCACATATAAGCACATCTGTATGTGTGTATATATACATACACATACACACTCTTCTCTCTTTGAACCAATTCTGATGAGAGTGAATTTTAAGCGTTTTGTGCTACTACCCATCCGTTTTCCTTTTCACTGTAAAAGCTTTCCCTTGTGCAACTCCTTTATGTGAGAAAATTTGCCCCATTCTACCTCTCTCTTCCTGCTTTTCCCATTGAGTCCCTCTTTCTCTACACTGTTCTGTCTCTGTCCCTCCCTCTCCCTCTCTCTCTCTCTTTCTCTCTTTATTTTTTTTTTGGGGGGGGGATGGAGATATCGTGTCAACATAATCAATTCACAGCCAGGCCTTCTGTCTATTTAGACTCCTTCTAACTGCAGTAATAATGATCAAGTTTTTAGGAATTACATGTATCATCTTCCCATACAGGAATATAAACAATTAAACTCCACGTAATCCCTTGGGATTACTCTTCTCACATTTGCCTTTAAGTTCATGCTTCTCTTGATTCTTTTGTTTTAATGTCAAATTTTCTATTATGCTCTGTTCTTTTCATCAGAAATGCTTGAAAGTCCTCTATTTCATTAAATATCCATTTTTCCTTGAAATATGATGTCTAAACTCTTTTTTAATGGTTTTTTAATAGTTCAATCATTCTTAAATTATACCTCCTTCCTCTGTTTTCCAGCTTAATAGCTTTTTCTCATGTAATATTTCACATTTTCTTCTATTTCTTTCCATTTTTCTGACTTCATTTTATTATTTTTGGAAGTTTCATGGAATCGTTAGCTTCTATTTGTCCAATTCTAATATTTAAGAAATTATTTTTAATAAGCTTTTGTATCTTTTTTCCCCTCATTTGTCTTGTTTTGCTTTTTAAGGACTTCTCTTGTACCTCTTTTACCAAGTTATTATTTTTCTTTTCATCATTTTCTTACATCACCATCTTTTCTTTTGCTAATTTTTCCTCTATCACTTCTATCTTTTTCTTTAACTCTTCTAGGAATTCTTCCTGGATTGGGCCCAGTTAGCATTTTTCTATGAGGTTTTACTTATAGTTTTTATTTTTTTAATATTCTTTTCTTATTATTAGTTTATGTCTTGGTTTTCCTTGCCATCAGAGTTGCTTGTTTATGTTCGTGTTCTTTTTTGTTGTTATTTGCTAATTTTTATCATTTATTTTTTTTATTTTGAACTTTATGTTAACATTGGGATCTGCTCACCTCAAGATGAGGAGGTTCTGTGTCAAGCATTAGGTTTGTTGGTTTTTTTTGCTACTATTTTCAGAGGCATTTTTAGGGGTCTACAAGTCTTCAGTGCTTCCAAGATGGTGTTGTTCTGGGAGAGGTGAGATCACTGTTCTCCTGATCTGTGCTGTGGCCTTTACCCAGGAAGGATCCCTACACTCTTGCAGCCACAACTACTAGCATCCTTTTTGGCTCTTGTACTATGATGAGATCACCTATTCTCCTAAAACATCAAGTGCTAGAATACCTCTTGTCTCTAGAATTGTGATGAGTGCCCTTGCTCCTTTGTAATGAATTATAAGTGCTTCTTTCTATTCTGGAATTGTGACCCAGAACTACTTAACGACAGTAGAGTCACCAATAAGCACCATATGTGCTCAGGGCCCCCAAAGAGTTTATTTTTTCTGACCAGTTGTCTGACTCAGTTACCATCTCTGGGCCAAGAGCTCCTAAAGCTGCTGCTGTTTTTGTGATTGCCTCCAAGGCTTGCTGTTGTGCTCCTACTATGTTCTAGGCCTGTGCCCACCCAGTTATTATAGACCTTTTTGGTAGACCTTCTAAAGCGGGAAAAATGTCTTCATTTGACTTTTTGTTGGCTCTGCTACATAAAAATTGAATTTGATGCATTATTATAAAATTGTTTAGAAGGAAATGTAGGGGGAGTTCAGCTAGGTACTGGCCTGTAATCTGCCATCTTGTCTCCACCTTTGTACCTTCATTGTTAAATTGTACTCCTATTGGTCATATTTTAGCAATTCAAATGAGATTTATATTTGTGTGTGTGTATATATACGTATACATGTATGTGTATATATATACACATATATGCAAATATAGCTGTAACCATTAAAACACTACAAATGTGAACTATTATTATTGTTATCATTATTGTTCACTGTTAAGTCTCCCATAATAGGTACTTTAATTATCATTCTCTTTAAATATCTAATTCTAAACCCTTCTCCCTAAATTTTAGCAAATGATCTGCTCTCCCATTTTGCTGGAAGAACCCTTCAAACTAAATTTCACTCAACTCTACTTCTCTAATCTACTCAATGTTATCCTTCCCCTGCTCTTTCTACTTAATCCATAAAGAAGATAAAGTTTTCTTCCTTTGTATAGGTAACTCCTCAATCTGTGCACTCAATCTCATTACCTCCTAAGGCCTTTTTTCACCAATTATCACCTATTTTACTAGCATCTTTAATCCCTTGACCTCTAATTCCTCCTCCCCATCCCACTATAAATTTGATAAAAACAACCGCAAAAAATACAATTTTTCCTTTACTTTGCCACCCCTGAAGCTTTTAACCCATCAATTTTGCTTCCTTTTACTATCATGCTTCTAAAAATCCCTTCATTCATCAGTCTTTTGCAATCTGTCTTCCAACTGTCTTTTTTAAAAATTTTTTTTTATTAAATCACATGTTTATTTATTTTTAATTTACAAGATTCAGTTCCACATTCACTTGAGTTTCAGATTTTCTCCCCTCCCTTCCCCCCCCCCTCCATGTTGGCGTGCAATCATGTATAGGATCTGCAGATACTTTCACATTGTACAATAGTTTGGTTCTATAGAAGGGTTGTAACCAATGAGTGGTCACTGGGAAAAGAAAAAAAGAAGCAAGACCAGACATGAAAGAGAACAATAGCGTGTTTTGCTTCAGTCTCCATTTAAACTATAGTCTTTCTATATCTTTCTCTGAGTTTAGATATCTCCTTCCATCCTGAGGCTTGTAGAATTGTCTTTAGCTGTGCGTTGT
>CM053587.1:258792497-258809353 GCA_028646515.1 Pseudochirops corinnae | reverse complement strand
CTATTTTCCAGGTCAGTAGTTTTTTCAAGGAGATATTTCACATTGTCTTCTATTTTTTCGTTTGTTTGGATCTGTTTAACAGTATCTTGATTTCTCATAAAGTCATTTGCTTCCATTTGCTCCACTCTAATTCTAAAGGAATTATTCTTCTCAGTGAGCTTTTGAGATTCTTTTTCCATCTGGCAAATTTGGCTTTTTGAAGCATTATTCTCCTCATTGGCTTTTTGGGCCTCTTTTGTCATTTGAGTTAATCTATTTTTTAAGGTGTTATTTTCTTCAGTCAGGTTTTTTTTTTCTTGCATCATTCTCATTTCTCTTCCCAATTTTTCCTCCACTTCTCTTATTTGGTTTTCAAAATCTTTCTTAAGCTTCTCTATGGCTTCTAGGCAGTCTTCATATTTTTTGGAATCTTTTGGTGTGGGTGTTCTGACTATGTGGTTTTCCTCCCATTCTTTTGATCCTTTTTGTCCCCAAAGAAAGAATCTAAAATTTGGTTGATGTTCTTACTTTGCTTCCTTTGCCTGCTCATGTTGTCAGTGAATTACTTGATTTTTTAGCTCTGTGGAACTCTGCTTCCAGAGGGGAAAGCTCTGTCCCAAATTGCTGGGATTTTCACAGCCTCTGGAGCTATTAGCAGGCTGCTGCAGCTCCCACCAGCTTTGGCTCCCTGAAAATGCAACCCAGGACCACCACCCAAGATCACGATCCAGATCCAGGCTGCTTAACGCAAGAGCACTTAGCCTCTGAAAGATCGCTTGGCCCCTCTGCATTCTGCAGGCTGGGAGCTCTGAAGCAGCCACATGGAGGCAGCTGCAGGGCTGCTTCTGCTGCTTCCTTGCCCTGGAGGCGGTTCAGCTGGCCCACTTTTCTCCCCCAAATTAAGCTGAGTTCCACTCACCTTTTACTTAATCCTTGTTTCTTATGGCTTGATAATCCTGGAAATTGCCACAGCTGCCCCTTATCCACTCTCCTGAAGACTCCAGCTGTGGCTCAGCCTCACCACCCCAGGGCCAAACCACGGTTTCAAGCCAGACTGGTTTTCTGCTCCCAGTGTGCTGCGATGAGCCCTTCCTGCTGAGCTGCCTTCAGCAGGGGATGTGTTTTTCTGTATTTTTGTGAATTTTGGAGCCTAAAATTTGTTTAGAGTCATATATTATGGGTATTTGAGGTGGCTATATGAGAGCTGCAGAACCTTGTTGCTTCTAGGCCACCATCTTGGCTCTGTCCCCCTCAAGCATTGTTGATGAAAAAAACAGAGCTGAACAGAAAATCTGACTTTCAAATACAAGAAGCAAGAGAAGGTAAACAGGAAAAAGAAATTATAAGGAACTTATTAAAGTTGAGCTATTTGCATTCCTACATGGAAAAATGATCATTGTAACTCATGAAACTTTTTCTCAGTATGAGGATGGTTGTAGGGAATATAAATGTATATATTTATAGTGTCTCTAATGAAGGCTTCATTCCTAAAATATATAGAGAACAGAGTCAAATTTATAAGAATACAAGTCATTTGCCAAGTGATAAATCATCAAATGATATGAACAAGCAGTTTTCAGATGAAGAAATTAAAGCAATCTATAGTCATATCAAAAAATGCTTTAAATCAGTATTGATTAGAGAAATGCAAATCAAAACAATTCTGAGGTACCACATCAGACCTATCAGATTGATTGATTAGTATGACAAAACAGGAAAATGATAAATGTTGGAGAAGATATGGGGAAATTGGAACACTAATGTATTGTTGATGGAGTTATGAACTGATCCAACCATTCTGGAGAGCAATGTGGAATTATGCCCAAAGGGCCATAAAACTATGCATACCCTTTGACCGAGTGATACCACTTCTAGGGCTTTATCCCAAAGAGATCATAAAAGTGGGAAAAGAACCCACATGTACAAAAATATTTGTAGCAACTCTTTTTGTGCTAGCCAAGAATTAGAAATTGAAGAGATGTCCATCAATTGGGGAATGACTGAAGAAGTTATGTTATATGAATGTAATGGAATACTATTGTGCTAATAACACAATGATGAACAGGCAGACTTCAGAAAAATCTAGAAAGACTTCTATGAACTGATGCTGAATTAAGTGAGCAGAACATTATACAGGAGATGAGGAAACTGATGTAAACAGGGTTAAGTGACTTGCCCAGGATCACACAGCTGGTACATGTCTAAGGTCAGATTTGAACTGAGGTCTTCCTGACTCCAGGCCCAGCACTCTATCTACTATATCATATACATACACACATATTCTGTCATTTCAGTCAGTCCTTCTGGGGCCTATTACCTCCTTCCAAACTTTTGTTGGTCAAAGACATGTCTACTCACCCTGATTAGGTGAGCAAGGAGTCACAAACTATAATACTTCCAGTAAAATTGTGGGCTTCTGGATTATTTATTATCTACCCCAACATTACTCTGAAAAATCCACCATTCTTAACCATTTACCCTGCTACTATGATTTCTACATGACTGGGCATTGCCATTGGATCTATCTTACACCATTATGATTCCTAAGCCTTGTACCCTAAGTCATAGGAATTTCCCATTTGCCCTGCATCTAATATGAGTTGTTTCTTAATATATGAGTTGTTTCCTCCAATTAGAATGTGAATTTTAGGGGAGTAAGGGCTGTCTCACTTTTCTATTTGTGTTCCCAGCACTTAGCAGGGTGGTTGTTGCATGGTAAGGCATTAATGATTTTGCATTTCTATTTAATTTAATTTCATTAGATTTAGCCTAATGTTCTAGCCTATTAAAATCTTTCCAAATCTATTCTTTCACAAATTGTATTAGCTAGAACTATTCATTTTGTGTTATATGCAAATTTGGTAAGCATTTCAACTCTCTTTACCGGAATCATTTCTAAATATGCTAAACAGTACAAAGCTGATCATAGATCGGATCCTCAGACCACTCCAGCGGGTGCCCTGTTCCAAGGTGACATTGAACCATAAACAACTAGTCTTTGGAGAGCTTTTTATTGAACAACTTCTAAATCTACCTAAGTGAACAATTTATTGTGTGGCCCGTTCTTCATCCACACATTCTCTGTCATTTCTACAAGAACAGCAAAAGGCATTACTTTTCAAATGTTTTATTGAAAGATAGATCAATTATATCTTCAACATAATCATCAACTACCAGGTTAGTAACCCTATCAAAAAAATTAAATAAGGTTATTCTGAAACAATATGAATCCAAAAGTCCATCATAAAATACTTATTAAGCACATACTTATGTACCAGGCACTGTATCAAACTTGACTGATACAGAGAAGAGAAAAAATAGTCCAACCCTTCAGGTGGTCAAATTATTTTGGGGTAGGCAACATGAAAATATATTTTGTATATTTTATATTTCTCATATAAGACATAGAGAGAGTAGATGGGAGATAATTATTCCTATCCATTCTTAATGAAGCTAGGAAGTCTCTTTACAATCTCTGTGTCCTTATCTAAATGCTCACTAATTCTACAATGCATTACTAACTAGAACAATACATTCTAAATTTTTGATGGAATAAAAATCATTCACTACTATCTGTAATTTGCAGATTCTAGCCTCTGTTTTTTCTTTTTTGTAAATAAAGATAGTTATCCCTCTCTAATCCTGTAATATCTTTCCTGTTCTCTATGATTTTTTTAAGATCAATAGCAACAGCTCAGTAAATACATTTGCCAATTATTTCAGTACTCTAATGTGTAGTTCATTTTAACCTGTTGATTTGAACTCATCAAGGGCAGCTAAGTAACCTGTTAATCTTTCCCTAGTTATCTTTAATATCTTTTCCCTTTTGGCATTTTTACTTTGTCATTTTTAGCACAAGAACTACTCTTTACAGAGAAAACAGAACCAAAATGAACTGAACAGCTCTTCATTTTCTCCATTGTCAGTTATCATCATCTCATCCAAGCTGATTAGAATCTTATCCCTTGTTTAATTCTCTTCTTCTCCCCAATATAAATAAAACAACAGCAGCAATAAAAATTTTTTGATGTTCTTAACTGACCTTGACAACCTCAGACCATTGTAATCTTTGCTATTTCTGATGCTGTTCATACAACACTGTCATTTGTAGTTATCCTCTGTTATCTGCTCTTGCTTCCCTTTTACTTTTTTTCCATTTATTGTTCAATGAATTATTGATACATACAAATCAATTATCCTTAATACAACTCCACCATTTATTATCCATTAGAATAATTTTTCTATGTTTCAAAAGTCTGTTCTTGAGTTTTTCATGCCTCTTCAGAACTGTATTCCTTTTTCCTATGGGTATTCTGAACCCTTACAAAGTCTGCCTTCCGTGGAGCAGTTGGGTTGTGTAGGGATAGAGCCCTGTCCCTGGAGTCAGGAGGACCTGAGCTCAAATCCAGCTTCAGACACTGGACACTTACTACCTGTGTGACCCTGGGCAAGTTACTTAACCTCAAATCCCTCATTTCCTCCCTTCCCCCCAAAAAAAGAAAAGAAAAAAAACTGCCTTTCCAAAATATGCAGTTCAAGTCTGACTATACTGGTCTATCCTCTCCATTTCTATTACAAATTTTAAAATGGAGCAACCACACATCAATTGCCCTTTCCACTCCAGCAAGTTTCTCAAATTCAATACTTCTAAAAAAAAAAGTTTTCTCTTCACCTGTATCAGATCCTGATAAAAATTTCTAGTTGTAATATATGATAATATCTCTATGCCAGGCTTGTGATTTCCGCCCCGCCCCCCAAACTACTCATCTATTTTATATTTCTGTTCGAGACTTTTAAATTATATTGCATGGCAATACTGGTGTTTCTTACCACTCCCCTGATCTCTAGTCTCACATTTCTAGATGCCTATTATACAGTAATCCAGGGTTACTATTTAGTTGTCACCATGGACTCTTCACTCTCTTTCACCACATATATTCAATCTGCTAGCAGGTCCTCTCTATTTTACCATCATAACATCTCTCTCATATAGCACTTTCTCTCCCTCTGGCACTTGTACCACTCCAGAGCAGGCCTTCCTCACCTTGGGCCTGGACTATTTCAATAACCTGATGGTTGGTCTCCCTGGCTCAAGCCTTTCCCTGCTCCAGTCTATTCTCTACTCAGATGTCAAATTGATCTTCCTGAAGAACAAGCCTACCTATTTTCCATCATCCTGTCCATTCAGTAAACTCCAGCGGCTACCTATGGCCTCTAGAATCAAATATTAAATTTTCCATTTGACTGTTAAAGCCCTCCAAAGGCTGACCTCTTCTTACCTTTCCAGGTTTCTAACTTACATACCTTCCTTCCCCTACTCTGTGATTCAGTGGCAGTGGCCTTCCTGTTCCATTAGAAATTCCCTCTCCTAACTTAGGGTATTTCCCTGACTGTTCTCCATGCCGAAAGTAGTCTTTCCATTCATTTCTACCTCCTAGCTTCCCTTACTCCCCTCAAGACTTAGCCATGGTCTTACTTTTGGGTAAAAGCATTTCTTTGTCCACTTTAATGGAGGACCTGTCCTTTGTTGATTGTTCTCAATTTATCCTATATATATTTTTGATTATACATTGTTGTTTGTTGTCTCCACCATTAGACCTTAAACTCCTTGAGAGCAGGTACCATGTTATAGCTTTCTCTGTATCCCAAGTACTAAGATCATTTCATGGCCCATAACAGATTCTCAATAAATGCTTCTTAACTTGATTTCACTCTTGATTTTTACCCGAGTGGTGTCCATGATACTTCTTCTCTCTCATACCAAATTTCCACACACGAGTATATCCTCTTAATATACAATGCTCTCTTCTCTCTCTGTCTGTCTCTCTCTGTCTGTCTCTCTCTCTCTGTCTCTCTGTCTCTCTCTGTCTCTCTGTCTCTGTCTCTGTCTCTTTCTCTCCTTCTTCTGCATCAATTTATGCTATTTATTTTAAACTTTTTCAAAGTTATGTTCTAGTTTTGGAGCTCATTCCAACAAGTTTCACTGAATTTTGGATTCAGTTTTACAAATGTAATTGTGGGAAGCTATGATTAGACATTATGAAATAAATTTGGGGGCTTTAATGGGGTATGATATCAGTTGGAGTTAATAGTGAAATATGGCAGCTTTTAAAAAGCTAATGTGATCCTAGGATTCACTGAGATGCCTGGTAGCTGGAATAAGGGTTTTGGCTCTTGATGTTCCTCACTGCAGTCTTCAAACATTTTGAAGAGCTTTCATGTGGAAGAAAGATTAAACTTTCTGTGCTTTTTGCTAGAGTTATGGCCCAGGACACAGAGAAACTAGTACACTTTATTATATAAGCATCTGGTAAAGCTTTATTCACTACTTGGCCCACCATTGGAGTGAGCCAGTGCATACTCTAAGTCCAAGTCAACTGTTCATGCTTGTATAACATCAGCTTTGCCAGGCTTTTCTTTTCCTTCTGCCTTTGATTAACAACTCCTGAAGCCTCCAGGCTTTGCTTGCAACACTCTGTACTCCCCCACAATCTTCTCTTCCTCCTAAGCTCCTTTCTCCTCTTTTTGTGTGTGTGTGTGTGTGTTTTGTCTTCCCATATTAGAATGTAATCTCCTTGAGGGTAAAGACTATTTTTCTTTTTGCTTATGTTTGTATTAGCATAGTCCTTGACAAATAGGAACTACTTTTAAAAATGTTTGTAGCATGATCTGTTCATGCCCTTGATATAGCACCCCAGGTAACTATTGCAAAATTCTTAGTCCTACTATAAAACAAATGTCCTTGTGACTAGGAACACTGACTCCTCATCCCACTTTACACTTGTAGGGACCTATATAACTTTAACAAGAATGTTCTCCCAGGACCAATCCCTTAATCAGCACAGGTTCCTGTTTTGGACTTCTAAGCATCTGAAAAAAGCCTTTCACTTCTGGATCTACTTGCCTTTGAGTCTAAAATTTCTCTGTTAAAGAATCCTAAAACTTCTTTCCCCTTCTGTATCTTTGAAGTGTTTCATTCCATATGTCTCCTAGGTCCTACTGAAAAGTTGGGTCAGACTCAGTTTCTTATCAATTCCCAAAAGCCAGCTTCTGTATAAGTGAAGTTCAGAGTTGATCAATGATAATTGGCATTTATATAGTACTTACTTTGTGCCAAGCACTGTGGTAAATGTTTTACAAATATTATTTTATTTCATCCTCACAACAACTCTCAAAAGTAGGTGTTTATTATCCCAATTTTATACTTGAGGTAACTGAGACAAACAGAGAGGTTAAGTGTCTCACCCGGAGTCACACAGTATGTCTTCCTGGCTTCAGGTCCAGCTCTTTAGTTCTATTCACTGAAACACCTAGCTGCCTTTATTGGATCTTTAAAATTCAGATTTTGTAAAGAAGCAGATCTCAGGCAATCTGCACATACTTTTGGATTGTCTCTTGCTTTTGCTCAAGATCTTTTTTGCTCTTCTTCACAAAGAAGAGTCTTTTCTTTAAATTTCCTAGACTTAAGATCATAAGTCTCTCTTAATACTATAATGATAAAACTAAGAGGTCATGGTCCCTTTTAACAAAAGGAGGTGTTGGCTCCCTTCTACTAGATCTTGGTGAGTTCATATATATATGTCCAGTTTGAGAAATGAAATTTAGGAAGAGAATCCAGATTCTGTCCAAAGAAAATCCAGAGAAAGACACCAATTTCCTCTTTTATCTTGTACCCTTGTCAGACCTTCCTTACTGGGATTCTTATGTCTCACAATTCTAATGTAAATTTCCTAGGTAAATTCCATCCATCCTTATGATAATTTCCCCCCCTTTTTTTTTATATTTGTGCTAATTGCAAAAACTCTGCAATTAGAATCATAGACACTTACAGAAGAGGAGACCTTAGTGCTCATCTGGTCTAACCTCAAATGAAACTGAGTTGTTACTCATGTAGTTGTTGGCATTACCCAGATTCCTTTGACATTAGGTAGACATTTGGTTTCTTACTATGACATGTTTACATGCAGAGACACAGGAACACATTTATATGGGAAATGGTCATTTACAAAGATGTGTAATGGGATCAAGTCACAAAGAACTGCTTTTCCCCTGTGATTCAGGATTCTGTCGCTTTAATGAGACAATCATGGTTGCATAAGCCTTTTACTTGGGACATTTTGTTGTCTAATTACTCTGTCAGTTACAATCAGAAATATTAAAGTGGGGGTTAAAGTTTACAAATTGTTCACAGCTTTTGCTCTCTGCTTGTCTCATTTGACCAACAAATAATGTCTAGAAATACGCAGATACACTGCTACTGTAAACCTGAACTCAACTGAGAAATAATCAATTTTATGTAGTGGCAAGAGAGTGTATCAAACAGAGCCATGTCTTCATTAAAGAGATCAGTAGGGCATGGAGTTAAAAGATAATGCATCTCTGATAAAATGTTTCAGGTGAACTGGTCACTTAATCTGGATGGACTGGTTTCTTGATTTAATTACTTATCTTTCTAACATGTTTACATTGTTCCCTAGTACAAAAGATTAGTGATTTCATCACTGAGAGTTTTCCTGATACCAGCAAGGAGTATAACACCCTAGATGTCTTGGGAGATAATATTCATGAGTTGAGTGAACCAAAAAAAAATCATCAAATCAGAGATTTTCTTAGGATCTCTGAATTTACTTCCTTTACATAATTCCTTTGAATATGATTGTTATATATTAATAAAAGATATATCAGATTCAGAGAGGACATTTTGTTCAACCTCTACTTAAATACCTGGCATTACCTCCACCTAATCTCCAACAAAGGATCACTTGACCTTCATTGGACAACCTTCATTTGTAAAGAAGTTCCTCCCTTCAGAGGTATCCCATGAGGTTTTGCAATAGGTCAAATTATTTTATCTTCTATTGAGTCAAACTTTTGTCTCTACAACTCTGATTCTATGATCTATGTTTTCCCTTCTCAACTAAATGAAAAACCAAATCCCTCTTTCACATCATAGCATTTCAAATACTTCAAAATGGTTATGGTGTTCTCTCTAAGTTCTTAAAAAAGAAGCATAGAATCACAGATCTAGAGTTGGAAGGGATCTTAGAGGCCTTCAAATCCAACCAACTCACTTTACAGAAGAAACTGAGGCAAAAAAGAGGTAAATGACTTGCTCAGGGTCACATAATTCCTAAGTGTCTTAGGACAAGTTCCTGAATCCAGGTTTTCTTGTTCCCAAGTCTTTTGCCATATTCACTATACCACTATTGTCTTTGATTTCTTCAAATGACTAGAATACCTTATGATTTCAGATCCAACTCACAAATGTCCTTTCTAAAAAGGGGAGCTCAAGATGAAACAAGATACTTCAGAAATGATCTGACTAGTATAAAATGATTGTAAGATAGTTATTTCCCTTGATGTGTACAAAGGGTCAGCATACTATGGCCAACAGTTCAAATCTCATCCTATACCTGCTTTTTTTGTATACTGTGAGCTGGGTTGTGTTTTTTTCCTTTTGGTTGTGTTTTTTTTTCATTTTATAAGTTTATTGTATTTTAAAATATTAAAAAAAAAAAGTCATCAGCCACTTGTGGGCAGTACAAAAGCAGGTACAGTGGGTCTATGGGCCATAGTTTGCCATATTTTGTAGTTCTTGACTATGTTCTTCTAAATTCAGCCTAATTCAGCCACTTGTGTCTTTTGCCACCATTGTCACATTGTTGGCTCATATTGAGAGGTCAGACCATAAAAATTCGTAGTTTTATTTTTTCCCCAATGAGCTATATAACCACTCAAATTTACCATGTACTACATCTGTGTAGTAGAATTGCTTAAACCCAACTGTAGGATTTTATATTTATCCTAATTTTTATTTTATGAGATTTGGCTTATTATTTTAGCTTATTTCATAAAGCACTAGAAAACTGTGCCAACTATTAAAGTCAAGGTCACTAACTTAGAGTTCCTTAAAAACAAACAAATACACAACAACTGGGCTATCTTTTGACCATGTCGAGTTCCTGGAACAGTCTGCCTAATTTTTTGAAGATCAGTAGAAGTATAGCAACGACACCTGCAAATTTTCTAAGCTCTGTGAAATACAGATTGCCTGTGCCTGGTTATAAATTCTTGTAGGCAGCCAAATTCTTCCCTATCAGTTCCCCACCTGTTTTAGTGTTCTTTTGTTTAACAAAACTATTGAGGATCATTCGGTTCATGCTCTTTTCCAGTCTGAAGATCATCTCAGTGGTAGAAAAAAAGGAAAAGGATTACAGTTTTTTAGCAATTGACAGCTGGTAGCACATTGAATAGAACTCTGACATGAGAGTCAGGAAGGCTTGAATTCATGTCTGACCACAGACATTAGCTGTGTAACTCAGGGAAAGTCTCTTAAGCAGTTTCCTCATCTGCAAAATGGGCATAATAATAGTACCTATCTCCCAGGGTACTTCTGAGAATTGCATGAGAATAATTATAAATTGCTTTGGCATATTAGCTATTATTAATTCTTCCTTCTTTGTGTCATATTATCATCATTCACTCCAAGCCAAGGGTCTATCTCTTTCTTGTTATTTTATGCTTTTCTTGCCTCCATAATTTCTTTAAAAAGTCACTTTTGTTGCAGTTCCTAAATCATTTGAGGCTGTTCCCAGCATCCTGAAATATGACTCTCCCATTAGAATGTAAACTCCTTGAGGACAGTACCCATTTAAAAAAGAAGTTCTTTGTATCCACAAGACTTTGCCTAGTGTCTGGCACATAGTAAACTCTCAATAAATGCTTAATGACTGACGACCCTTTTCATAACTCAATTAAATTCCAATGTATTTATTTAGCACCTCTGTATAGAGGGCACAAACTCTAGATGTTGGGGGTAGGGGAGAAAAAGGGAGTAACAAGGAAAGTTTATGTAGAAACTTGCTTTTATTCTTTTGCTCTCATCACCAATAGCCTTTCTCTCTTAATCACTTTCTTTGGCAAGTCTCAACCCATTTTTTCACTCTGCCTTTTCCTTGGCTCTTTGCTAATGCAAAAGGTTTCATTCTACTTCTTGCATGTCTGTGGCTGTAGGGCTGGTGGGGTCACTCATCAGAGGTCAAGGTGGGTCAAGTGAGCTGAACAGAGAACACCAAGAAGAACAAAAAAGATTGAACTAGTGAGTGATATAAAGGTAAATGGATAGAGATTTAATCCCCTTTTGGGGCCAGAGGTCAGAAAGGCGGTCTGATAGGGGAATACAGGTCAAGGATTTGTGCCAAATGGACAAAATATTAGAAAGACAGCTAGTGACCTTTTGTCTATACTATTTAACAGCTTTCCTCCCCCCCACTCCCATTCCCAGGGTCCTGTCTATTTGGAAATAGGCCCTTGGCACTAGCAGACAGGAAATCAAAGAGAAGCCAATAGTGCTAGAGATATATTGCCTAAAAGACATGAAATGAAGAATGCTTTGCAGAGTGTTCAGTAGAATGGCTCTGCAGAGAGAGCTGTGTGTTGCTATACTAAGTAGTAAAGTTATGGAGACTTTGTTAAATGAAGATCAGCGTCTAACAATAATCACACTAATAACATTACATTTATTATTATTAATAGCTACTATACACACATATATATATGTGCCATGATCTACTGTGTACCAGGAATTATAGTAATCACTTTACAAGTATTACCTCATCTGATCTTCATAATAACACTGGGAATTAGATGCTATTATCCCCATTTTACAGATGAAGAAACTGAGGCAAACAGAGGTTAACTGACTTGCCCAACTTATTTTTTTTTTTCAGTCATTCCAGTCACGTCTGACTCTTCACAAGTTTATTTAGGTTTTCTTGGCAAAGACACCGGAGTGGTGTGCCATTTCCTTCTCTAGCTCGTTTCACAGATGAGGAAACTCAGGTATTAGGTTAAGTGATATTCCCATGGTCACACAGCTAGTAATTTTCTGAAGCCAGATTTGAACTCAAGAAGATGACTTCCTGACTCCAGGTCAAACTTTCACGCATGTCTTCCTAACTCTAGGATCAGTGCTCTGTCCGTTGCTTCATCTAGCTGCTCCTATTAGAAATTGATCATCAGTCAGTTTATCCACAAATGTTTGTAAAATGCCTATTATGTGCCAGGCATTGCACTAAACTCTAGCTATAGCTCAAAACTACACTGAGACTTTGACAAAAGCCCATTTAATAGTTAGCAAGGATGGTATAACATAGTGTCAGTTTCTAAAGATAAATGAGACTTGAGTGTATGTGTTTTAGGGAAATAACAAGCAGACAGTGTAAGATTGAAGATTAAAAGAAGAATGGAGAAGACAATGGATAGCAATTGCTGGAGAAGAGACGAGGAGGTAGGACTAAGGGTAACTGTGGAGGGATTGGTCTTGGAAAGGAGAAAATCAACCTTTTCCTTAGAGACTGGATTGAATGACAAGGTAGTGGAAAATGATGTTCAGGAGATATGAAATGAACAGGTGAGAACAGCTAGCTCTTAGTTAAAGGCCTCAGTTTATTTGATGAAGGATGGGATAAGGTCCTTAACTGGAAGAATGGATTGAGGGAAGCTATGAAATGCTTGAAGAGAGAAAAGGTGTGGTGAGTCAGATAAGAAATTTATTAGGGAGAAGAAAGATGACTTTGCTGCCACTGGAGGCACAATTGAGATGAGATGATGTAATTTTGTAAAAAACTCAATCAGTGTATTTCCACAACGGTTTCCAGCTCCTTTGAGTAGCGTGTGAGTAGGAGTAAAGAAAGTGAATGGATCCAACTCTAGAACTTAAAAGAATCTTACATATTGTCTAATCCATCTCTCTCATTTTACAGATAAGGAAACCAAGTACTAGAGAGATTGACTTCTCCAAAGATATGCATTCAATAAGTTCGGATGCAAGAATTGAAATTGGATCCTGTGACTCCATGTTCGTTGCATGTGGTTAGAAGTCTAACAATCTATTCAGTAAATAACTAAAGGGAATTTGGTTAAAGAGATGTCTTGGATGTCCTTTTACCCTTGGAATATTCATATTATTGGCATATATAAACATGAAATAATACACTGAGGATAACTCTTATAACTTCTTAGAGCAAAGGGACTCTGGAAGGTTATATAGGTAATTACTCTGTCTTAGGCCAAGATTTTCACTTTGTCAAGATGAGAGTTGCCTACACAAGATTTGCCTAATGAGCCTCGGTCTGCAAGTGCTAAGTCTAATGTAAATCTCTTCTACTATAACATTACTTCATTGTCCTATTCAATGGAAACATACCCATGGCATAAACACTACCACTTACTCCCTATCTTGTCCATATGTGAAGAATTCTGTGACTCTGTGAGATATGCTTTTTGTGAGTATTTAAGGAGAGAAGTGATTGGAAATTAGATTGAAATTATGTTTCAAAAATGACTGAAATATTCATAATATTTGGCCCCAAATTTCCACCATTTAGCATAGAGGGTCAAAGAGAGTAAACTACCATTTCCACCAAAATATTGATAGCAATATTTGGCCAAATATTTTTGTGGAAGAAAGGAACTGGATGTCTAATACATACCGAATAATTAGAGAATAGCTAAATAAATTATGAGATATAAATATAAAGGAATATTACTGTACTGTAAGAATGATAAATATGAAACACTCAGAGAAACATAGGGAGAGAAATATGAATTGATAAAGAGAATGACAAAAACAATATATACAATGGCAATGACAATGTAAGCCAAAATAACAAAAAAATGAAACTGAATCCTGAGTAATTACAATGATCAAACTTGACTCCAGAGACTTCAGCAAATGCACCTCCCTCATTTGTTTACAGTATGGATATGTATTATGTATTCTATCCTAGGAAGTTGGTGGTACAGTGGATAAAGTGCTAGGCCTAAAATCAAGAAGATATGAGTTCAAATCCAGCTCTCATGTATTTACAATGAAAAAGCCAATTAACTATCAAAGGTTCTTCATCAGTAAAATGGGAATAATAGTAGCAACTATCTATGAGTGTTGTTTTGAGGTTCATTTGAGATAATATTTGCTAAGGCAAATCAAAGTACTACATAAATGCTAGTGATGATGATGATATGTACTGTCAGAAAGGGTTAATGTGTTTAGTTGAACTGCCTTCTTTCTCTTTCTTTTTAAAAGTTTGTTATGAGGGATGTTTGGTTGAATAAGGGAATGATATATTAAGAAATAAAAAAAAAAATCTTTGATTGAGTATCCCAGTCAACTGATCTTGGACCCATGATTTTTATCCATGAATACACTGAAGTCATAGATGATATGCTTATCAAATTTCTAGATGAAGAAAAGCTGAGCTGGATAGTTAACATGTTGGATGCTATATATTTTTTAAAAAATGAAACATTAAAATAATGGGCCAAATCTAGTTTCATAGGGTGTTTATAACTGATTGGTAGAAGATTGTGTCTCACTGAGTGAGATTTAATTTACTATCTATCACTTGATTTTTAAAAAAAGTTGAAATTCAATAGGAAAAAAATGTAAAATCCTATACTTGATTTCAAAAAGTCAACCAAACAAGGGAAAACATGTTAGATGACATTTAGTGCAAAAAACAAGTGAGGTTTAGAGGACTGCAAGTTCAATATCTATGAAAAGCTAAACTGTAGCTGGGCAGGCCATAAAGCTACATCTCAGGCTGCTTAAGAAGAGATGCACTACCCAGAACTAGCAGGGGTAAGAGTCAACATCTAGGGCACTGTATTCAGTTCTGTATTTTGTATACTGTATTCAGTATTTTGAGAAAGCCTTTGACAAATGATGCATGCATAGAGGAGGCTGGGCAGGATTCACAGAGGACTAGAGACCATGCCAGAAAAGGATTCTTTGAAGGAACAGAAATTGTTTGCCCCAGGAATGGGAAAGAATTTGGGGCAAATCCTAGTTCACTTTAATCCAACAAGCAATCAAGTCCTAATCGTGCAAAAGACACTCTGCTATGTGCTAGAGATACAAAGGCTGACATTCAAAAATCTATGCTTTCCTGGACAGAAACAACTTATACAAAGATGAGAAAATACAAAATATATTAACATAAAGACAAAGAAATTTTGATGATAAGAACTAACACCTAGGGAAAATAGGAAGGGTTGTGCTCTGAGAAAAAGGTAGGGCTTCTATGAGAGAGGTGAAAAGGTAGAACTTTCCCAGACAAAGGGTAATTTTGCAAAGACATGGGGACTGGCGATGGAATGTTATGTACAGGGTATATCTACTAGGTTACTCTGGTTGGAATATGAGAGCTATGAGGTGAGGCACTCTGTAGTCAATCTGGAAAGCTTGTCTGGATCTAAACTGTGAAGAACTTTAAAGGAAGAAACTTCTTTCAAGTTGTGTAAATGGCCAAAGGAATGCATTTGTATTTCATAGTATGAACAATAGGGAGCCGTTGAAATTTCGTGAATGGGAGAGTATTAGACTTGCACTTCAGAAATATCAATTTGGAAATCAAGTACAGCAGAGAAGGCAAATTCTCAGCACACCTGTAACACTCTCAAGTCAGCCCAAACTGGATTGAAATGTATTTGGGTGATGGATTTGTGAACTTTTCCAACCATCCTGGAAAACAATTTGGAATCATGCCCAAAGGGCTATAAAACTGTGAATACCTTTTGACCAAGCAATATCACTATTAGGTCTATTTCCCAAGGTGGCCAGAGAACAAAAAGAAAAAGAACTTAGATATTTTAAAATATTTATAGATGCTTTTTTTGTCATGGCAAAGAACTTGAAATTAAAGGCCATCATTTGGGGAATGGCTGAATAAATTATGGTATATATTTAGGATGGAATACTACTGTGCTATAAGAAATGATGAACAGGTAGATTTTAGAAAAACATGGAAAGACTTGCCTGAAATAATGAAGAGTGAACTAAGTAAAACCAAGAGAATGTTTCACACAGTAACAACACTAGTGTTCAAAGAGTAATTGAGAATGACAAAGATATTCTGAGTAATATGAACATTTAAATCAACCACAAAGGACTTACAAAGGAAAACGTTATCCACCTTCAGGGAAAGAGCTGATAAATGGAAATACGTTTTTTAATGGTTCCATATATACATCTATATCAAATGTTGGAATCCTCAAATGCATGGGAGGAAAAGAAGGTAATTACTCAGAACTCAAAATGTAACAAATTAAAAATGGATTTGAGAAAAATTTAAAAAAATGAGTACGAATATAAGAAAGCATTCATAACATTACATTTTTAAATTAAATAAAAATGTGACTTATAAGGATTTTTTTTTTTTTGCCTATAAGGCTTCTTATATATGGAGTAGTATCCCTTTTTTTTTCTATTTTAGTGTAATACTACTGGTGGGAAGGATGGATCATAATGTGAGAGACAGGCATCCGAGGGACCAATTAGTGGACTATACTAACAGAGAGGATAAGAACTTACATGGTTGTTGTGCCACCCTGTAGAAAAAAAAAATATGTTAGATATCTTGTGAGAGTAAAGTCAACAAGATTTGCCAACTAATTAGATGGGAAGGGGAAGTGAAGTGAGAACAAGAATGTGGAACTAGCAAAAGAGGCAGAAGAGAAAAAAATCAGAAAAAAATAACACAAATCAGTAAAAGAGTTTTTAAAATGGAATTCTATGTCCACAATGACAAAGGGTATAGATATGTCAAAGTGGATGGACAAAGAAAAAAAATAAAGATATCTAGATTTAGTGGTTGTCCCTGTTCATTCATTTAGTCATATCTCAATCATATCCAATACAACCATATCGTACACAGGGTTTTATTGGCAAAGATATTGGACTGGTTTGCCATTTTTTACTCTAGTGAATTAGGGCAGAGATTAAGGGACTTGTCCAAGGTTACGCAGCCCATAAATGTCTGACACCAGATTTGAACTCAAATCTTCCTGATCCCAGGCCCAGTGCTCTAATCCATGGA
>CM053587.1:258770158-258785769 GCA_028646515.1 Pseudochirops corinnae | reverse complement strand
TTCACCTGGGAACTCTGGAATTTGGCTATAATATTCCTAAGGAGTTTTCTTTTTGGGATCTTTTTCAAGAGGTGATTGGTGAATTTTTCCAATGTCTATTTTGCCCTCTGGTTCTAGAATATCAGGGCAATTTTCCTTGACAATGTTTTGAAGGATGATTTCTAGGATCTTTTTTTTAATCATGGCTTTCAGGCAGTACAACAATTTTGAAATTATCTCTCCTGGATCTGTTTTCCAGGTCAGTGGTTTTTCCAATGAGGTATTTCACATTGCCTTCTATTTTTTCATTTGTTTGGATCTGTATTATAGTATCTTGATTTTTCTTAAAGTCATTAGCTTCCATTTGCTCCAATCTAATTTTGAAGGAATTATTCTCTTCAGTGAACTTTTGAATTTCTTTTTCATCTGACAAATTCATCTTTTTAAGGCATTCTTCTCCTCATTGGCTTTTTGGGCCTCTTTTGCCGTTTGAGTTAGGCTATTTTTTAAGGTGTTATTTTCTTCAGTATTTTTTGGCTCTCCTTTAGCAGCTTGTTGACCCACTTTTCATGATTTTCTTGCATCATTCTCATTTCTCTTCCCAATTTTTCTTCCACTTCTCTTACTTAATTTTCAAAATCCTTCTATGGCTTATAACCAGTTCATATTTTCCTTGTCTTCTTCCTATTCCATACTTTGATCCTTTTTGTCACCAAAAAAGTATTCTATGGGCTGATAGCACTTCCTCTACTTGTTCATTTTGCTAGCCAGTTATTTGACTTTTGAGCTCTTTGCCACAGTATAACTCTGCTTCCAGAATGGAGAGCTTTGTCCCAGATTACTGGGTTTTTTTCAAATGTTGTCAGAGGTCTGAGGAGGGTGCCCTCTTTACAGACACCACACTGGCACACTGTCATTTCTCAACCTAGGACCACTACCTAAGACAGCAACCCAGATCAAAGCAAGTTAAAGAAAGAGCGATTACCCTTTCAATGGTTGCTTGGTCCCCCTGCAATCTACAGGCCAGAAGCTCTGGACGCAGCCAGGCAGCAGCAACTGCAGCTGCTTCACCTTCACCACCTCTCACCCCTGGAGCCGGGGCCAGATTTTGTTCTTCTGTCCCCATGTTCCAACAGAGTTCCCCATTGACCTTTTACTTTCTCTATGGTGTTTGTGGATTGAGAAATGCAGAAATTGCTACAGCTGCTGGTGATTCATTCTCTTGAAGTCTGGTTTGACTGGCATGCTGGTCCAGGACTACCCTGGGGCCAGAACCAGGGAGCTTGCTGCAACTGTGCTGGGCTCCCCGTGTGCTATTACAAACCCCTCCTGTCAGACTGCCAGGCTGCCTTCAGTGGGAGATTTATTTCTCTTTGTCACTTTGTAGGTTCTGTAGCTCTAAAATTTGTTTAAAGCCATATTTTTCAGGTATTGGATGTGGTTCCAATGAAGTAATATAAATACTTAATATATATATTCATCAAGAGGCATAGTATTCAAATACTTAAAGGAAAATTTAAATGAGTTTCAGGAGAAAATAGAGAGAATAACTATACTAGTGTAGCACATCAACTTTCTCATCTCAGAATTAGATATATCTAAGCATAAAATAAACAAGAAAGATATTGATCATATCAATAGCAATGACAATAAAAATCAAAGGATTATGTCAATAAATGCAGGAAAAAGCCTTTTATAAAATACAACACTCATTCCTATTAAAATGCCAGAAATCACAGGAATAAAGTTTTCCTTAACATAAGATGTACCTTTCTAAAATCTTCAACAAGCATTATCTACAATGGGTATAAGCTAGATGTCTTCTCAATAGGGGCAGAGCCAAAATGGTGGAGTGAAAGCAGGTACTCACCTGAACTCTCCCATAAACTCCTTCAGATACCTCTAAAAAGTGAACCTGAATCAATTCTAGAGTGGTATAATTAAAAAAGAGACAGAGTATGGCAGATTTTCATTCCCAAGACAACCTGGAAGGTCAACAGCAAAGATCTGTTGCACCAGGTTAGGAGAAGAGCATAGTCTAACTCACAGGTTGCACTAGCACAGATTTGACTATAGCAAAGTCAGAGTAGAATCCAGGTGACTGAATCACTGGCAGCAGTGGTGATTCCCAGACCTCTCAGCGCTGGAGGTGTGTGTGTATGTGGAGGGGTCTGTCAGAACTGAGCAAAAGAGAAGTGCAGTTGTGCAGGGCCTGTGACAGCGACAGCAATTACTGCTGGGACTATCAGTCCACAGACTGAATGTTTGAAAGTCAGCTATTTACACTTCCAGGAGCCAGGATGGTGGAGTAAGCATTAAGTCACTCTCACCCTCCTTTGTTGACCTTGAAAAACTCAGAGAATATTGCCACAGTAAAAACTTTGAAATAATGGAACCAGTAGAAAGACAAGGTATATCAATCTTTTAGCTTGGGAGTCTAGGGGGATTAATAGGAAAGCTCCTTCTTGCTGGGGCTGAAAGGGAGAAGTACAGGATGGGAGACATCCCAGCAAGCCGGCAGCAAGCCCCACCTCAGCGGATCAGCAGGAGATCCTAGGGTGGAGGAGTAGGCAAGAGCCAAAACCAGGCACATGTCACCTCTGGTTCAGCAGCAGTTAAACCACCACACCACTACAACATCCAACTACAAGCATCTGAGGCCCCAGCATAGAAAACCAGTAATCAGGGCCCTAATCCTCAGCACAAGAAATCTGGGACAGAGCTCCCTGGGCCCCAAAAGCAGAGATCAAATTTAAAAGCCAGAAAAAAAAAGCAAACAACATGAGCAAGAAGAATAAAAAAAAATCATTGACCATAGAGAAATATTTTGGTGACAGGGAAGATCAAAACACAAATTCAAGAGAGGACAACATGGTCAATATACACACATCTGTAACCTCATTGGTGAATATGAATTGGTCTCAAGCCCAAAAAGCTTTCTTGGAAGAGTTCAATAAGGATTTTAACAGTCAAATAGGAGAGATAGAAGAAAAATTTTAAAATGCAGTTGACAAAATGGGGGGGGGGGAAGTATACAGAAGAAAACAATTCTTTAAAAGGTAGAATTGGCCAAATGGAAAAAGAGGTAAAAAAAAAAAGCTAACTAAAGAAAACAATTGATAAAAAATTAGAATTGGGTAAGTGAAGCTAATGACTTTATGAGACATCAAGAACCAGTCAAACAAAATTGAAAGAATGAAAAAGTAGAAGAAAATGTAAAATACCTCACTGGAAAAAAAACTGACCTAAAAAAATAGATTGAGGAGAAATTAAGATTTATTGCTCTGAGAACCATGTTGAATAAAAGAGCCTGGACAACATTTTTAAAGGAATCATCAAGGAAAACTGGCCTGAGGTCCTAGAACCAGAGGGTAAAATAGTCTTATTTAAAGAATCTACTGATCACATCCTGGAAGAGATCCGAAACTGAAAACACCAAGAAATATTGTAGCCAAATTTCAGAATTATCAGATCAAGGAGAAAATACTGTAAGCAGCCAGAAAGAAACAGTTCAAATATTATGGAACCACAGTGAGGATTACACAGGGCATTGAAGCTTCTACATTAATAGATCAGAGGGCTTGGAATATTATATTACATAAAGCAAAGGAGCTTGGATTATAACCAAGGTCAATTACCCAGCTAAATTGAGCATAACCTTTCAGGGGAGGAGATGGATATTCAATGAAATATGTGACTTCCAGACATTCCTGATGAAAAGACCAGAGCTCAATGGAAAATTTGATGTTCAAATACAAGACTTAAAGCGGAAAAAGGTAAACAGGAAGGGGGAAAAACAAACAAATATTCATGTTTTTCAATAAGGACAAACTGTTTACATCCCTACCTGGGAAGATTGCACTTACAAGTCTTGAGAACTGTGTCTTTATTACATCATATAGAAGGGAAATACATAAACAGAGGGGGTGATTTTAAGTTGATTTTGATGTTAAGTGCTGAAAAAAGATTGTAGTGGGAGAAAAGGAGAAGGCATAAAGGGAAAATTGCATCACATGAAGAGGCACAAAGACATATTACAGGACAGGGAGAGAAGGGAGGGTAATGAGCATTGTCAGAAGTCTCAATAAGATCTGTGTTGAAGCAAGGATGTCCATTATCACTACCATTTTTTTTTTAATATTGAATGAGAAATTTTAGCTGTAGCAATAAGACAAGAAAAAGAAATGGAAGGAATTAGAATAGTAAGTTAGGAAACAACTACCATTCTTTGTAGATGATATGATAGTATACTTAGAGGATCCTAGAGAATGAACTAAAAAAAAAAACTAGTTGAAATAATTAAAAATTTCAGAAGTTACTGAACATTTAATAAATTCACATAAACCATTGGCAATTCTATATATTATCAACAAAACCTGCTGGAAGAGAAAGAAAGAAATTCCATTTAAAACAAATGCAAATGCTATAAAACACTTGAGAATCTACCTGCCAAGACAAACCTAGGAAGTATATGAATACAAATGCAAAACACTTTTCCCACAAATAAAGTCAGATCTAAACAATTGAAAATATATTATTTACTCAGGAGTAGATTGAGTAAATATAATCAAAATGACAATTCTAATAAAATTAATTTAATTATTCTGGGCCATGTCAATTAAACTACCAAAATATTTCATACAGCTATAAAAAATCATAACATTCATCTGGAAGAACAAAAGGTCAAAAACATCAAGAGAATCATTAAAAATGTGAAGAAAGGTGGTCTAGTAGTATTAAATCTCAAACTGTATTACAAAGATGTAGTCATCAAAAAAATCTGGTATTGTTGTAAAGCCAAGCAGTAGCAGCTTTCCAGAAGAATGGTACTGTGAACAGCTTTTAAGGTTCTGATTATACAGTATAGTGAACACTTTATTTATTCTATAACAAATCAAAGCAAAGCATTCACAGAAATCAAGGTACAACATTCACAATATTACAACTTATCACAGATAATCAAATTACAGTTTTCACAACAACTTATCAGAGAAAATGGCCACACAATTTCCACTACAGTGGTCACAAAGTTTTGAACAAAGAACAATCATTTATTAACTCAAGCATTCACAAAATCCTTAATTCAATCACAAAGTACAATAATCAAAGTGTTCCACTCATGGGGCATACTAGGTTACAGATCAATTACTTATTCAGTCCTCAATCATTAAGTACAATCTTTTAGTCAACAAATCATCCTTCATTATCCAGTATTCAATCATTCGAAACTACACAGATCCTCTACCCCTAGGTCCCTAGTAAATTTACAATCTCTCAGTCAGTACACAGTATCCAAGTAAGATCTTCTTTCACCTTAACTTGGAGTGGTCTCTTGGATTCCCTGGAACCTCTTCCATGGTCCCAGATCCTACCTGGATTCACCAAACTCTCACCTGAGTTCAAAGGCAGATAGCTCTCAGATCCTTGTCCAACTCTCTGTGCAGTTCCTGCTCCACATTGGAGCTCACAGAGTCCACTCCATCTCAAATCCTTCACAGTCTCCATTCCTGGGAAGACAAGGCTTAACAAAGCCACAAACAAGTTCACTCAACATACCAGCATCACAATCATGCTTCCTCAGTCTTTGACAGCTCTTGCTGGCTCTTGGAAATCCCCTGCAAATCCTCAGAAGCACTGGCTGGCCCTCAGCTCTAGCTGGCCCTCAGAAATCCTTAGTAGCCTCAGAAACTTTGGCTGGCCCTTGGACTTACCAGAAGTTTCAGCTGGTTCTCAAAATGAAAATCACTCTATCCAGGTTTTCAAAATCAAAATCATTCTCTCAAACCTGGGAGAGGCTTTCCTCTTCAGCCTCCTCAGTCCCTCTTCAGCCTCCACAAGAAATGGAAAATCTCTATCAGTTCTCAATTCTCTCCAGCAGGTGCTCTGCCTCCAAATGCTTGTCCCAAGAAATTCAGACTGTCCCTCTCTGGAGCTTTTCCTTATATACACATAGCATCAGGTGCTTCCTGCTTCAGCCAACCCATTCCTGTTACATCAGCAACTTCCTCCCAAGGTGTTAACTACTTCTATGTTAATTAAATAGCTTAAATAAGGTGTTAACTTGAAACAAGGTGCTAAGTACCTGCTTACTTGCCAATACAAAGGGGTCTTCTAATTCAAATTACATTACCCTTACAATTGTCTGATAGAGTTGTGGATCAGTGGAATAGATTAGGCACACAATACATAGTAGTAAATGAACATTGTAATCTAGCATGGCACAAACACATAGATCCAAGTTTTTGGGAAAAAAACTCAAAATTTGACAAAAATTGTTGGCAAAAATGTAAAACAGTTTGGCAGAAAGTAGGTATAGATCAGCAATGCACATTGTATATCAATATCACATCAAAATGGGTACATGATTTGGACATAAAGGGTAATAATATGGGCTAATTATGAAAACAGGGAAAAGTTTACCTGTCAGATCTATGAATTGGGGATTAATTTATAACCAAGCATGAGGTTGGTATTATTATGTATTATGAGTTGTAGAATAGATCATTTTAATTATATTAAATTAAAAAGGTTTTAGACAAACAAAATCAATGCAGTCAATATTAAAAGTAAAGCAGGAAACTTGGAAAATTATAGCAAGTTTCTCTAAGGCCTCATTTTTCAAATATATAGAGAACTGAGTAAAATTTATAAAAATACAAGTCATTTCCCAATTAATAAATGGTCAAAGGATATGAACAGTAATTTTCAGAAGAAATAATCAAAGCTATTTATAGTCACATAAAAATGCTCTAAATCACCAATGAAAAGATAAATACAATTTAAAATAACTTAGAGGCACAACCTCACATCTATCAGATTGGCCAATATGATAAAAAAAGGAAAATGGCAAATGTTGAAGGGGATGTGGAAAATTTGAGACACTCATATATTGTTGGTGGAGTTGTGAACTGATCCAATCATTCTGGAGAGCAATTTGGAACTATATCTATATCTATTTATCTATCTCTATCTCCATCTCCATCTCTATCATCTCTATCTCTATCTCTATCTTTATCTCTATCTATCTCTCCAGAGGGATATAAAGCTGTACATTCTCTTTGACCTAGCAATACCACTACTAGCTCTGTATCCCAAAGAGATAAAAATAAGAAAAGAGGACATATGTGTACACAAATATTTATTACAGCTCTGTTAGTGCTGATAAAGAATTGGAGATTGAGGGAATGTCCATCATTTGGTGAATGACTGAATAAGTTGTGGTATATGCTTGTGATGGAATATTATTGTGCTATAGAAATGAGGAGGAGGATGGTTTCAGAAAATTCGGGGAAGACTGATAAGATCTGACTGAAAGTGAAGTAAGCAGAACCAGGAGACCACTGTACGCAGTAAAAGTAATATTGTAAGGGCAATCAACTGTGAATGACATAGTTATTCTCATCAATGCAATGATCCAAGACAATCCCAAAGGACTTACATGAAAAATGCTATGCATCTTCAGAGAAAGAACTGATGGAGTCTGAATGCAGATTGAAGCACACTTTTTAAAACTTCTTTTCCTCTTTTCTTTTGGACTGCATTATCTTTGCAGTATAGTAATACAGAAACATGTTTTGCACATTTTCTCATGTATAAACTACATCAAATTGCTTGCTCTTTCAAGGAGGGAAATGGAAGACAGGGAGGGAGAGAATTTGGAACTCAAAATTTAAAAAAAGTGAATGTTAAATTTTTATATGAATTGAAAAAAGTTAAATAAAATGAGAGATAAAAAACAACTGAATATTGACACTTTACTCAAGGGGCTCTAAAAATTGGAAAATGTGATGGCAATGGAAGAAAAGTACTCAAAGAAGCACAAATTTCTTTGACAATTTGTGATAATAGTTTCTATCTTTATCTGTTGCCCTTGGAGTTTTCTGTGGATCATTTTTTTAATGATCCAAAGCAGAGAGGAAGTGGTAACACAGTGGATAAAAAATTTAAAAAGGATCCTATAAAATTTTGACAAGCTGGAATCGAAGGCTAAATCTATAGAGATGAAATTTCATGGGGATAAATGAAAACTACTAGACTTAGGCTAAAAAAAAATGATTGTACAAATATAGAATGTGGAGGATTGATGGAAAAATATAATAAATCAGAGTTTATATGAAAAAAAAAACTAGGGGTTTTTAGTGGTCTTTAAGTTCAACATGAATCAATAGTATGACTTGGCAGCCATAACAATCAATATAAAGAACTAGGTGGATTTGGCTTTAAAAAAGCAAAAACAGGTTGGGGGTAGGGTAGTAAATGGTTGTTGTGTTAAATTTTTATTGGGGTTTTATGAGAAAGAAGACCTTGACTGGTTTTTCTAGGTCCAGAGATCAAAATTAGAATGAATGAGTGGAATTTACAGAGAGACAGTTATAAGTAAAAACAAACAAACCAGCAACAACTTCTTAACAATCAGAGTTGTCTAAAGGTGGAAGGGCTCTCTCAAGGGTAATGAGTTGCCTATCCCTGAAGATTTTCAAACAGATTGAATAATTACTTCTCAGGGATATTGTAGACGGCATCCATATACAGGTAAGGGTTAGACTTGAATTCTAAGGGGTTTTTTTTTTTCCACTTTTCTAATTTTGTGTTTCCCTGTTAGTAATCTCTGAAATATACTTTGATAGTACAAAGTTGCTCTTGCTGTCAAGTAGTGAGGTGGTGCAGTGGATATAGTGCTGGTCCTGAGTGTAAATCTGGGCTTAAACTCTTACTGCGTGACCCTGTGCAAATAACTTAATCTTTACCCTATTTGTCTCAGTTTCCTCCTCTTTACAAGGGGTTGGAAAAGGACATGGTGAACTACTCCAGTATCTTTGCCAAGAAAACTTTAAATGGGGTCATAAAGAGTCATTCATGACTGAAATGACAGAATAACAATACGAACAAAATGTTAGTAATCTCCAAAACATCCTTTGATAGTACAGTGCAGTACTTTGACTATCCAGGGCCTGGAATTCCATTCATGTATTCAGTGTTAAGATGAAGCCGCATTTCAATCAAGAAAACTCAATGACACTAGGTGACCAAATCCTTTTTGTGCCTAGAGTTGTGTAAAGTCAACATGACTTACGAGTCTTTAGCAACTACATCCAAGATTGTGGATAGCAATCCACAAGATGGCAATATTTCCTCATGAAGACTAATAGTGTGGCTATCCAAATGAGATGCTATTCTCCCCATTTTTTAAAAGTATGAATTTAATGCAAATAAGATAGTATCTTAAAGCTGACAAAGGTTGAAGAGGTTACAAATGTTGAAATAATAGTAATAAAGTTTCAATATGACTGGAAAGTCAAAGAACACTAACGAAATAAACACAATTTCACTCAGGGCAAGAAAATAAGGAGATGCCTATTTCATACTTTGCTTCAAAAATCAATGTTTTGGAAAGGCAATAACCTGCCCAGGAGGTCATCAGCTCCCCATTCTTCATTATAATTTCATAGGAAAGATGCAAGTAACAAGAAAATAAACTGATATTTTGGATTTATAGACAATATTCTTCTTCCTCACTTTTGTCTACTGGCTACATTGGCTACGCTGGCTTCTTTCAAGGATCTCTTACAATTCTTTCTTCTAAAGGAGGCCTTCCCCCATTCATCCCACCCACCTCTCCACACTCACTGTTAAGTGGCTTCCTTCTAAGATTGTCTTTCATTTATTTTCTCTGTATATCTCCTATGAGCCTGGTCATTTGCACATTGTATTTCCCATTAGAATATGATCTCCATGAGGGCAATGGACTAAATATTTTCCTTTCTTTGTATCTTTCCTGCCTCACTCTTAATTTTTTTTTCCGAATCACTTAAGATTTCTGTCTTTGTCACACATGAATAATGTCTGAATACCAATTCCCAAATAGCTACCTTAGTGAGCTTGTGTTCTGAATTGCCTCCATTGAGAGGGCAAAGCAAAGATCTTTGAAATAGGAAAGCAGCAGCTGTTGTCAATAATCCTGAGGAGGGCCCCAATTTCTCTTACCTCTGCACCCCTCCCCTTGTTCCTCCCCCCACAACATGCATACCTATTGTCAGCCTATAAAAAAAGAAATAGCCTGCTATTCTCAGATGGTCTTTCTAATTTGATACTTATACTTGAGATCTATTTTCCTAAGAAAGAAAACAAGAAAACCATTTGGGAGCTCTTTGTGTTAGAGCAGCACTGTTCTGGGTAATTTGGTAACCTGAGTGACTTTCTCAGTGTGTCTTTCTGTCTCTTTGTCTTTTCTTTTTTCCCCCCTGTGTTATGTGTGTCTCTTTGGGGTCTTGTGCAGTGGACACACTCTGGTTTCTTCTGATGCCAACAACTGTGGAATCAGAAGCTTCATCAACTGTGGTGCTTTTTCCATTATACAATATTGCCATCGTCACTGCTTGTTTGGAGTGGTGAGAGTGAAAATATTTGCCTTTGCTATCCTAAATTGGAACTTTGAATGCATTTTCCCAAGGAAAGTGTTTATACTACAACATTACGCTTGACGGATACTTTAGGTAGCCAAAAATTGGTCTGTTACTCTAACTACAATGCATAACATCACTTCCATGGGAAAAAGTTGCTTAAAGTACTTCTTTCCCCCCAAAACCCACCTTTCATATGAATTTTTGAAATTAACTTATTTTTATAAGTTGGAGAATTGTCTGTATTAGAAAAAAAACAACTTAGTTAGGTCATAAGTAAAACTTCATTACATACAGTATACCTCTCTGAATCTGATGAGTAACTTTTTCCCTTCTCCATTATCTCCCCTCCAAACATCAATGTCCTAAAAGAAAAAGGTTTTTTTGTCACCAAAGCATTCGGCACTTTTGAATAGTTCAAAAATATGAAATGAATGTGGTTTTATCAATAGATAAAACCAAAAAGGAGTTATATTTCAATCTTAGTTGCTGTATCCAGTGTACTGGGGGAATTGGTTAGGAAAGGCTTTCCATCAGTCTTGTAGCTGAAATTTATATGTGTCTCTCATTATTAAAATGTGAATTCCTTGTGTGCAGGAACTGTTTTACTTTTCTATATGTATCTCCAGTGCTTCTCACAAATGCTTTAATTAAAGCAAACTCAATACTTTTAAAAATTCTTTTTTTATAACGATAAAATTAATTTAAATCCATCCAACAAGCATTTATTAGACTCTACTCTGCTGTATAAACTGCCTATAACAATACCTGATATGTACATAGTTTCTCCAAAGTTGTATTTAAACCCAGATTTTCCCAAGTCCAAATCCAGGGCTCTTTCCACAGGGCCATATTAACTCTCCAAACCAATGGTCTTGTATTCAATACTTGCTAGGAATGATAGGCAGCCGGCAGGTGCTTGAGATATATGCCCCAAACAGTTTAATGAAATTAAAGGTTACTCAACAGGTAGCAAAATACTTACTGTATCATTTTTTTTTTTGTGACAAAACAAACAAACAAACAAATGGAAACAAAGCACATACTTGGTGATTTCAGAACAGCTAAATAAACAGTGAGGTATTAGGACATATTATTAAACTATGAGAAACAGTGAATATGATCAATCAAGAACCATGAAAAGATTTATTTGAATTTAAGCAAAACAAACTATGCTGAACCAGGAAAACATCATACACAATAATTATGGCAAGGGTGATATAAAAAAATAAAATTACTACTGAATGCTATGTAAATATAGTGCCAAAGTAGGGTCTCTAATCAGATATTTGAGTGGACTTCTCTCATTTCTTTGCAGAGATGAACAACCATGGTTTTAGAACATAGTATAAAATGGTACAGTTTTTTTTTTCATATTTTGGTGAGTTTTGCTGAACTTTTCCCCTTTCTTTAAAAAAAATTATTTTAAGGCATGACTCTGGGAGGGATTTGGGGGAGAGGAATACATGCTTAATATAGTTGATTTAAAATAAGAGAATATTAACGAACTATATCTGAAAAATAAAGTTGTATATACTATGAAGAGATATAATAGCATGAATTCGTTCAGATAGTAATGCAGAATAATAGAAAGAATGATAGAAGGTTTTTATTTCTAGCCACAAGCTAGCTGCTTGACTTGGTCAAATTAGTCACTGTTTCTTCAGCTATAAAACAAACAAAAAAATGATACTGACATGATCTTATAAGGTCAAATTAGAAGTGGGTAAGTTTAGTATAATGAATGGGAAGCATCCAGGTCTTAGACTGAATAGACCATGATTTGGATTCTGTCTCTACCACTGAAGCTTACACAAATCATTCTCTCTCAGTCTTTTCATCTTTAAAATGGAAATAATATGCTAACAGTATTCTGACATAGTAAATTCTGAGAAAAAGAACTTTGTAGACTTTGAAGGACCATATATTTGAGAGTTAAATATCCAGCACCTATGTTAAGATGATGAAAGGGCTTTTTCTGGCTCACTTTTGGGCTCTATTTCTGCCAGTTATTTCTTTTTCTCGAGGAGATTATTATTTTCACAAATACTAAAAATGTAGCTTTCCGATCCAAGATGGGCCCCTCTTGTAATTCTAATCTTCTATAGTAAATGATAGTATTTGCAAATATTTAGCACCTGCAGTTCAGCCTTTCATCATTGAGATCTTATTTTCATTTAAGAGTAGAGAGTATGACCAAGAATAACAGTTTACAGTGTTCACTTGTAAAAACAAAAACATTAATGGAATTTGAGTGGTTCCATCTGAATTAGGCAGTTTAGACTGGTGCAGTGTGGAAATGATGCTGAATTACTGAAGAATTAATGTGAAGTATATGATTTTGGCACAAAAAACCCCTGTGAATAAGACCAATTTGAGAATTTTAAAAGTCTCTAAACTTGTTTACACAGCTGGAGATGTAGTTACAGCCTGATCTCTTTTCTACATGTTTCCAGGTTATTTACAAATGTGTTTTCCCCTGCTTTTTCCTTTATGCATCTGATTTTTCCAGTCTGGATTGTAAAGCTCTAGATAGCAATGGAATATTGCAAAATATATTCAGGGATTTATGTTTGTTGCTACATTATCAATTTTAGAGACAAAGACACAATTGTAGTCTAGACATTTCTTTATGGGATATCACCATTCTGTTTAACTTCACTAAAAATAGAAATTAAAAACAAATCCACAGCCCAACTAGTTTGTGATCAGAATGAGTTTTAATAGTCTACCCTTTGGCATTTCTTCAGAAAGAGAATGGCTAATCAAAATTTACATTTTCTTTGTTTGTCTCTGCATTTTTAACCCAGAATTCCTTAAACCTAATCTATATTCAAGAAGATGTAGTAGATGGAGGATGAGATGTGAATTCTAAAGATATATGTCCTAGTCCCAGGTCTGCTTGCTCACTGTTTGATGTTGGAGAAGTTATTTAACCTCTCCAAGCCCTGGCTTCCCCTCCTGTGAAATGGAGTATTCTTTTTCAACTACCTCCCTTGTTACATATTATAAGGCCTAATAAGATAACGGGCTAGAGTCCCTCTTGTGCAAGACAGAGGAAACTCCCAGATTCAGAGACTGTGCAATTTTCACTAGTGTGGGACTACTAATTTCCCCACAAATGCATATGAGTAGTGGCCCTACTTTCAGCTGATCCCCTTTTCTGCCTTCCTGCCAACCTTATGGACATTTCTTGAAAAGGTTGTGCCTTGTACAGTGAATTGTGAAATTGTGGAACATATGGTCAAGGTAATTCTGCATAAATTCATTCTCTGGTTCTCCATGAATGCCACCCTCTTAGTCCAGATGTGACTCTATTAAGGTCTATTAGTAGAGAAGTGTACATTAACTGATTGATGTGTCCATCTGCATATGGCCATATCTATCCCTGCCCAAAGACAGAACTTTTTCTCCAAAACAAGTCTGTTTTCAAAGAGCAAAACTTCTCCTTTAAGTGCAAATATTAGACTCCATCTATGTTAAAATTCAATTGTTCAGAATTTATTTTTAAAGTTCCTTGTGTAAACTTTTGAGTAGTGCCCAAAACTAACACCAGAAATCTAGGATCTTGGTGTTTGGTCCTTTGCACTCTTCTTTCCTGTGAACACAGGAATCATGCAGGTAGTGGTAGGGTATTTGCTTTTATAAATTTTTATGTTTTCTTTAAATTAGATTGAGGTTGTGTCATTTAAACTTGCAAATGATGGGGCAATTCGATACATTTTTCTTTTACTGTATAGGGATGGAGAGCAGAAAACACCATACAATCTCAAAGACAACACCAGATCTACCATCTTCAGAAAGAAAAAGGAAAAAGATGACTGCTATTACTTTGGGATCTAACCATACTATCCAAAAGGCAGTGTGGTATAGTAGACTGGGAAGTGCATTTGGAATTAAAAGATCTACGCTCAAATGCCATCTCTTTTCTGTAATATGTGACCTTGGACAAGTCATTTAGCCTCAGTTTCCACACCTGTAAAAATGTGTAGGATTAGAAAGAATATAAGGTCTCTTCAGGACCTAATCCTAAGATCCTATCTCCCATAAAGGTGAGACATTAAAAGATTTCTAAATAAAGGATACACAGATTAAGTAGAACAAAGGAAACTTTTTTAAAAAAGATCAGATTTATGTGGGAGTCAAGGAAATATTGTATGACACTAATGTGAATGTGTGTATGTTTATGTATGTCATGTCTGTGTGTGTACATGTGTGTATGTAGAAGAAATAAAATCATTATGATAATGGCACTCATGGGTGGAGACCTCAAGATACTCCATGACCAAGAAGTTCAAGGACACGACTGGTTACTGAGAACTTCACTTGGGATATGGCTATTTTGAGTAAGAAAGAGGACACCTGGTTTCTTGTTTTAACTAATTATCTCCACTAATAAGGTGATAAACTTTCTAGTTTCTATTTTGCTAAAATGAGTATTAATGCTATCAGAAACCTCTAAATTTCAGTGCCATGTTGTAAAACCATTTTTGCCCTGTTTTAATTATGGCTTTGCATCAGAATGTTCTTGGATTAGCTATTGCAATGACCTACAAAGAACATAGTAAAATCTATGCTTGCTGATTAAGTTGGCTGCAACTACTCCAATTACTTCCTCAAAAAGGATTATGAAAGACCTTGAGTTGCCTATTTATGATGCTCAATAGAAGAAACTGGTATGTTAAGCTTATAGAAGAGAAAATTTTCAGGTATATAATAGTTGTGATCAAATATTTTAAGAGTTATGAATTTGAGATTTAAGTTGCAAAGAGGAAAATTTAGTTAGGGAGAAAAAAACAAATTAACAAAATATTCCTAATAGTCAGAGCTGTGAAACAAGATGCCTCAAGAGGTGATGAGATTTTTCTCCTTAGAGATCTTCAATAAGAGGCTAATGAATTCTTCTAAAATAAAAATTCCCTTCGGAGGATTCCTTTATGTCTAATTTGAACTACATGGTCACTGAGATTCTTTGCAAATACTAAAATTCTGTGATTCTGTTATTTTTCCTTCCTTAATCCATTCTAACATTTAATGAATGGTGCCTTCTTGTCACTTTCACTTAGAATAATCCTGGTCTCTTTTAGTTAGCTCTTTAGGAAAAGAATCTCAGAAGTCCATTTCTCAAAATTCTATTTGAATAGTCTTCATTAGTCAGTCACTTAATAAACATTTAATATTGTATCAGCAATGCAGCATTCACAATGCCTAGAGTAACTATAAGTATGCTGA
>CM053587.1:258750938-258769658 GCA_028646515.1 Pseudochirops corinnae | reverse complement strand
TTTAAATGCATTTATTTACTTTTAGTTTACGACATTTAGTTCCCCAATCCCTTGAGTTTCAAATTTTCTCTCCATTTTTCTCCTCCCTCCTCACCCCCATGGCAGGATGTAATCAAATATAGGTTCTACAAATACCTTCAAATTGAACATTAGTCAAGTTGTAAAGAAGGATTATAACCAATGGAGTGATCAGTGAGAAAGAAGGGATAAAACAAAGAAAATACAAATGAGAGAGAACAAGTAGTTTGCTTCAATCTGCATTTAGACTCTAGTTCTTTCTCTGGATGTGGATATCCCCTTTACATCATGAGTCTTTTGTACTTGTCTTCTAAACTTGTCTTGCTGAGAGAAGCCCAGTCTATCAAAGTTAGTCATCACATATATGTTGTGTCTGTAAATGTGTACAAAGTTCTCCTGGTTCTATTCTCTTCACTCAGCATCAGTTTGCATAAGTCTCTCCAAGTTATTATGAAGTCCATCAGCTCCTCACTAATTATAGCACAATAGTATTATATTACATTCATATACCACAACTTATTTAATCATTCCCCAATTGATGGGCATTACTTTGATTTTTAATTCTTTGCCACCACAAATAAAGTTGCTATAAATATTTTTGTATAAATGAGTCCTTTTCTCACTTCTATGATTTCTTTGGGATTCAGTCCTAGAAGTGGTATTGCTGGGTCAAAGGGAACACACTTTTTTATAGCCCTTTGGGCATAGTTCCAGATTGCTCTCCAGAATCGTTGGATCAGTTCACAACTCCACCAACAATAATTAGTGCTCTCATTTTCCACGTCCTTTCCAGCATTTATCATTTTCCTGTTTTGTCCTCTTAGCCAATCTGACTGGTGAGATGTGGCACCTCAGAGTTGATTTGATTTGTATTTCTGTAATCAATAGTGATTTAGAGCATTTTTTAAAATATGCTTATAAATATGTTTAATTTCTTTCCCTGAAAACTGTCTGTTTATATGCTTTGACCATTTATCAATTGGGGAATAACTTGTATTCGTATATATTTGACTCAATTCTCTGTATATTTTAGAAATGAGGTCTTTATCAGAGACACTGGTTACAAAATTTTCCTATTTTCCACTTGTCTTCTAATCTTGGTTTCATTGACTTTATTTGTACAAAAACTTTTCAATTTAATGTAATCAAAATAATTTATTTTGCATTTCACAATGCTCTCTAAATCTTGTTTGGTCATAAAATCTTCCCTTCTCCATAAATCTGACAGATAAACTATTCCTTGTTCTCCCAGATTGCTTACAGTATCAGCCTTTGTATCTAGATCATGCACTCATTTTGGCTTGATTTTGGTATATGGTGTAAGATATTGGTCTATGCCCAGTTTCTTCCATACTATTGTCCAGTTTTTCCAGCAGTTTTTGTAAAATACTGAGTTCTTATAACAGCAGCTGGGGTCTTTGGGATTATCATATAGTAGATTACTATCATAATTGACCGCTATGTCTCATGTACCTAATCTATTCCACTGATCCACTTCTCAATTGTTCTTTAAATGTTTGATATAATTTACTAGTAAATCCATCTGGCCTGGGAGATTTTTTCCTAGGGAGTTCATTGATGGTTCGTTTAATTTCTTTTTCTGAAATGGGGAGATTTAAGTATTTTACTTTCTTCTTCAGTTAATCTGGATGACTTAATTTTTTGTAAATATTCATCAATTACACTAATATTGTCAAAATTATGGGCATACATTTGGGCAAAATGATCTTAATTGTTATTTTAATGTCCTCTTCTTTCGAGGTAGATTTATCCTTTTCATTTTTGTCTTGATTTGGATTTCTTCTTTCTTTTCTTTTTTTTTTTAACATATTGACTAAAAGTTATCAATTTTATTGTTTTTTTCCATAAAACCAACTCTTAGTTTTATTTATTAATTCTATAATTTTCTTAGTTTCAATTTTATTAATCTCTTCTTTGGATTTCAGTATTTCTAATTTAGTATTAAATTGGGGATTTTCAATTTGTTCATTTTCTAGCTTTTCAGTTGTGTGCCTAATTTGTTAATCTCCATTTTCTCTGTTTTATTCATGTATGCATTCAGAGATATAAAACTTCCTCTAACAACTGCTTTTGCTGCATCCCACAAGTTTTGGTATGTTGTTTCACTATTGTCATTCTCTTGAATGAAGCTACTTATTGTTTCTATAATTTCTTGTTTGACTTACTTATTCTTTAGTATTAAATTATTTAGTTTCTAACTAGTTTTTAGTCTCTCTTTCCATGGCCCTTTATTACATATAATTTTTATTGCATCATGATCTGAGAAGGATGCATTTAATATTTCTGAATTTCTGCACTGAATTGTAAAGGTTTTATGTCCTAGTACATGGTTAATTTTTGTGTATGTATTATGTACCGCTGAGGAGAAGGTACATTCCTTTTCATCCCCATTTAGTTTTCTCCAGAGGTCTATCATATCTACCTTCTCTAAAATTCTATTCACCTCCTTAACTTCTTTCTTGTTTATTTTGAAGTTAGATTTATCAAGTTCAGAGAGGGGAGATTGAGGTCCCCTACTAGTATAGTTTTGATATCTATTTCTTCCTCCAACTCCCTTAACTTCTCCTCTAGTAATTTGGATGCCATACCACCTGGTACATATGTTTGGTAATGATATTGCTTCATTTTCAGTCCTTCCTTTTAGTACCATATAGTTTCCTCCCTTATCTCTTTTAATTAGATTTACTTTTTGCTTTTGCATTATATGAGATAAGGATTGCTATCTCTGCTTTTTTTTTTTTTACTTTATCTGAAGCATAATATGTTTTACTTCAGCCTTTTACCTTTACCCTGTGTGTATCCCCCTGTTTCAAATGTCTTTCTTATAAACAGCATATTGTAGGATTATGGTTTTTAATCCATTCTGCTATCTGCCTCCATTTTATGGGAGAGTTCACTCCCTTTACATTCAGTTATGATTACTATCTGTGTCTTTCCCTCCATCATATTCCCTCCCCTGTTTATGCTTCTATTTCTCCCTTCCCCCTTCCCCTCCTTAAGAGTCTTCCTTTTGATCATCGTCTCTCTTCATATTCCCTCCCTATCAACCTCCTCTCCTTTTTTCTCCCCTTCCCCCTTACTACTTCTTCCTTCCCTTCTAACCACACCTCCTCCTTTTATCACCCCTTCCCCCTCCTACTTCCCATAAAGTAGAATAGATTTTTATACTTAATGTAGTATGTTATTTCCTCCTTGAACCAGGACCAATGAGAAAAATCTCATACAATGCTCCTCTCTCCTCCCTTCTTTCCCTCTATTATGAGAAGTTTTATGTCTCTTGACAATAGAATCCTATACTTAACTGATTATTTTATTCCCTCCTTAAACCAAGACCAGTGAGGGTGATGTCATATAATGTTCATCTCCCTCCCTTTTTCCCTCCACTATAATATGTTTTTATGCCTCTTCATTTGGTATAATTTACACTTTTCTGCCTCCTCCTTTCCTCTTCTCCCGTTATAATTCCTTTGCACACATTAATAAGTTTTTTTTATCTTCACTATAGTTAATTTATACACACACCCTCTATTTATCTATATCCCTTTTAAATGTTGCGATAAATATACAATTCTCAATATTGACAGGTAACAGCTTCCCATATAGAGATGTAAACAGTTTGCTCTTACCAAATAACAAGGAATGTGTGTGTGTGTGTGTGTATGTGTTTTCCCCGTTTACCTCTCTATGTCTCTCTTGAGCCTTGTATTTGGAGATCAAATTTTCCATTGAGCTCTGACTTTTTCCTCAGAAACATCTGGAAGTCCCTTATTTCGTTGAATGACCATCTCCTTGCCTGAAAGATTCTGCTCAGTTTTGCTGAATAGGTGATCCTTGGTTGTAGCCTGAGCTCTTTTGCCTTACAAAATGCTATATTCCAATCCCTCTGATCTTTCAATGTAGAAGCTACTAGGTACTGTGTGATCCTGACTGTAGTTCTGTGATATTTGAATATTTCTTTCTGTATGCTTGTAGCATTTTTTCCTTGACCTGATAATTCTGGAATTTGTCTGCAATATTTCTTGGAGTTTTCAATTTGGAATCTTTTTCAAGAAGTGTGATGGATTCTTTCAATAACTATTTTATCCTCTGGTTCTAGGATCTTAGGGCAGGATACCACAAGTTTTCTCCTTCTTGACTCTGTCACCACAAGATTCCTCTTCTCAGTTCTGCTTTGTCTAGCCTGGAAATTCTCCTTATATATGGTCATTAGCTTCTCCTCTTCCTGTTTCAGGAGTTCTTGTGTTCTATGGTTCACAAGTTGTGGGGTTCACATGTTCTATTTCTTAACAGACTTGATACAAGGCTCAAAAGAAACTTGAACTGAAACAAGGTGTTAATTAAATAGGTGAAATAAGGTGTGAACTACTTCTGTGCTTGCCATTACAACATGGCTAATATGGACAAATGCTTTGCATGACTGCACAGCTATAATCTATATCAAATTACTTACCTTCTTAATGAGTGAAGGGGTGGGTAAGAAGGAGGGAGAATGAGAATTTGGAATTCAAAATTTTAAAAGAAATGAATGTTAAAAATTGTTTTTACATGTAAGTGGGGAAAATAAAATTTAATTATTAACAAAAAAGTTTCAGGATATAAAACAAGCCCATATACATCCTTAGCATTTCTAGATACTATCAATTTAACTCAGCAAAAAAGATAGAAAGAGATATTCCATTTTTTAAAAATGCACAAACAATATAAAATACTTGGGAGTTCTACAGCCATGAAAACCTAGGACTATGGGAATTCAATTACAAAACATTCCTCACATATGTAAAGACAGATCTAAACAATTGCAGGAATATTAATTGCTTACAGGTAAACTAAGCCAATACAATAAAAATATCAATTCTACCTAATTTACTTATTAAGTTCAATACCAATCAAACTACCAATGCAATATTTTATACAGGTCAAGAATATCAAGGAAATAACTGAAAAAAAATATGATGGAAAGTGGCGAAGCATGAAAACAATTAAGTACTAAAATAGAGAATCAGTGCAATTGGTAAGGTATAAAACACACAGTAGCAAATGACCATAGTAATCTGTTTTTTGATAAACCCTGAAATTCAAGCTTTGGGGTAAGAACTCACTATTAGACAAGAATTTCTGGGAAAAAATGGAAAATATTTTGGCAGAAATGAGGTACAGACCAACAACTCACACCATACATCAAGATAAGGTAAAATGAATAAATTATTATTTAATTTATAAATATCACATTATTACAATATATATACATATATTAATAAATAAAAGATAATATAAGTAAATCAGGAGAACATAGACAAATGAATTTCAGATCTATGGATAAAGGCAAAGTGTGTGATCAAATAAAAAATAGAGAGGATCACAGGAAGTAAAATGAAAAATTTTGATTACATGATATTAAAAAGATTTTGCATAAACAAAACAAATGTAGCCAAAATTAGAAAGAAAACAGGAAATTGGAGAGAAATTTACAGTAAGTTTCTCTTATAAGGGCTTCAATTCTCAAATATATAGAGACATGGGTCAAATTAAAAAAAAACCATCTATGAGTTATTTCCAATTGGTGAAAGAATAATTACAGTTTTCAGAAGAATAAACCAAAATCATTAATAGTTACATGAAAAAAGAATTGGAACTCTGGTTATATCCGTCAATTGGGGAATGCCTGAGCAGGTTGTGGCATCTGGTTAGGTTGAAAAACTATTGTGCCATAAGAAATGATTAGCAGGATGGTTTCAGGAAAAAAAAAATAATAAAAAAACCAAACAAACAGACTTATGAAGTCTTATATGAACAGATATAAAATGAAGTGAGCAGAACCAGAAGAAGACTGTATACAGTAACAGTAATATTATAATAATAATCAACTATGAAAGACTTAGTTATTTTAATCAAGATAATAATCCAAGACAATTGCCAAAGACCCATAAAGAAAAATGTTTTCAATTTCATGAGAGGAAACTGATGAATTCTGAGTACAGCTTGCAGCATTCTTTTTTTTTTTTGCTTTCTTTTTCTTGTGTATGTTTTCTTTTGTATCATGGATAGTATGCAAATATGTTTTGCATGACTTACATGTATAATTAATAGTATATTGCCTTCTCAATGAGTGGGAAAGGGTTGAAAAGAAGGGACATAGAATTTTGAACTCAAAATTTTGAAAAATGAATGTTATTTCTTACATGTAGTTGGAAAACATTTAACAAAATATATTAAAATATAATTTTTTAAAAGTGTTTTGCATGTAGAACTAGTTGTTGAACCTTTTCCAACATACCCCTATGTATATATGTCTTCATATTCCCATTCATACTACAACCAACATAGTTTAAAACATCATCATCTCTTGCTTGTGTTGTTTAAATAACCTCTTAATTAGTTTTCCTGTCTCTAAGTTCTTCCCTTTCCAATCCTTCCTCCACATTACTACAAAATTTATATTGTTAAAACATAAAACCAGGTCACTCCCGTGTTTGGTAAGCTTTATTGACTCTCTATTGTGTCTAAGAATTTGGTTGCCTGGAGAAGTCCACCAGCATTGTACATCAATTTCATGATGGCATGTTTGCCTGGGTATTGGATAATGGACAATGCTCTCATGCTTTCCTACTCATCAATGGAGTAAAACAAGCCTGTATGCTTTCTCCCATGTTTTTTAGCATGATATTTTCAGTTATGTTGTCAAATGCTTTCAATGAGGATGAAACAGCATCAAGGTTAGCTACTGTACTTATAGTAAATTTTCAACTTGAAAAGATTACAAACCGACACCAAAATGGAGGGAGTGCTGCTGTATGATTTTTTGTTTGTATGTCATCATGCACTCAAGCTGAAGCTGAGATGCAACAAAGTATGGATCAATTCTCTGCTGCTTGTGCTAATTTTGGCCTAACAATTAACACCAAGAAAACACAGGTGCTCCATCAGCTACCGCCACACCATCCTTACATGGAACCATTGGTTACAGAAAATGGAGAAGTTCTGAATTCTGTGAATAAGTTCACTTACCTTCATAGTGTACTTTCCAGGAATGTATATATTGATAATGACATTGATACATGCCTTGTCAGAGCTGGCTCAGTGTTTGTGAGGCTCCAAAGGAAAGTAAGGGAGAGAAGAGATATTAGACTGACTACAAAACTGAAGGTCTACAGAGCCATAGTGCTGACTTCATTGTTGTGTGCCTGGATAGTCTACCAGCACCATGCCAGGAAACTGAATTGCTTCCATTTGAATTGTTTTAGGAAGATTCTAAAGATCACCTGGCCAGGATAAGGTATCAGACAATGAGGTCCTTTCTTGAACTAAACTGCCAAGCATTCAAACTCTGCTTCAGAGAGCACTATTCTGATGGGCTGGCCATATTGTTTGAATGTAAAATATATGCTTTCCAAAAAGATTATTATAAAGAGAGCTCATACAGGGCAAGCATTCACAAGGTGGTCAGAAGAAGCAATTCAAGGACTCACTCAAGGTTTCTCTTAAGAACTTTGGAATTAATTGTATGACATGGGAGATACTGGCACAGGACCACTCTGCATGGCATACCCACATCAGAGAAAGTGCTGTGCTCTACAAGCAAAGCAGAATTGAAACAGCTCAAAGAAAATGCAGATGTGCAAATTTAGAGAATCCACCACAAATGTTCATACAGACTATTTGTGCCTGACCTGTGGTAAAGCTTTCTGAGCTTGTATTGGTCTGATCAGTCACAGTCAGACACCCTGAAACTTTACTTCAGTATAGTGATGTCATTTTGGTCCTCTTCAAGAATGAAGGACAACAACCATTGTGTCTAAGAAAAAATAGTCATATTTTTGACATCTAAAGGTCTTCAAAATGTGGTTCTCAATATATCTTTTGAGGTAGATTATACATTAACCCTCCTCTTTCACTCTATACTCCATTTAAGCTGACCTCTTTAATATTTCCTGCGCATTACATTCCATTTTCAGCATATGTGCTTTTGTAAAGACTGTCCTCCACATCTAGAATGGTGTCCTTCATCTCTGCCTCTCAGATCTCCAATTATCTTTTAAGAGCATCTCAGATGCTATCTCCTTCAAGAGGCTTTTCCTGATTTTACAATGCTCCCGTTGTCCACTTTTTATTTGCTTTGTATAGACCTTATATTTATTTCTCTGTGAAATGTTTTCATTCAGTATAATGTAAACGTGTTGAAGTCAGGGTTGTCACACTTCCTCATTTATAACCACAGCACCTTTATCAGTGCCAGGTACATAGTGCATATGTGTGAATATATGCATATATGCATATGCATACATATAAACATGCACACATACATATTTGTACATAAATAATATAGAAACATATGCAAATAGGCATATATGTACAGGTGTATATATGTGCATATACATACACACATATATCCCCCATGTGTATATATACACATATATTTACTGATTATAATTTCATTGCTAATTATCATAGTATCCTTATTGTTAGAACTTTCTGCATATGTGAAATTGTTCAATAATCACTGTATTTCACCAATCCCACTATTTCACCAAGCCTTGTTCCAGAAAGTCCATAACAAAATGGAACTATGTATATTTATTTACAAAACTCACAGTCCTCATCAGGAGAAGTAGATAGAAAAACAGTTTGCCTCTAGGAGATTGAGGATCACTGTTGGGTCTTTGAAGTCATACATTGGCTAGTCACCTGGGAGTGATATAGCCTAGAATATTGGATCATAATGCCTGCCCCAAAGCTTCTGACCTAGTTCATGTCTCACAGAATGAAGACTCTACCAGAGGGTCAGACCTACATTAGTCTAGAAAATATTGAATATTTCCAATATATCCAAAATAATTATTAGTGAAGAAATCTTGATTCCTAGACATCTATAAATTACTCAGCTAGGGGTTTAGCAATGTAGGAAATAGTTACTTAAGTGTTTCCCTACTGCAATCCATCTTCCTTCAACTCAACTGTCAAGTTGATCTTCCTAAAATACAAATCTGGCCATACCATCCTCTTATGCAATAAATTCCAGTGGCTCCCTAGTCAAGTACCAATTATCAAAAATATCAAGTACCAAATTGTGGTTTTCAAGGTTCTTCATAATGTCGCTTCTTCCTACCTTACCAGTATTCTTATGCCTTATTCCCTTCCACAGACCCTGTGATCCAGAGACATTGACCTCTTTCATGTCCCTCACCCATGACATTCTATCTGTAGACTCTCAGTACTTTCTGGTTTTTTTTTTTCTGTCATGCCTGTAATGCTTTCCTTCCTATTTCTGCTCCTTAATTCCTTCAAGTTTTAGGGAAAGCTTTGCCTTCTACAAGACAGTTGCTTTTCTTTTGATATCACTCCAGTTTATCCTGTCTATGTCCTATTTATATGTCATTATTTGCATGTCACCTCCCCAAGTACACTGAGTCCTGTGAAAGTAGGCATTATCTTTTGACTTTCGTTTTATCACCAGTGCTTAGCACAGAACCTGACAAGGCATATATTCAAAGCTTTTTGCAGGCTGACAGGACCTGCCAGGCCTTGTACTCTATTAGCATGTTCTTCAAAAATCTATAGCCATGTCTTTACCATGAGGCATTTGGGTATGACTTCCATGGAAGAATTCAAGAAGGCATCTAAAATATTAAAGAAGGCATAGATGGAATTAAAGCTATCCAAGGACAAAATTATTTTCCTTATGTTTTTAGGCAGAAGGGAAGACACAAAACAGTTATCTTTAAATTATCAGAAAGTTAGATATTTGAAGACATAAACAGATAAAAAAAAATTGACTGATTTTACATTTTCATGCAAGATATGTGAGTCTATATGGGTTAAATGAATGTATAGGCATGGTTCATGGGTGGCATAGATAGCTATATCTGGAATCTGGTCCACCCCTCTCTAATTTTCTCCTTGTAGGAAACAAGAAAAGTTCTATAACTGAACTGGCTTCTTTCTTACCTGTCTCCATTATGAGATTAAAGAATTACATTTCTATCGGGCACTCTGCAAATATTTCTGATGAAAGAATATGATACTTTGGAGTTGCATAGTCCTAATGTCACTTTCCCTTTTAAGGGACAGTGACATCTTGAGTTTACACTTGTCAATTAAACTCTTTTACATCAAATGCTTGTTATACGAACAACCATTACAAATAGTGAATAGGGAGTGAACAAATTTGTCCAAGCCAATCAGCATATGGGAAGTGGAGAACATCTATGGATTAGAATAACCATATACTAGAAAATACATATGTTTCAGAACTCTTAAATTGGGAGGAAGATGAAATCTCAGATCAAATCAAAGCAGAGGACCAGAAAAGGGATTCTATTCTGGCAATCTTTAGAGAGTCAAGGGACATACATGTTAAGAACTTGACTTCTGTTACATATCTGTTGCTTCTTTCTCCATATGTCTGTCTCATTTGGGACCATGTGTCCCTCTCTAAGAAGTTCTGACCCTAACTGTTATTTAGACAGGTACACAGAATCACCTCACATTTTTTCCAGCAATTGGGAATTATATCTCATTCTAAATACACAGGGACACAGGACACAGACACAGACACAGACACACAGGCACAGACACAGACACAGACACAGACACAGACACACACACACACACACACACACACAAATGCCAAAGCTTAGTTAGAAGCCTGGTTATATACATATATGTGGAAAAAATAGGACTGCCAAGAATCAAAGTAGATATAAAGTAGAAAGAAAGGTGGTTGGTTAAGTTATATTCTAGGTAAAATTATTGGCATTCCTTCTACAAATTCTGATTTATGGAAGATATTTTTCTTCCCTGCACAGGAATGAAGTGATATCTGTATAAAAAGTCCTCATCCTTTTCCTGTATGCGTTGTTCTCCTGATATGGGGCACATGGCTCTAGACTGAAGTGGAAAATCTGCTAGGAAGCAGAGAGGCTGTTAACTTGGAATTAAGCTACCTGCAGTGAGGGAATGCTTCTTCTCTTTTGGCTGAGTTTATTTGGCTGAAGAAGACAAACAGTGAGGGGGCTAGAGGGAACTTTTCTCCTTAGCACCTGGGAAACATATTCTGCAGCACAAAAGGGAGAAATTGAGCTAAGTGTCTTAGTATCTTAAACTACATGACGACAGTTTTCTTCCATTCTTAGTTCCCAAGCTTTTTTGGCTTGAGGTATACCTTTGCATATTCTACAATCCCCATGACAGCCCTAACTTAAAACAATCTCCTTCTCCTTCTAAAACAGACTTTAGTTAACAAATTTGTGAGCTTTCTTACTCATAAGCCCATGTATCTTTTTTAATTATTTCTTCTTTTCCAAATGATAGAAAGTAATTTCAGTGGCTTTGTGTCCATATGTGAACACCTGGGTCCATTTTGATATCCCATCATGCAGTGAGCCTCCATCACTCTCTGCCTATCTTGAAAGTATTTCTCTTCTGGGATTTGGATATGGCAGGTATGGCAGCCAACAAAGGACAAAGTATCCTATGTAATGCACTGAAGAATTATGGTTTCCATTTAGAGGGAGTGTGTGATGATATATACATATTGACCTAATTCTCAGGTGTCTATAAAATACTTAACTTGAGACATAAGTGTTTACATAGAGCAAACTGTTATGACTAGGTATCTTTATGATATGTACCATATTTTTCCTGGCAGGGAATCCCTGGGTTGTATATAATTCACTGTATGAGATGGGATTTGACTACATTCACTGAGGAAAAAGGCTTTAGCCTGGTTTTAGAAGGGTGGAAATAGATGGGGACATGTCTTCTATATCAGTTATAGTTACTGTTTCTACAAAGAGAATTCCCTTGCAACATGGAAATCTTGTGTAAAAATGTTATAAGAAGTGGCCTTCTTGTCTGTGTCTTACAAATGGATCCATATCTAGGAATTTAATAGGGCACCAGAAAGTTATGTGATATGTGTGTGATTGTGTGTGTGTGTGTGTGTGTGTGTGTGTGTGTGTGTGTGTAAATGGAAGGATTTTGAGTTGAGGTTTAGCTAGTCCCATATGGGCTAGTCTGCCAAGATAACATAGGTTGGTATGGTGTTGCCTACTCAACTGAACCAAAAAACAGCACCAAAATGGGCAACATGTCAGAACAAACCACTCTTCTGGTTTTGGAGCAGATGTGCACCTGGAATTTTATTCCAGGGTCTTTTTTTCCTCGCAGTCAGGAAACCATAATCCCAAACAGAGACCCACAGATATGAGAAAGTCATGTGAAAACTAGGGTGTTAATGTTAATGATAAGTCACATTTCTAACGTATTTTAAGATTTGTTAAAAACTTTCCTCAGAGCAATCTTTTGAGGTAAGAAGTGTAGATTTTATTACTCCTTTTTTTCCTTACTGATGGGAAAACTGAGGTTCTGAGACGTTAAGACAGAATGTGAGGTGGGACTGAATTTCGGCCTCCTGGCTTTAAATTCAATGCTCCATCTAATCTGTCATTCCCAACTTTCTTCTATATAGCCCAGTGACAGAGTGGTCTGACACAGTGAAAACTTTTCCTGACTTACCGAATGGAAAGATTATATTTAAATTTCTATTAGATTAAATGTTCTTGGCCTTTTGGTGTAGGTGTCATGAAGCCCTTTGACAGTGTGTTACAAACTATGGAACTCGCCATAGAATATTTTAATGTAAAAAATAAAATACAAAAGATTATAATTGTGTTAAGATATTGCCATAAAATATAAATTTAAAAAGTTTATAGGCACCAAGTTAAGAATCCCAGTTTTAAGTGAATGGTGCACTTCAAAGAATTGTTGGGGATGTGTGGGTGAAGTCAGTCTGATAATCTTGAGAAAACTTTTCACGAAAACAAAAACACTTTCTTTGCCAATGAACTGTTATTGTTGTTCCTTCTTTGTTTCCAAAGAGGATCAATGACATCACAGGGTGATGTGTTGACTTGTGTGTGAAGTGAATTTAAGTCAGGCAGAGTTGCAGGAAATCATTGACTTCACTCTTTCTTCCAGAGTCATCAAATTCTGGTGGTAAGACAAAAGTCAAGATGACCAATGGTAGCTTTGGATGCAGTGGGTGACGATGGGGTTTTTGATATTTGATCAAGCTCTAAATACTCCTCAGCACCTGCTTTGGCTGCCTTCATGGCCATTGTAACATATTGTTCTTATCTGCCCATTTTGGGAAGAGCCTTTATAGACTTGGGGTAGACATCACCCTAATTCACCAACAGCTTTGAGATCCCTTGGTTACCCTTCACCTAGTATAGCCCTCTGCCAAAATAGTTTTTCTCCAGTCCTGCCGCTGCTTTTGCTACAGCTTCTTGGCACTACAGGTGAGAACTTGGTGAATTGTGAACACCTAAGGTGGATGAGAAGCCCATAAAAGGTCTTGGAAAGGCCTAACATCAGAAGTACTAGTGCTTCCTGATCACCCCATGCACTAGCAAGTCAGGTATGTTCCAGGGGTGAAGAATTCAAATTCAGGAGAGCTAAAAGTCAGGAGAATGATCATTGAAATGATGACCATGGACAGTGGCCATAGTCAGAAAATATGTTCTGGCCAAACAGACTTTAGTAACCGAGATGCCAGTTCCAAAGACAAAAAACACTTGACCACAGATTTGGGGTACTAAACTGGATTTCATCAGGATGATAAAAAAAAAAAAACAGGGGAAATATAAAGGGAAATTTTGTAGGGCAGTAAAAGGAGCAGACCTCAAGGAGTAGATGACAAGTTAAACATTAAGCCAAGGAACAAAAGTACGCTAAGGTCCTCCTTAGCCCAGGTATAAACGCATGTTTGTTTCAATTTATAAAAAGAATGTTTATCTCCTAACTTATGAACTCTTTCTTTCCTTTCATTGTAGAAAAGAATTGGATCTAGTTGAGAGGAAATGGGGATGAGAAAGAGGCCATCAAAGCAATGAAAGGTTTAATAATAATAAAAGTAAGAGGAATAACAATGAACATTTACTTAGTGTTTTAATATATGCAAAGCACTTAAAAATATCTCAGTTACTCTTCACAATAACTTTGGAAGGTAGGTGTGAGATAGGTACAGGTAGGAAAATAGATACAGATGAGCAAACAGAGGCATACAGAGATCAAGGTGACAAAACAATTAAATGTTCCAGTCTGGATGTGAGCTAAGTAGAGACAACCAAGAAAATTCTTGCATTACTACTGAGCCAAGATTCCATAAATACAAAGGCTATGGGATGAAATTTCCCCCCATTTTCGAAGAGATAATGATTTCAACACCCATTTAAATTCAGATAACATTTATTGAGGATCCAGTATATATATATAAAGTGAGAGGCACTGAGGATTAGTATAAAGACAACTTTCCTTGGTGTCTGGAAGATGTAGGTTGCTGAATACATATGCTGTTTCCACACACAACTTTCTAAGACTCTGAGGAAGAGATTGAGCCATGTAAAAACAACAAAAAGTCAGGGGACTTGAAAAATCTACCTGAAGCTTGGAATTAGCAAAATGAAAAGAACTAAGGTTTAATACAGATTATTTATTCCTATTCCTCAGTCCTATTGGGTAAGTGGTGATCTGTTTCATTCGAGTTTTTTTTCCTCACTGGGAGTTCCTCATTTGTATGAAATCACTGTCTGGAAAACAAACAATTTGAGTCCCTGTTAAATTTTGAATCCTTATGTTAGAAAAGCAGAAGGGGATAAGATTTTTCTTTCCTTCTTTGTTCACTTTCTTGCCTTGAGCATAACTGTTTCCTTTTCCTTTTGTTTGTCCTCTAATATTTTTTTAAAATTTATTTTATTTTTAAAAATGAACTAAAACAAGCATTTCCATAGCATAGCAAAATTTTTAAAAAGATGATTGCTCATGAAACTGCAATTCTAATATGTATAATTTGCTATTCCTTTTAAATACGTAATAAAGTTATCATGTAAATTATTTTTTCTCCCCTATCCTAGAGATTAGATACAAATATTTACATATATATAAAATCATTTTATACATATTTGTAAGTCTCACATTCCCTAATATATGTGCACATAGGAGAGTCCAATTTTACTTTCAGAAAATTCTAAAAAAAATAATAAACACTTCAAAGCAACAAAGACAAAGAGAGAAACTGAGGCACCAAGTGACTGAAAAAAAACCCTTTACTTCCATTCTGCCTGTTCTCTTTTACCTTGGTGTGAACTCAGTTACGATCTTACTTTCCAAAGAAGGGAAAACTTGTGTCTATCTGTCTCACACTAACAGTTGGTAAGGTTCAGTAAACTACGTTAGACTCTGCTTCTTTTTGGTTTGCCCTTTCCCAGTTCAAAGAGGGTCTTTTGAGTCTCCTCCCTCTTAGCACTTTTCATAATCCTTCCACTCCCACCCCAGTCTATGGAAAATGATGTGAGAAATCAGTAGACTACAATGACTTAATAGGTTAAAAGCCTGAGCCTTTCTGTTATAAAACTTACTTAACAGCAAGACTGGTTCTATTATTAACGGACCATTAGAAATAATTATCACATTCCTCTATGGGGCAAAGAAACTTAGTACTTTGATGCAAATCTTAAAAAGACAAGGAAATACTTAGCCATTGTTTCAATGATTTAACAATGCCTTCAACTTTCTGCTTGATCCTCACTGATTTCTGGGGACCTGAAGCATCATTTAAAGTTCAAAGAATGGTCTGCCTCTTATTTACCCTTTGCTACCAAAATGCCAGCCTTTTTGGACTTTTGGCATCCTTAGCCTTTTTTTGCTCCCCGTGTTAACTCTACATAGCCTTTCCTATTCAGTATGTCAATTAGAGAAGATTTATATATTTTTTTAGTAATTTAGCTTCATGACAATCTATTCCCATTGGGCCACTTGAACTCCATTGTGTCATTGTTCATAATTTCAGGAAATTAAGCTAGGTTCTCCTGATGTCTAAGTCAATCTTAGACAAAAAATTAGGTTCTCTTAAAAGATCTATAAACTGGTTCATTCCATGAGGATATAATGTGATGTAGTTCACTTCAATCCAAATTATTGAGTCTGTACTTTGTACGCAACATAATGTGCTGGTAGCTATGGGAATTATAAAGAAGGCAAAAAGAATGAAGAAGAATCTTATATAGATAAGATATGATCTCTGTCCTGGAGGGATCAGTTGCAGAAAAAAAAATGGAAATATTGAGTGTATAAAAGAGAAGTATTAGGGATACAATGATAGATATTTCATATTTTATTGATAATTTGTAAATTCAGAACAGAAAGAGGCTTTAGAGAGCATTTGGTTCAATCTCTTCACTTGATGGTGGAGGAAACTGAGACTCAGAGACTGTCTCACTGCCTTGCTATCATCTGCAGGGATCATGTGCCCGGGAATAATAAGATATGATATGATAGAATCACAATAAGATAGAATAATAAATTTAGATCTGAAATTTTCAAGATAATGTATTTCTAACCATTTATTTTTTAGATAAAGAAATTAAGGTTTAGAATGGTTAAATGACTTGCCCGTGAATACATAGGGAGTAAGCAATCAAAGGAAGTATTTAAACCCAGGTTCCCCTCTGATTCCAAGGCAGTGTTTTTATACTTGTATACTTTAACAAATCACATGAGTGGTACTGTGAGTCCTGGTCTTCATTATTGAGCATTGGTCAGAATACTGCCTCACTGGAGATCTTTAAGCAAAGGCTGAATGACCACTCATGCGGTGGGAGTATAGTAAGGAAGACTCCTTGTTTTCAGATATGGATTGGTATTATAGAAGTTGAAGTTTCTTCTAACACTGAAATTCTGTGAATCTCATGCTGCAAAAATAAAAAATTAATTAAACAAAGCCCAGGTTTAAGAGGCATCTAAAGGACAAAACTTGGTCCTCATAATAAAAACTAAGAGTTTAAAAGGAATGGAAAAGTGGCACTTGACCTGGTTAGGCCTTGAATGGGCAAGATGTGGCTAGGCAATGAAGATGGGAAGGACTTCCAGTCGAAGAGAGCAGCTGCAGGACCACATGTGACATGTCCAAGGTACAATGAATATGTTAGTTTTTCTAAAGCAGAGGCCTAATGTAATGCAGTAGTGACCAATAAGAATAGCGAGGTTGGCTGGGACTCTGTTGTAGAGGTGATTCACAACCAAAACAAGGAGTTTGGAATGGATCCTCTAGGTTTTCATAGAAGGCCTTTGAAGTAGGAAGCATTCAAACATGGTAATGTAGGTACAGATCTGTAGTTTGGAAACACTTGGGAAGACTTCATGGAAGTTGTGGAACTGTAGCTGGTCCATGACAAATGGATAGGTTCTGCATGGGGAGAAAAGCAAAAGTAGGATATCATAAGAAAAGAGAATAGCACAGGAGATGGAATTAATATGACAGATGTAGAGAGCTGTGAAATGTCCGGCTTAATGGCAAGGAAGGGCTTTATTGGCTTTCTCACTGTTTCTCACACACACTAAATCTCCTGTTTCTTGCCTTTGAATTGGTATTCCTTAGAATATACTTCCTGTTCACCTTTGCTCTTAGAATCCCTACTTTTAATCCAAGTTCAAATCAAATACCACCTTCTACATGAGGTGTTTCCTGATTCCTCCAGCTGCTAATGCTTCCTTTTCAACTAACCTTGTATTTATTTCCTATGTACTTAAACATGTACATGAAGTTTCCCTCAATAAAATGTGAGTTCCTGGAGGGCCACCAATATTGCTTTTGTTTCTGTATCTCTAGTGATTAGCACAGTACTTAACACACAGTAGAAAATTAATAAATTCTTATATATTGATTGACATTAATAGGATTTGTTTGTACTTTTTTTTTGGAAGGGGGCTAATATCATTTTTTTTGGTATAGAGAAATATCAGTGAGAAAATTCTCTCTACCAATACAGACCAGCATTTACTCTGTAAACTAGTACATTTGGGTGAGTTGTTTGGGATGTAACAATAAATTTGTGTCAAAGGTGTAATAGGGACTTATTTCTTCCTGACTCTGACTCCAGTTTTCTATCCACTATGTCATTTTGCTCATCAAGGTAATAATTGATACTTATGTGGTACTTTGGTAGTTTGCAAAGAGCTTTACAAACATTATTTTCTTTGACTCTTACAAAACCTAGTGAGGCACATACTATGGGTACTATCCCTATTAAACAGAAAATAAGATTGAAATCCAAATTGGTTAAGTGATTTCCCCATGGTCACAAAGCTAGTAAAAACTGGGAGCAGGATTCGTATCCTAGTCTATCTGATTCCAAAAGCAGTGGGATAGTGGTTTTAGGAAGACTGGAATTCAAATCATGTCTTAGGTACTTAAATAACTATATCACCCTGAGCAAGTGACTCAACTTGTCTACCTCAGTGTCCCCAAATCTAAAATGGGGCTCATAATAACACCTCCCTCTCAGAGATGTTGTGTGGATCAAATGAGATCATATTTGTAAAGTGTTTAGCACAGTGCCCAGCACAAAATAGGCTCTTGTTCTCTTTTGCCCTCACTTCTTATCTCATCCACTAGTCCACATTTCAGACCTAGGAATGTTATTAAACAAAATTAGAATGATTGATTGGTATTATATAAAATAATTTGTTAAATAGTTTTACCATGTGTAACGATACTGGGATTTGAAGATCTTCCACGCCCCTTGAGCTTGCTGACGTAGCAGGAAGGGGTGGAGCAAGAGAATGCCGGAACCAAGCTAGTCTCCATGCGGTGCGGACTGGAAGCGGCGTCAGAGGCAGTGGCTG
>CM053587.1:258708454-258750438 GCA_028646515.1 Pseudochirops corinnae | reverse complement strand
GTGCAGCTAGGTGGTGCAGTAGATAGTGCTGAGCCAGAAACATTCAACTTTGTGAGTTCAAATCCAGCCTCAATCACTTACTGGCAAGTCACTTAATCTTGTTTTCCTCAGTTTTCTCTTCAGTAAAATGAGCTGAGAAGGAAATGTAAACCACTCCAAAACCCCAAATGAGGTCATGAAGAGTTGGATATGACTGAAAACAATAACAAAATACATGTGCCACCACCAATTTAGATAGCTATATGATTGTCCCCGCCAGACTTGTGTTAGTATGGTGATTTGCACTTATTACTGTGAGTTCCTGCCTGTTCCATTTGCCCAAACCCCAAAGAAGCTTAGGTTATCAGGATCATATATAAATGTTGCAATAAGAAAAACAAACAAACATTTAAAATACAATCTACATTTAAACAATACAAAATCATCTCTATTTACATTTAAAGACTCCAGGTATCATTGTATTAATTTCCATGTATTATATATATATCACAGGAAAAGAATAAGGGTTGAATATGTTTCAGAATGTACTTCACAACTAAATTCAGGTTATTTCTTTGTAATACATGTTAAAATTTTATTTCACCCTGTACACACACATACACACACACACACGCACACACACACACACACACATATCCCTCCTCATTAAGAATAAAGGTCACAATGTATTTTATGGGTTCTTGTTAGTGAAGATTTTCAGCCTTTGCTTACACTATTCCACTCCCCCTTTCTGTGGAGAGAAAAGAGAAGACCAGATCAATTAAATTTTTAGCTTCCAAAATAACTTCATTGTAGAATGTTTTATTGGGGTACAATTCATAGTAAAAATGGAATATGACAGGGTGCTATATTAAAACATTGTGTATTGTGTGTGTGTGTTTTCATTCCTTATTTTGAGAGGTAATTTACAGAGATCATGAATTTCTGAGACTATTTTTCTGTACTGTTCAAATATGCCCAATTAACTTTTCCACACCCAAGACAGAACCAAGATGGTGGACTAGAGAATTGCTCAGTGGAGTTCTAATAACATTCCTCTCCAAAAATTTTTAAAACAATACCTCCCATTGAATTCTAGAGTGGTAGAGCCAATAAAATGTCAGAATGAGACATTCTTTGTGCCCAAGACAACTTATGAGGTCAAAGAGAAATCTATGACACTGGTATGTAGGCAAAATAGGAACCCACATGGATGAAATATCAGTGGTGGGACTAGGTGGTGGCTACTGAAATAGCAATAGCTTTGGGAGCTTTCAAGTCAGTATCAGTAACAAAAACCTGGCAATTTGTCAGAAAGAGACCATAGGGCAAGCCTATGCTAGCATTGAACAAAGGGCCAGACTCCAGAAACTCCATTGCCTATATACAATTCTGAGTCACAGTTCAAGGGCAGAGAGGAGCAGTTAAGAGGGAGTGGAAGCCCTGAAAGGCAATGTCACTTCTGACCCAACAATTCAGTATCTTTCCAGTGCCAAGGGAGGAGAGGTGTTAAGGAAAAATATTGATTGAAATCCCAAGGAATCAGGGTCCTTCCCAGGTAAGAACCAGAGTGCAGGAGTGCAGACCAAGAAACAGTGACCACACTTCTCCCCAGATCACAACACTTGGAAGTACCAAAAAGTTAGGACCCTCAGAACTAGCTCTGAAAACATTAGTAAAAAAAAGAGAAACAATAACTCAACGAATTTGGTAAACATCTTTAAAAAACTAGAAAAAGAACAAATTTAAAATCTCCAAATGAACATGGAAATCCTGAAAATCAATTGAGAGAGAAATAAATTTGAAATTAAAAAAAATTCAATTAAAAATAAAAAGGAGCTAGTTTTATAGAAAAAATAAAATAGATGGCCTATTGGTTAGTTGGATTAAAAAAAGAAAATCAATAACTAGTATCAAAAAATGAAAAGAGTGAATATGTCAATGAAGGTGAAAGTAAAGCAATCATTAGATGTTATTTTGATCAATTCTCTTCCAGTAAAACTGACAGTCTAAATGATACAGATGGATATTTACAAAAATATAAATTGTTCAAATTAACAGAAAAGGAAAAAAAAACCATAAATAACTACCTTAAAATTGAATAAGAGATCAATGAGCTCCCTAAAAAAATCCCTGGGACCAGATGGATATATAAGTGAATTCTACCAAACATTCAAGGAATAATTAATCCCAATACAATATAAACTATTTGAAAAAATAGGTAAAGAAGAGACTGTTACCAAATTCCTCTTATGACACAAATACATTTTGATACCTAAATGAGGGAGAAAAATAATAGAGAAATAAACTACAGACTATTTTCCTTAATTAATATCCATGCAAAAATTTTAAGTGAATATTAGCAAGAAGATTTTAGCAATATATCACAAAGATCATATTTTATGACCAATTTGGATTTATACGAGGAATTCAAGAGTGACTCAGTATTAGGGAAACTATAAGCATGATTGACCATATCAAAAACAATAATAAAAATAAGATTACATCACTAGATGCAAAAAAACCGCATTTGACAAAATGCAGCACATGTTGCTATTAAAAACACAAGTAAGCATATGAATCAATGGAGCCTTTCTTATAATGATAAGGAATATCTACCTAAAAGAAAAGCAAGTGTTATTTGTAATGGGAATAAGCTAGAAGCCTCCACAATAAGATCAGGAATGAAGCAAGGATATCCATTATCCCAACTACTATTTAATATTTTACTTGAAATGCTAATTATAGCTATAAGACATGAAAAAATATATTGGAAGAATAAAAATAGGCTACGAGAAAGCAAAGGATCACCCTTTGCAGTTGACATGAAGATATACAATTAACAACTTCCGCAAAGTTGCAGGACATAAAATGAACTCACATAAACCATCAGCATTTCTATAAACTACTAAGAAAACATAGCATCAAAAGATAGGAAGAGAAATTTCACTCAAAATAAATGCAGCCTATATAAAATATTTGGGGGCCTACCTGTCAATACAAGCCTAGAGATTATATGAACACAATTTCATAATACTTTATGCACAAAGACAAATCTGAATAATTGGAGAAATATTAATTGCTCATTAGTAGTTTGAACCAATATCACTGAAATGACAATTCTACCTAAGTTAATTTACAAATTCAATGCCATATCAATCAAATTAACAAAAAATATTTTATATAGCTAGGAAAAAATGGTAACAAAATTTATCTAGAACAATAAAAGGTCAAGAATATCTTTTTTTTATTAATTAATTTATTTATGTTCTTGTTAACATCACTCATTTCCATGAGATTTTGAGTTACAAATTTTCTCCCCATCTTTCCCCTACCCAACACCTCAAAACCAAGATCCCAATGTATAGCCCCTCCCCCAATCCGCTCTCTCCTATGTCCTCCCCCATTGCCCCTCTGACTTTGCGATAGAGCAGGATAGGTCTCCCTACCCCAGTGCCTGTATATCTTAATTCCCAGTTGCATGTAGTTGATAATAATAATAATAATAATAAAAATAACAATAACAATAATAATAACATATACATATATATATTTTTTAACATTTTATTATGGAGCTTTAAATTTTAGATTCTTTCCCTTCCTCCCTCGTCACCCACCCCTTCTAGAAGGACAAGCAATTCAATATAGGCTGTACATGTGTAATTACACAGAACATTTCCACTGTGGACATATTGTGAGAGACTGATTTTATGTCCCTGTTCCCTATCCCACTCCCCCCTTGTTCTATTCTCTATCCTGTCCCTGTCCCTTTACAGAAGTGTGTACTTCCAGCAACTCTCCCCCTCCACCTGCCCTCCCCTCCATCATCCCACCTCTCATCCCCATCACCCCTACTCCCCTGGCAAGATACCCAGTTTAGAGTTTATGTCATTCCTTCCCTAAGCCAAATTCAATAAGGGTAAGGTTGACCTTTTCCCTTTTGCCTTCCTGTTCCTCCCCTAAATTGTAACAATTATCCCTAGCCTCTTCTATATGAGATGATTAACCCCATTCTGTCTCTCCCTGTCTCCTCTCATTCTAATCCTGTCCCACCAGCATTTCACCTTTTAAAGTATCATCCCTTCCAATTCAATTGATCCTGTGCCTTCTGTGTACACATATATACACATACTCAGATATGCATTCATACGCATATATAAACCCTCCTACATAGACATATATTTATGTATATGTATATGTACGTTTTTATTCCCTTCACCTACCCTCATACTGAGAAAAGTTTCATAAGTTTCAATTGTCATTTTTCCATGTTGGCATGTAAATAGTTCAACTTTGATAAATTCCTTATGATTTCTTTTCCATGTTGACCTTTTCAGGCTTCTTGTATTTGAGTGTCAAATTTTCTTTTCAGTTCTGGTTTCTTCAGCAAGAATGTTTGAAAGTCCTCCACCTCACTGAATGACCATATTTTCCCCTGGAACATTATACTCAATTTTGCTGGGTAAGTGATTCTTGGTTTTAATCCTAGCTCCCTTGAACTCCAGAATATCATATTCCAGCCCCTTTGATCCCTCAATGTAGAAGCTGCCAGATCCCGGGTTATCTTAATTGTGTTTCCACAGTATTCAGATTGCTTCCTCTTGGCAGCCTGTAATATTTTCTTCTTGATCTGGGAACTCTGGAACCTGGCTATAACATTCCTAGGAGTTTTCTTTTGGGGATCTTTTTCAAGAGGTGATCAGAGGTCAAGAATATCAAGGGAAACAATGAAAACAATATGAAGGAAAACAGGCTATCACTTCCAGATTTCAAGCTATATTACAAAGCAGTAATCATTAAAACAATCTGGTATTGTCTAAGAAATAGTGGTAGATCAGTGTAGTAGTTTAGGTATACAATACATAGTAGTAAAAGAACAGGAGAATACATAGTTTGAAATACCCAAAATTTAAGTTTTGGGGGTAAGAACTCAGCATTTGACAAAAATGTTGGAAAAACTGGAAAACAGTTTGGTAGAAACTGAGCATAGATCATATATCTCACACAATATATCAAAATAAAGTCAATTTGGATAAATGATTTATACATAAAGGGTGTCATCACAATTAAACTTGGCAAACATGGAAAAATGTACCTGTCAGATTTAGGTTTAGGGAAAAGTTTGTGATGAAACAGATGAGGGGATTATGGGAAATAAAAAAAATTTAATGAAATTATTTTAATAATTTTAATTATTATTAAATTATTTTAAATAATTTTAACATGAAATTTAAAAAGTTTCTGCACAAACAAAACTAATAGACAAAATTACAAGGAAAACAAGAATCTGGGGGAAAATATTTTGCAGCAAGTTTCCCTCATAAAAGTCTCATTTTTCAGAACTGGGTCAAATTAAAAAAAAAAAAGAGCCATTTTCCTCTTGATAAATGGTCAAAGGAACAGGAAGCTTCAGAAGAAAAAAATAAAAACTAACAACAGTTGCATGAAAAAAATAAATAACTACTGATTAGAAAAATGCAAATTAAAACTAGTTTGAGATTCCACCTTACACCTATTAGATTGGCTAACATGTCAGAAAAAGAAAATAACAAATGCGGCATGGGATTGAAACAATGGGGACTCTAATGCACTGTTGGTATAGTGCAAACTAGTCCAATCACTATGGGGAAAAGTTTGTAAATATGCCCAAAGAGCCATAAAAACGTGCCTTTTGACCCTACAATACCACTCCTAGATCTGTATCCTAAAGAGGTGTTTGTTTTTTGTGTTTGTTGTTTTATGAAAAGGATCCATATGTACAGAAATATTCTTAGCAGCTCTTTTTGTGGTGGCAAAAATTGGAAATTGAGGAGATATTCATCAATGGAGAATGGCTAAACAAGTTGTAGTATATGATTGTGATGGAATACTATTGTGGTATGAGAAGTGAGGAGCAAAATCATTTCAGAAAAATCTAGAAAGACATATGAATTGAAGCAAAGTGAAATTGGAAGAATCAGGAGAATATTGTATACAATGCAATAAAAATGATGATCTACTATGACTTAGCCACTCTGATAAAGAATGTAACCCAAGACAGTACAAAAGGACCCATAAAGAAACAGTCCATCCACCTCTAGAGAGAGAGAATTGATGAATTCTAAGCACAAATTGAGACATTTTTTACAACTTTATTTTTATTGTTTTATTTTGTTTGTGTTTTCTTTTGCTATATGGTAAATATGGAAATGCTTTGTGTGACCTCATGCTGTAACTGAAATCAAATTATTTGCCTTCTCAAGGAGAGGGGGGGCATTACAGAGAGACACAAATTGCTAGTCAATTTTTAAATGATTGTTGCAATTTTTACATGTCCTTGGGAAATATTTAACACAATAAATAAAATAATTAAATAATATACCTGGTTAAACATTAAGAAATGTTTTTAAAATATCACACTTTGAACTATATGTCTTTTCTATAAAGAAAGAAAAAAGTCTCAACCTGGAAGTATAGGCTTGGGGGCAATAATTCAATGTCCACCTCTAATCTCTTGTTTGAGTGTGAAACAATTTCATAGAGGAAACAGTTCTGAGTAAATGTAATTTATCTCCACATGGTACACTTGGAATCACTAAATTAGTTTCTATAAATGGCAGGGGAACTTTCTAACCCTAGCTTTAAAAACAAAGCATGAGAAGAAATCCAACAGCCTCTCACTGGGGGAGAAGGAAACAATAATTGCCTGGATCAGTAGTTCTGACTTCCTCAGCTTGTGGGTTTGGGGCACTTTGGGGATGTGGGAACAACAATAATGGTAATGATTTATAAAAGCATTGGCTGATTTTTATTTGATATGGAACAAAGGAATAAGTCTTTATAAAGTGGGTAAACACCAGTGATAAAACACAAACACAGATAAATATTAGTTACAGTATTACATGGAATACTGTAAATGTATTCCATGTAATACTTCAAGGACAATTAAAGAAATTTCTATTTATTGGAATCACAGGAATGGAATAACATCTAAAAGTTAAAGATTTTAGAGAACATGTTCCTAACAATAAACTTGGTTTGTATAAGACCAGAACATTAGAAAGTAAACTAAATATTTTATTATGTTGTAAATATTTTGGTTACTTCTGTTTATGCATTGCTGCACCACCAGAATGTAAGCTGCTTGAGGGAAGGGATTGATTAGTTTCTGTCCTTCTATCTCTAGTGTTTGCCTCAGTCCCTAACTCATAGTAGGTGCCTAATAAAGGTTTGCTGGTTGAGTGAAACACTAACCTTAACACCTAAGATTTCTATTTCATTGTAAAAAGAAAAATACAGGTATCAATAAGTATTCTATAGCTTAGGGGCAGCTGGGTGGTATAGCGGATAGAGTGCTGTGCCTAAAGTCAGGAAGATCTATCTTCGCAAGTTCCAATCTGACCTCAGATATTTACTATCTTTGCGACCTTGGGCAAATCATTTAACCATATTTAACTCAGTTTTTTCTTCTATAAAATGAGTTGGATTTTTTTTTTTTTTTTGCTTTTTGGAGGGCAGTTGGGGTTAAGTGACTTGCCCAAAGTCACAGGGCTAGTAAGCGTGTCAAGTGTCTGAGGTCAGATTTGAACTATAAAATGAGCTGGAGAAGGAAACAGCAAACCATTCAGGTATCTTTGCAAAGAAAACCTCAACTGAGGTCATGAAGGGTCAGACACAACTGAAAAAAAAAAATAATTGAACAACATAAGTCTTCTATTTTTAAAAATCATCCATAGGTTCCATAACCACTATGACTGTCATTTGTTATGATTTCATAAATATATCTTTCCATGACAGAAGGCTTAATAAATGACTTAGAATCACCAAATTTCAGAACTGGAATGAAGTAAAGTCTCACCTTGCTCATCCTGTATTTTATAGGTGAGGAAACTAAGGTCTTGAGGGATAAAGTGACCTGCTCAAGTTGACACTGGAATGAGAACCCAGGTCTTCAGACTCTCAGAAGAACATTCCACTATATCATATTGCCACTTTGCTTGTGACAGTGACAGCCACATGCAAACCCAAGAGGTCCGTAAAAACTAGGGGGTAGGGGCAGCTAGATGGCCCAGTGGACAGAACACCAGTCCTGGAGTAGGGAGGACCTGAGTTCAAATCCAGCCTCAGGCACAATACTTACTAGCTATGTGACCCTTGGTAAGTTATGTAACCCCTAAATGCCTCCCCCAAAACCAAACCAAAACAAAAAAAAATGAAATAGGGAGTAGGTGATTAGAGAGTTATTCTTTCCAGTTTTTGACAGGGATGAAGCTAAAAACAATTTAGATTAAATGATTGCATCTTTAAAGAGCCTTAAAGACATAAATTAAAATAGTCATCTCAATTAATAAGTACAGCCAAGTTGCAGAACAGAAAATACATCCACTGAAATCATTGTTATTTCCATATAATACCAAAAAGTTTCATCAAGGAAAGATAAATTTAATTTAAAATAACTTGAGAATATATTATATAAATAAAACTCTACATATCAAGATATATACCAAAACTATAGAATTCAACTATAAACCATTGTTTATAGAAATAAAGATAGATCTGATTAATTGGAAAATTATTAATTGTTCATGGATAGACTGAACTATATCAACGCCATATCAACTAAATTACTTAATCAGTGCCACACCAATTAAATGATCAAAGGATTAGCATATAGAATTAGTTTAAAAATAACAAATTTCATATGGAAACACAAAAAATCAAGAATCTCAAGTGAAATGATTCTTTTTAGGAGGGAAAGGAGGTCTAGTAGGGGCAGATCTTTAAATCACAAAGCAGTAATTCTTAAAACAATTTATTAGTAGTTAAAAAGATAGATCAATCAGTGGAATTGATTAGGTAAGTATTGCTTTGAATTTTGAAAACTTCCAGTTGAAGATATTGGGATCAACTCTTTCATATTTTGAAGTGGCTTCAATTCTACCTGTACAAGCTTACCTGAAGCAAAGGAGGTAACAAAACACATTCTCTCATGTTTAACTGAAATTTTCTTAATAGAATCTTATGCTTAACTATTTTCACAATTGGAGAACTTGATGGATCTATGCTATTCTGACACAAGCTGGATTATCTGGCTTCCTAACTTTATGTATTATAACTTATGTATGGAAATGAGCAGCATTTTTGATGGACTGCAAAGAAATCACATCAATAGGAAACCTTTCATTAAACAAACACATTATTTGCTTGGTAATAAATCAGTTGAAAGAGGCATAATTTATGACCTTCATATCATTGAAAGAATTAGCAAGTGAGGGAAAACCATGTCTCAACTGATATTTCTAAAAAAAAAAAATAAACATTATAAACTATTTTTTTAAAAAAATTACCACCATTCCTTCCTTTTATAGGATATTGTAACCAACAGTTCAGGTATGATTGAGCAAAGGAGCTCAATTGATAGAAAGGGTAGAAAATAAATGCAAGAATTAGTGTATCAGAGATATTAAGATGACCACCTTTATTAAGCCTTATCTAATGTTTTAAAGCTTTATACGTTTCTTTAGCTCCAGTTGAACGAATATGAAGCCCCAATTTTTGTCTCCAGAGGGAGAGCTTTATTGTATGCTTGCTGTTGAGGTTAGTACCATTCTTCTTACTGAGTCCCTTTCATCCTTCCCTGTCTCCCAATCCTCCTAATACCCACTGTGTGGTCCACGCCTTTAAACAGTATTTCAGAAATGCAATATAAATCAGATTATCTGTATCTGGAGATAAAAACCAATTATAAAACTAAAGAGAGTAAATAAACAAAGTTTTAAAAGAGCAAGAAATTCCTGAGGATAGGTGATGCCAGTCTATTAGGCATCAATGAGGCAGGAGAGGAGGAGTTAGTGGAGAGTGAATAAATGCACTAGATTTCAAGGTAGGCATAGTAAGAGAAACAACACAAAATTTATACGTCCAGGCAGATCAATGATTAAATGGGTCACTGAGCCAGATAGGGTCTAACTGCTCATGATTATTTTCAGTTTAGGTAGTAGAACTCAGGGGTGCATCTATACCTATAGACTATTATCCTCAAGATTCTCAAGAGTTCCTCAACTTCCCCCGTCCCTCAAGGGTTCTCCTTCCCATGATCCATCAGATTTTTCTTTCATCTGGAAAAACTATGCTTCCCATAAACTTCCTTGATGATTAGGGCTTAAAAATTACAAGGCAGATAATCATACTACCAGAGTTTCTGGTCCTGTGTTTATTTCCATTTTGTGGTTTATTTAGAATACCATTTATTTTTAAATATACTAAAACTTTACTAATTTGCATCAACTGGTAGTAATCTGAATTTGTCAAATATGAATTATGGGCATTTTTGGACAACCTAGCCACTTGGTTGGATCTGTTTATTTAAAATTTTATATCAGTTTGAATTATATAAAGTGTTCTGTTAAGTGAAATCCTAAAAAGACCCCAAGACATATGTAGATGTAATTAGTTTGTCAATCATTTTATGTAAACTGGCTGGAAACTCCATAATTTTTAAGTGCCCCTGTTAGCTACCCCAGGTTCAAAGCACTTTGTGAGTCAAAATTCTCTCCAGATCATAGCTCACAAATTTCCAACAATGGATTTACTTTTATTAGAGGCAGCTGGTAGTGCAGTAAAATGGATAATGATAGTGCCTACCTTGCAGGGCTGTTGGGAGGATCAGGTGAGGTATTATTTGGAAAAGCACTTAGCCCAGTGCCTAGCACATATTAGGTGTTGTATAAATGCTCAACCTTCTTTTTCTCTTCTGAAACTTTTACTAGCCAATTAGAGGATACATTAAGTTCACAGAAAAGTCACTTTCCCTCTGAAAATACTAAGCTTGTTCTACTATAAATATATACTATATATAAATATACTGAATATATTCAGTGGGAAGAACAAATTTACATAAGGATCATGGGTGGGGTATCTGCACATAGGGAACACGCAAAGGCAAGGCACCTGCATGAAGGGGCATGCATTCAGGTATCAAGTGACTAGGTTGTATACATGGAGAAGCAACTCAATATTCTGGTGTCGCAAAGCTATCGGTGTCTTCTGGTGATACCACACTGCTATTTATGGGAAAGCTTGTCATAAAGCCCTGCCCTCTACTGAGAGAGCACTACCAGACAGCAGTAAAACTTACTAATAGCTGCATTCTACTGGTCATCTCCCTTGATCCCTACTGAGTGTTGTTTTTTTATTTCATCTATTTTTAAAGTTACTGAAGTCCCTTTTTTAACATTCACTAGGGATGTTTGGCTTAGTAAACATTTCCACTATAAGGAAAGTGAGGTTACTAATTCCTTCATCTACCTCCACCATTGACTGGGAAATGCTATGATTAAAAAGCCTCTCCAATGAAGAAGAAAGCTGTACTTTTTCCACACTCTTTCTTTTATTGTGTTTCATATATAAAGTTAAGTTTAAGTGACACCTTCAAAGTCATCTATTTGGTCCAAAGTCACCCCATTCAATAAATGTCTATGAAACCTTCTTCATGTCTCCTCATTGAGTTTTCTCAGTCTCTCAGACTGTGATACTATTTTTTTTAAGAATCTCAGAATTTCAGAACTTTAAGAAATCTCAAGGAGTACCACCGGGAGTACTCTATACCTGGAAAAGACTCTAAATTACAAAATACCACACAAGTGGTCATCTAGTTGCTGTTTGAGGATCTCCAGTGAGGGGAAATCCACAAACTGTCAAATCTGTTCATTCTGCTAATGAATAGGTTTAATAGCTAAGATTTTTTTTTTCCTGAAAGGAAACCTAAAGTTTCCTCTTTTCAACTCCCGTCTTTGTTGCTTTCCTTGTTCTTCTCTCTTGGGCCAAATGAAATAAGTCTAATCATTCTTTCACATGATCACCCATCAAATATTTGAAGACCATCATAACGTCCCCTTGAGCCATCTGTTTCCCATTATAAACATCTCCAGTTCCTTCAACCAAATGGACTGAAGCACCATCACCACAATCTTCATCTTCCTTTGGATATTTTCTAACTTATCAACGTTCTTCCTAAACTGTAGTTTCCAGAACTGAAAACAATATTCCAGATGAATTTGAACATGGCACAGTACAGAAAAGCTATCACCTTAGAATTCCTGGAAGCTATGCCTTGCTTAATGCAGTCCAAGATTATATTAGCTGTTTTTGGCAGCCAGATTACACTGTTGCCTCAGAACAAGCTTGAAGTTGACTTAAAACTTCAGCCCCCTTTTCAGGCAAACATATTTAAATGTGTTGCCCTTGCAAAATATATATATATATTTTTTAATCTAAGGGTAATGCTATACTTTATGCTATTAAATTTTATCTTTTTTGATACATGTGAATGCTCTAGTTTGTTGGCTATTCCTCACAGTTTAATGTCATTTGCAAATTTAGTAAGCACATTATCTACACTTTTATCTAAGTCTCACACACACACACACACACACACACACACACACACACACACTAGGGCCAAGTGCAGAACTCTGCGACACTCAACTTGCCAAGTTCCTGTGTTCTTGATCCTATTATCCCCCATATTCTCAATACACTGCTCTCTCAATTATCTTCTCTCTAATATTCACCTTCTCCCAGCAACTTATTCCTCTCTTATTGCCTTCAGGCAATAATTCAATTTTTGTGTGTTTCCCTATCGTTAAAAAGCCTTTACTAGACAATACCATCCCTCAAGCTATTATTCTATATACGTACTCAATTTCTCAGCCAAACTCATAGAAAAACAAATCCATCTACAGTCATTGCCATCAAGTCTTTTTCTCTCATTTCTCAATTATTAGTCAATTTATATTCTGATCTCATCACTCAATTAAAACCACTCTTTCTACAGTTACTAATGATTTCTTAATTGCCTAATTCTCAGTACTCATTTTTCTTATTCCCTTTGCTCCATTTGACACTATTGACTTCTCTCTCCTTCAGTATGCTCTCTCTTCTCTGGGTTTTTATGACACTTCCCCTCTTTTGGTTCTCTTTCAACTCATTTGATGATTTGAAATTCATCACCAATTCGTGAAGATAGCAACTCCTTAGTGTCCTTTGCTAACTTACCATAGATAGATAGATGGATAGAGATATGTCTATATAGATATGTCTATATAGATATAGATATATTTGTGTTGTTTGTGTTGTTTTCTCCCCTGAGCCCTCTTCTCAGCTCTCTCTGTCATCTCTCTCTTGGTAACCTCATCAGGTTTCACAGGCTTAATGACCATTTCATTCTATGAAATCACTCATAGATCTCTGTATCCACTTGGTTTTTCTTCTTTTCCTTTTAAATTTATTTATTTTTAGTTTACAACATTCAGTTCACAAGTTTTGAGTTCCAAATTTTCTCCTCCTCTTTCTACTCCCTCCCCCTCCAACAGATTGTAATCCAATATAAGTTCTACATAATTTCTGTCACATTAAACATATTTTCACAATAATCAAGTTGTAAAGAAGAATTATAACCAATTGAATGAATCATGAGAAAAAAGAGACAAAACAAAACAAACAAACCAAAAAGAGCAAATATTTTGCTTCAATCTGTATTCAGACTCCATAATTCTTTCTCTGGATGTGAATAGCCTTTTCCATCATGAGTCTTTGGGAGTTGTCTTAGAACCTTGCAATACTGAAAAGAGCCAAGTCTATCAAAGTTAGTCATCACAGATACAATGTGTCTGTAATTGTGTACAATGTTCTGGTTCTGCTCCTCTAATTCAGCATCAATTCATATAAGTCTTTCCAGGTTATTATGAAGTTTGCTCCTCTGTATCCACTCTTAATCTCTCCCCTGAGATTTATTCCTGAATGACCAACTACTTATTGTGTATTTTAAATTGGATCACTAGGGGACATTTCAAACTCAACATATTCAAAACAGAACTCATAGTATTTCTCCACAAACTTTCCAAATTTCCTTATTTCTGTCAAAGGTCCTAGAACTCTTTCAGTTTCCCAGGTTTATAACCTTGGCCTTATGCTTGACTCCTCATTATTCTTCATTCCACAAATCCAATCAATTGACAAATTCTGTTGTTTTTAAATTCCACAATATCTCTTTCATCTGATACCTGCTCTCTACTCACACAGGCACCACTGTAATTGATCTCACTCCTTCAAATCTCTCCTCACTCAGTCTACCTTTCACTCAAATGCCAAAACATTTTTCTACAAATTCAAATCTGACCATGTTACTGTCCTATTCATCAGTCTCCTTTAGGTCTCTTTGTCTCTATGATCAAAGATAAACTTTTCTGTTTAGCTTTTAAAGCTATTTACAATCTGTCCCCAACCTATCTTTTCAGCCTCATCATACATTCTTATTCTTGCCTTTCTTTTTATCCAAGTGCTTAGAAGAACATCTGGCATGTATTAAGTACTTAATAAATAATACTTTGGACTTAATGACATTATTTCTCTTCCTGCACCCTGAGATCTGATCAGATTGGCTATCTGTTTATTTCTGATACATGATAATTCCATTTCTTGTTTTTCCTTTGCAATCCTTCTTAATCTTCCTTTCCTGTATATATCCATTTTTATATATTTATATACTTTTTGGCTCTTGCACTAAAATACAACAATCTTGAGAGTAAGAATTACTTTATTCTTTTAGTGGCAACCACACTGACATACCCAGGATGGCTGCCAGGATGGATTCTTAGATCTGCTTTACTAGGAAAGACACCTGTTTAAAGGGTCAACAATCTTCTTAAAAATTATTTTCACTAGTTTAGGGGAAAAGTCAACACCCTGAACTTCAGAAAAAATACAAACAGAGAAAATACAAGCAGAGAAACAAAAACTAACAGACAGGATTCTGATTGCCTGAATCAATTATATACTTTATATACATCCCTGGATGGAGAGAATCTTTACATCTGAGCAGTTGGGGAACTTTGAACATATGGCCACTCAGAATCTTAACCAGAATCACAAGATCCTTCTCATAAGTGAGCCGCCAAAGCAAAATACCAACTCAGAGTAAATATACACTTCTCAGAGCCAGAAGATATTACAACACTCCTGACTCAGTGCCTAATTAGAAATTAGCAAAAGGTATGAAAACCTTCCTCTAAGCAAGCCTCCCCTAAGCAAGCTTTTGTAATGGGAATGGGAATTTGAAGATTTTCCCTTCATCTTAATAGGCTTAGGGGGAATTTGAAGACCTTCCCTACTTTGAAAGAAAACTCTGCCTCCTGATAGGCTGAATGTAGTCACATGGAGTCTATAGTGGAGTTTACCAAAGGAAAGCAGAGCTCACAGGAAGCTGAGAGTCAGATCTAGAGAGACAGTGCGAGAGAGAGGAGCTCAGGTATTGAGGAGAGAGAGATTTGTGAGTAAATATTGATCTTGTATTGGTTTGTAGGAAGGATAAAGAATGTCATGGCTCTCTGTTACTTTGTGGTGAATTAACTTTTATGTTGTTTTGATGGATTCAGTTTCCTGGTGTTGGGATTTGGTTTTCTGGTGTCTAAATAAATGCTTTCATTTTGTCCTCTATGTGGAGAATCAATTACATTTTGAAAAGGAGCACTATATGGGAAAATTTATAATCATGGTCAGTGCTGTAAATATTGCACTGACACTACACCTTCTCTTAATGGGTTCCACATGAGACCTAGCAATGGGCAGGGAAGATCTTAAATTTTATTAACATTACAGTATCTCTAGCAACCAACACAGTGTATAACATTTAGAAAATACTTCATAAATGTTTGTTGATTGACCAAAATAGATATCGAGTCATTGGCAACTGTTTTTAAAGTCTGCCCATTCAGCTAGTTCTGTTCAACTAAGTTTTATCATATCTGTGCTGAATTGTATCTATTGAACACCTAGATATAACCATTTTATAATCCATTCCAAAAAGAGCATGAAATTTGACTGGCATGACCTAGTATTGATAAAACCATACTGACTCTTTGATTACTGCTTCTCTTTTTAAGTGTTCATTAACTCAGAGACTGGTATACAATTGGCACTTAATAAATGTTTGTTTAAATGAATGTAATTAAGCCTGTCCCTGTCTCAGTTAACACATTTCCTAATTTAGTAAATGTCTAGATTAATAAAATTTCATTGTAGTGAGGTTCATTTGCTAAAATTATTAACTTGGCACTGTTTGTCAGTCATTAGAAAATTAGTAGATTATACCTGTATGGCCAGAGAGGCAATATGGTACATGGAGTTTTTAGAATGTTGGATATGGAATAAAGAACACAAGTTCAAATTTTACCTCTGAGTTCTACCAGCAGTGTGATCATTGTGAAATCATTGAAACATGTAAGTATTAGGTCTTGAGGTAGTGACACTTTGGAGTTCTTTGCCCATGTCTTTGGCAACATGTCAATTCCTGGCAGGAGCAGTAGCTCCCACCATTCAGCTTATGGATGCTTCTCCCTCTACTAGATTATTCCTGGGGAAATACTGACAGGGAGCTGAAATACTAGGACAAGCCAAGATAAATATAAAGGGCTGTAGACTGAGTGATTGAGAAGAATACTGTTATCTGTGATTGATTGCAACTTGACCCATAGAGGTTCTCTGTTCTTACCTATCTCTTTATACATGCAGAAAGCTATTTGAAGGGAAAATACTCCTCTCCAATGATTATAAGTCCTAAGCTTTCAGGGGAGAGGTTTTGCAGAGTGAGCTATAATGCATTTATCTGGGGTGTGATCTTTTAAATTGGTTCATCTTTCAAAACATAGGACATGACTACAAAATACTCAGCATCTACTTCTTTCCAATCTTGTGAAGCATTTTTGGTTAATCCAAAAAGAAAACTCTTGAGTAGGAGGGTATATAGCCCCCTTCTAGCTAATTAGTTCTTTTTTTTAAATTTTGGACTCAAACACCAGAACACAAATACAGAATAGAGAAAAGAAAACACAAAAACATATCACAAATTTAAATATTGGAAGATAAATGCAAAGTACGAAAAGAAAAAAAAACATGTTATATAGTAGAACATGAGAGGATTCAAAATATGTAAAGATAAATTTTCATTTCAAGAAAGCTTGTATGATAAATACTACACATTGTGTTCAGAGCTGTCCTTCTTTTCTTTGCTTCCTTCTAAGTTTTCTTTTTTTCTCTTCTGTGAACTTTTAATTTTTTTTTTTGCTCTCCATCCATCAAGGCTACAATTAAGTGAATATATCTTACTATATATAGATATATACATACCCATATACATATATACACATATGTACATGCATATATAGACATATACTTTCCCTAACAAATTCTACTCCTGATCTTTGTTTTTATGTTTCTGTATGTCCCTTGTTTACTATCCCTCTTGACTCCTCTACTTTACTTCTACCTGTTACCTTATCCTTAGCCAAACCCCCTCTGAGAATCCATCATCTATCCTCTAATTTCCATATATCTAAGCACCCTTCTGTTGCCCCCAGTAATGGCAAGCAAGGAAGTACTTAGCACCTTGTTTCAGCTATTTAATTATTTAGCACCTTGTTTCAGTTCAAGTTTCTTTTAAGCCTTGCCCATGATTATACCAAATATTTGTTAAACAGAACTTGTGAACCCCAGAACTTGTGAACCCCTCTTGCTGATGCAACAGGAAGGGGCAGAACAGGGAGGAGCTAATGACCAAGTATAAAGAGAAGCCCAAGCTGGGAGACAACAAAACTGAGAAGAGAACACTTGTGGTTACAGAATTGAGAAGGGAAACTTTGTGGTGGCCAGGCACTCTGTTCTGTTTGTGTTGATTTTTGTTTGTACCGAAGCCCTGGCACCTTACTGGAAACCCTGAAAGAGGATTTTCTTGTTTTCTGTTTACAGAAGTCCTGGAGGAGGGATTTGGAGGTCGTGAGACTGTACTGACATTTTGTGTAGAGTTCTCAGACCTTATATGTGGGTCTGTGTTGATTTCACAGGCAGATAGTGAATTGATGATGGTGCCGGCAATACGTATGAATGGTTTGGCTCTCTTTTGGCTCTGTTAAGCTTTGTCTTCCCAGAAACAGAAACTGTGAAGGACTTGAGGTGGACTGCACACTGTGATCTTCAATATGGAACAGGAACTGGATGAGGAAATGGATGAGGAGCTACATGAGGAGCTGAGAGCTACCTACCTTTGAATCCAGGTGACAGTTGGGTAGATTCAGGCAGGAGCTGGACCCATGGAAGAGGAACCATGGAATCTGGGAGCCAGTCTCAGTCAAGATGAAAAGATCTCTCCTTGAGTACTTAATGTTGACTGAGAAGATCATGATTCAATGTGACCTAGGGGTAGAGAACTTTGACCTTTGTACTTTATGTCCCTTAAGGAGGCTTGCTCCTTATGGATGATTGAGCTAAGGACTTACTGAATGATATCTTTTGTTTAAAAACTATGTGACCACTTTGGTGAAAACTATGTGGCCACTTTAGTGATAATTTGTTATATTATAACATTGTGAATGGTGTACTTTGGTTTCTCTGAATGTTTTGCTTTAATTTACTGCTGAATAAATAGCGAGTTCACTATACTATGTAATCATAACCTTAAAGCTTTTCATAGAAGCAGTCCTCTGGAAAGCTGCATGTGCTTGTCTTTACACCCCCTTTGACCTATTCCCTCTCCCCCCACAGAGATCCCTCCCTTGTCCTCTCCCCCCTCCCTATCCCCTTACCATTATTTCTTCTGAAATTAGAAGACTTTTTAAATACTCTTTTAGATATATGTGTATTGTTCCCTCTAAACCCATTTCCAATGAAAATAGGTTACAAGAATTATCAGCTTTCTCCCACATCTGATCTTTCTCTTGCAACTCATTTGTATGAAATGGTTACTCTTTTTAGTTATTCCTAAATGGTTTTTACTTTTGAAAGTCATATCATACTCGTGTCTACACCAATATTTCTTACAAACTACTCAATCACTAATGACAATCTTAGACACATATACATTTTACATATATAAAAAGTAAATGGCCTGTCATTATTGAATCCCTTGTAATAAGTCTTTTGCATGTACCTATGTTTCTTTTAGCCCTTGTATATCAAATCTTCTATTAAATTAAGGTTGTTGTTGTTTTTAACAAAGTCTCAAAATCTGACAGTTTATCAAATATCCTTTTTTTTTTCATTTAGGATTATGATTAACTTTGCTGAGTATCTTTTTGGCTGGAGCCCCAGTTGTTTTGTTCTTCAAATACAGTGTTCCAAGACCAGCAGTCCTTTAGTATCTCTGCTCCTAGGTTTTATGTGATTCTAATTCTGGCACCATCATATTTAAATTGATTTTTTTTGTTCTTTTAATATTTTGTCCTTGAGCTGGGGATTTCAGAATTTGACTATAATATCGCTATGAATTTACCTCATAGAATCTCTTTTGAGTAGTATTCAATGGATTTTTTTCTCTTTCTACTCTCCCTCCCCCCACCTTGTTCTAATGCTTCAGGACAATTTTCTTTCATTATTTCATGTATTATTTTATCAAGATTTTTTTTTTAATCATAACTTTCAGGTAGTCTAATTATTCTTATGTTTTCTCTTCTTGATCTGTTCTCCAGGTCAGTTGTTTTTTTCTTATAAAATGTTTCACTTTCTCCTCTAATTTTTAATTATTCATATTTTGTTTCATTATTTTTTGATGTCTTATAATTTCACTAGCTTTACCTTATCCAATTCTAATTTTCAAGGTGTCAATTTCTTTCTTAAGATTATGAATCTCCTCTTCTAATTGGTTGACTTTCTTTCAAAAATCTTGTTTTTCTTGGGTTATTCTTCTTTATTTATTCATATTTTTTTTTTTAGCTTTTCCCCTATTTTATTTGACTTTTAAAGTCTTTTTAAAAGTTATTTGAATTCTTCTTGGGCAGGTGACCATTTGACATTTATCCTTGGGTTAGAAGAGGATTTCTTTGCTGCAGTATCCTCCTCTGAAGGTGACCCCAGGTCTTCTCTATTCCCATAATAACTTTCTATGGTTGGATTCTTTCTCCTTTGCCTATGCATTTTTTGTTATAGCTTAATTTTAAAAATATTGTTTTAAATTTAATTTGGAGAACATGTCATATCTTTGGAATTAGACTTTCTGACTATTTTGGGGGAAGAAGGAAATATGCACATAATGGAAATGAGGAGTTCTGGATAGCAGAAGAGGCCTCTTGATGCACATGCTACCACTTGTGGGTGTATTTTAATCAAATAAATATGCACGTTTAACAAATCTGAGCTTCCCTTTCTGAATTATTTTAGCTTGTTTGTAATCTAATACCTGCATGGAAGGACATTCAGGTTGATTCCCACTTAGAATGAATCTTGGCTCCTTTCACAGCTTAGCTAAGACTGAAAATGATTTTTTTTTTTAAGACTGAAGATGATTAACAACAATCACTAAGATGGTAACAGCATACTGTAGTGCTGGTGACCTTTCAGATTGTCAGTCAACAAACATTTGTTACATATTTACCATATGCAAAGTGCTAAACTCTGAGGATATAGAAAAGGTATGAGAGGACCAATATCTATTAAAGTTTTTCCTTTACTCTCTTCTCTCCGTTTCCAATATAGGTTAGGCTAGAATCTCCCTAAAAAACAACCAAGCCAAGCCCTGGCCCTGGGGTGAGGAGATAGAGCCTCAATCTATTTCCTCTCTTCTAATTGCTTAATTTTTGTAATCACCTCTAGCCCTGGGGTATGGAGGATGTTGTCTCTTGCCCTAGACCTCCATTTCTCCCCTCTAACTTGGAACCAAAACCAATCTCCAGCCTCTGGTAAGTGGCCACAGTCAGGGGGCATTCTGCCCTACTGCTTCTTCACTCACCCAGGGTGTGCTGATTCCTTCTTACCCTGCTGTAGCTCTCTGCAGCCCAGCTGAGTCTGGTGCTCCTTTACAATAGAGGTTGCCTGGATCTTTTCTAGCTCAGATGGCCAACTTCCCTCACTATACCAGGAATAAAAGTCCTGGTGACTGGAGGTGAAGTGGCTTTCCAACCCAGCCATCCTCTGCTTGTTATTTAAGCAATTTGCTGCTATTTGTTAACACAGACCCTAGCCTGAAGGGGTATACTCTTCACAAGGACCAAACCTAGTCCTGGGATTTTTTTCTTCTGATCTTCTAAAATTTTCCCAGAACTCCTGTTGTGCCCTGCTACTTATTTATATTTACCCACACTGTGTTCATGCTAAGGTGCTATTTTATCTCTTTGGTGGGGGGAAAAACTTGAGAGCTTGGAATTTTCTGGCCCTCTCTATCAACTTCCCAGAATCCTCTAGTTAATTAATTCTAAAGCACCTCCTCCTGAAGTCTTACATACTTAGCCAGAATTTCAAGTAAGAGCATGGAAACTGCAGGTGACTACTTCTGGGCATGTGTGATGGTACTTCAAAACTTGTGTATATATCCTTTGATTACATCCTACTGGCAAGGATAACTCAGGAGTCTATATAGTGTCCTTAAACTGACAAAGATTTAAAACTGAGTACTTATCTTTGGATATACTAATGTAGTATTCTCCTCTCCTGAGGCCTATCTTCTCTGGCAGTCTTTGAGTGAGAAAAATTACCCTCCACTCAAGATTCCCAGGCATATATACTTGGTGCCTTTGTTTATTTTGTGATTTTCTTTCCTGATAATATGTAAATGAATATTCTAAAATTCCTAGTTCCCTGGTGACTAGTGAGAGAGAAATCCTTTAAAACTATGTAAAATTCATACCAACGACCACAGTCCTGAAGCTAGTGGCAGGATTACTTGTCTGTGGACCAGTCTTCACAACACCTAATTGACTCATATGTCAGTGCTGAATTGACCCTCGATGGATTGCATCATGGAAGGATGTAGTTCAGCTGAGCTAGGGAGTGATTCTTCCATTCCCAGTCCCTTGACTAGAAATGAAATTGGTTTGGATTGTTCAAAGTTGGGCCAGAAGTTGTAACACATGCTTACTATATGTGGGCTTCATTAATTTTGTACTTTGTGTTTTAATCTGCTCTCCCCAGGGACCTTGAGTATTTGTCAGGGGAGAGGGTGACCCTCCATTTGGTTGTATTGTTTTGGAACTACTGATCTTGCTAGGCTTTCTCAACAAATATCCCTTTGTAAAAATCTAATTAATGCCAACTGGTTATTGTTATTGGGGAACAAACTAGATGAAGCTTGTGTGTGTGGCAGTGTTAAAAAATCCAGCCCCTCAGGGTTATCTTTTGAATCCTAAGGGGTGGAGGAGTCAGCTGTCCTTTAGAGGCTCATCCTTCCAGTGGAAGTGAGAGTTAGGGAAATCTGCGACAGTGAAATTAAAGCTCAGTCAGAAAATCAGGGGTTTACCTGGTAAACAATTTGTGTTAAGTTACATTCTTGAAGGTGCAAGCTGGGATCAGGGGCAAAGCACTCTTCTATGCCAAGGAGTTAGCTCAGCAATTCATATTTCCCAAAACTCACAGAGGAAGAACTCGTTAGTATTCATACAATAAGGTCAATCTTTAAGGAGATGAGGTAGGCAATAAAGAGTAGTAATGAAGAATCTAGGGTATTGTTATAATATACACTGCCTAACTTACTGGCTGCCTAAAGAAATGGGCTCTTATGTTGTAGATGGTGTGGAGCTTAGACATTTTTCATTATCTTTGGCAAAGGCAGTGAAGTAGAGAGAGGCTCCCAGAGAGCAGTGAGGGCTTGGGCAGGAAAGGTTGAATTATCAGGGTCAGAAAGTAAGAAAATTACAGGTAAGATTGGCTCTAGCTGTCCTTTCAGCCTAACATCTCATGTCCTCCCATGTGGCACTTTGTCATGGGGCTAAAATTTCTGGTCTGACCTACAAGGGAACCTGTGGCAAAGTGGGAGACCAGTTGACATCTATACAATGTGAAGGAGATATTCATGTTCTAAAGGAAATAGAACAAGGGTGTGTGGATGGAGTAAATAAGCTGTGTGGATCTAGAGGCAAAGAGCATAAGATAGGCTTCAGATAGGCCAGCTCATGAGAATAAAGCTTTATCTTTGTGGGTAATATGGAATAATAGAGATAATAATGGACTTAGTGTCAATAGGCTCCCCTCTGGCATGAGCATTGTGTGACTATGTCTCTCTGGGGGTCTAGCTTTCTGTTTCATGGATAAGCATGTCTCCTATTTGTGACTGACCTCAGCATGAACATCCCTTTCTTCCATTTTAGCTTACTTGAGATTTTTACCAGTGCTTAGGGAACCAGGAGATTAAACAGAAAAAAACCCAGCAGCCCAAGATTGTCAAATTGTAGAGCTCAGGGAATACAATCCTACAATCCCCCTAACCTGGCTCCAAAGCCAATTTCCTGGGCAACCCAACTCATCCCCAAAGACTTTCATGTAAAGCAAAGTTGTCAGATATGAAGCCAACAACAATCCCTGAGTATAATGTTAATGGGGTTTAAGATCTTCCCTAACCATTAATAGGTCTCAAGTGGAGGCCATTAAGGGAAACTTGCTTAGGGGAGACTTGCTCCTAGGAAGGCTTTCACACCTTTTGTTAATTTCTAATTAGGCACTGAGTGAGGAGGGTTGTGATGTTTTCTGACTCTGAGAAGTGGTATTTTGCCTTGGAGGCTCACTTATGAGAAAGATCTTGTTATTCCCTGGTTGAGATTCTGAGTGGCTATATGCTCAGAGTTCCCTGACTGCTCAGATGTAAAGGCTCTCTCCATCCAGGGATGTATGTAAAGTGTATAGCAATATTGCTTTTATTCAGGCACTTATAGACCTGTCTGTTGGTCTTTTTTTTTTTTTCTGCTTGTATTTTCTCTGAAGTTTGGGGTGCTGACTTTTCCCCTCAATTAGTTCATGTAATTTTTAAATGGTTGACCCCTTAAATAGCTATCTTTCCTAGTAAAATTTCTAGTAAATTTTCTAGTAATGCAGATCTAAGAACTTGTGCTAGCAGCAATCCTGGGTATGCCAGTGTGGTTGGCTATGTACTGAGTCAGATTAAAATGTAATTATGAAATGTTTAACAAAATAAAAAAATGAAATTTATTATCAATACTATTACATTTTAAAACAAAGTCAATATGTAGACCACAGGCATCCTTATGTAACAGTTAGTGGCCCATTTTTGTAAAGAATCCATCCTGGAGCCTTCAACCTTGCAGAACTATCACCTTGTTAGAACTAATGAAGGAGGAAAGGAAAGGAGGAAAGGAGGATTAACTATCTACTATGTGCCAGGTACTGTGATAAACATTAGGCATACAAAAAAAAGGCAAAAGACAGTCCCTGCCTTCAAGAAGCTTACCATCTAGTGGGAGAGACAACATGCAAACAAATCTATGGAAACAAGCGACATACTTTAGAAACATAATGTATTTCACTCCCAGTACTCTACTTTTGTTAATGCAGCCTAAAGTCTCATTATCTTTTCCCATGGTTCTGCTACATTTTTGCTCATATTGAGCTTACTATTCACTAAAGCCTTCTGGTGCCTGCCATCTAACTAATGCCACAGTTGCCACTGTAGGAATTACTACCATAGGTGAGAAGGGTCGATAGTTGAAAATCAGGCAACTTGTACAACAAAGAACAATTATGCTGACTCCCAAAACCAAGGCTTAAGAAAACGTTTAATTTTTCTGAATTATATCTGGTTAACTATAATTAATCATATTGGAATTATATTCATGTCATACAAATATTTTAATAATGGACTGATTTACAAAATTGTTCATTCAGATTAATTGATGTGTCCTTCAATATAGTTTTGGAGAATGCATCTCTGATTTACTTGCTGAGGAAAATTCTTTATCAGCTAGCTACATGCCCAAGTTGGCATAATATTAGGTGAGATAACATAGAGTCTAGACCTGGAATTAGGAAGAGCTGAAGTTCAAACTCTATCTCTGATATTTAACTGGCTATGTGAACTTGGTCAAGTCACTTTCCATATTTGTGAAATGGATCTGTAAATTGGGACTGATAACAAATGGCACTTAATTCACAGAATTGTTCTGAGGACCAAAATAGACAATATATGTAAAGCACTTTGCTAACCTTATAGTGATAAGTAAATGTTGACAGTTATCATTATAAATGAAGATGAATACCAACTTAATAACTTGTAGTCTTAGAATATTTCCTGGTGGCACTGAGAGTTGGTAATTCAAGGTTACATGGCCAGTACTTGTCAGAGATAAAGCTTGAATCCAGGGTTTCTTTATTCCCAAGGCAGATCTCCCTACTCTGCACCACATTATTTCTCAGAATTAGCAAGGGAAAAGATATAAGGACAGATTTATTGCTCTTTGGTTAACTATTTCATTTAGCAGTTCAAATTGTTTTTATTTTCCTCTGAGTTTGTGAAATTATGGTTTAACTTCTTTTTTTTTTCTTCCTCATATTTTTTAAAACTTTGGGAATAGCACATATTGAGCTGTTGGAAAATAGACAAACTACAATAGTTACAACAGCATGAACAGGGCTATGGGAACATGGTGTGGGTGTGCTCAGTTGGAAATAAGCAGACTGGCTTTGTACAGGAGTATAGTGTAAATTAAAACTTTGGAGATGAGGAAATCAAAGAACTCATAAGATGGAAGCAAGTAGGAAAGACCAAAAGAAAGGACGACAAGCAAAAGTGAAGGAAGGCAGGTCTTATGGTCATGAGGTTTCTGTTTTGTTTCCTATTAGAACTATAGTAGGAGAAGAGAATAGGAGAATTCTAACAAACAAAAAAAAATCTGAAGCAGTCTTCTAAAAGGAGTACAATGGATAGATACTTCTTAGGGAATGATTATGGTGGGTATTCTGCTTTGTTTATTGATTCATTTTAGATGAGGACCCAAAGAATTATATTTGTGTTCATTCAAATCATAGCAAGTAAATAGTATTTGATATGAACCGTAAGATCACTGATCATTGAAGCAGCTATGTAGCATTTCTATCTACAACAGAAAGTAGAATCAGAATTAGAATTAGAAGGGAATTTTTGTCTTGTCTAATCCCCTCATTTATAGATGAAAAACCTAGGCCTAGGAAGATTAAATGACTTATTCAAGATCAATCAGCATGGAGATGGAGCAAAGATTTAAACCCAGGTCATCTGACTGCAAATCTAAGATATCTTCGACTGTACTATAGTGCCTGCTTTAGTTGGTAGGTATGACACTGACTATAGAAAGATATATAATATACACATAGCAAGAGGAAGATGGTTCCAACTTCTTCCTGGGTGTTTTCAAATTAAGAACAGAGATGGGTATAATGAATAGGCAAAGTCATGTTGTAGATAGGACTAAAGAGATCATTTGCATGTGGAGAATGAATTCAATATGGAGAACCTCTCGTAAAAATATTAGAACTAAATGTGACTCTTGTGGTAAAAATCAATTAAATAAAACAAACAAACAAAATATATTTTCTTCTAAGTTTCCAGTAGTATATAGTAATTCAAAGGGTTAGATGCAGCTAGGCCAGTAGCAAGATGCTAGAAAGAAAGGGAAAACAGGTTGTAATAACTGCCTAAATGAATGTCTCATTGACTTGTAAGAGGAGACAGAAAAAAGAGGACACAGAAAGAGATGATGGGGAAAAAGAGGTGAAATTCAATTTACATAGTAAGTTAAAAGAAAAAGAAAACAGTTAACAATGAAAGGGTAATATGACCAAAAATGAGCAGTGAGAAAATAGCTGTGGCTGAGGAGGAGAGAAAATAAAATTGCTTGATTTTATTGTTTCTTCTAACTCTCAACTGAACTGCAGATTTATGTCTCCCAGATATAATGACCTGCCCTGATATTTTGTGGAGAAGACTGAGGCCATCCTGAGTGAGTTCTCTGTTAACTCTCCCTTTTCCATCTGTATTACTTAAAATATCTTATCATCAATAAACTTTTCCTTGACATTAAATAATTAGTCTTTCTACTATTCACTAAAACTTCTAGATCTACTTACTAAAGTCTCAGAGTTCCATTGTTAACATATTTGTAGATTTAGAACTATAAAGGACTTTGAAGTGATGGAGTCTAATCCCATGGTTTTCCAGATTAGGAAGCTAAGATATAGAAAAATTAATTCAGTCAGTAAATACATATTCGTTAAGTGCCTACTATATGTGTCAAGCAATATTTTAAGTCCTGGGTTCCAAAAAAGGGAAAAAGATAGCCCCTTCCCTTAAGAAGCTTACAAATCTAACTGGGAGACAACATGCAAATAACTATGTACAAACTATGTGTGTGTGTGTGTGTGTATATATATATGTATACATACATATATACATGCATACATATGTATATATATGTATATCTGGGATAAATAGGAAATAAGCAACAGAGGGTAGGCACTAAAATTAAGAAAAATTGAGAAAGTTTTTTTGGAAAACTGACAAGAGCAGAGAAAGTAGAGGCATTTATTATAGATAATTGTCTTATGGATTTAATCACAAAAATAGGGAGAGATATGGAAAGATTTTTTTTAGCAGTGGATGAATTAAGTGAGGGTTTTTGGAAAATGCAGAGACAATCATGTTTGTAGGCAGTAAGGAAGCAGACATTAGACAGTGGAAGATTGAGGATAGTGAGAGAATAAGAATAATAGAGAAGACAATCTTTTGGAGCAGAGATGGGATGGAATGGCATCACTTGTCAGTCAGTTAATTAGTCATCAGCATTTATTAAGTGCCAACTATGTGTCAGACACTATTTTAACCCCTGAGGGGAAGAGAATGAGAAAGAGAGAGAGAGAGAGAGAGAGAGAGAGAGAGAGAGAGAGAGAGAGAGAGAGAAGTGCAAAATGTAGTCACTATCTCCACAGAGCTCATAAGGAGACAACAAGAAAACAAATATATGCAGAAAAGCTATATACAGGATAAATAGGAAATATTTCAAAGAAGGGAGGTACTAGAATTAAGAAGGGTAGAGAAAAACTTCCTGTATAAAATGAGATTTTCAATAGGACTTGAAGGAAGCAAAAGGAGCTAGAGAGCAGGAAGGAATGGGAATTTCCTAAAAGTGAGTAGTCAGTAACTACTAGAATTTTGATTAAGTGGTAGATATAGAGTGAACCGCAAAGGGGAGGTTATTGAATGATGGTGGTAGGGGGAGAACTTGGCAGTGGAAATGGGGAGCAAGGAGTAGTACAACTTCCCCACCTTGACTAGTAAGTTAAGGGGATACAGTCAGTGTTATAAAAGGAAGTCAGGGAGATATCATTAAAAGATAACCAGGTCTCTGTAAGAGCAAAAGATAGAAGGTGTATTAAAGGAAAAGATTTAAAATGAAAGCAAGTTGGTTACAGAACAGACGTTTCAGAGCATAGAGGAAGTGGTTGGTAGCTTTGGGGTAGAACATTACGTTGGGTAGAGGGGACTGATAATAAAGCATTGAGTGGTGTGGAGCAGAAGATGAGGTTTAAATGGTGATTACTGGTGTGCAGAAAATATCAATAGAAGGGAGTTTGCTAATTATAAAAGGAAAATTCAGGTAGATTTTCAATGTCAATAGAGTTTTGGCCTCAAGATGAATTCATTTCAGAGCCGTAGACAGTTCAGGTAAGGATTAAAAATTACTTGGAGAAGAAGGAATGGGGATACTCTGTCTCCCACAAGTCAGGAGAACAGGTTGAAAGTTGATGTAATGATACCTTCTCTCCTCAGCACAGCATCAAGAAACTGTTGTGATTGGAAGGTTCTGTAGGAGAGGCAAGTGCCATGGTATGGCTGACTTTCCCAGGATTGCACAGCTAGCAAGTATTTGAGGAAAGATTTAAGTGTAGGTTTTCCTGTCTCCAATCATAGTGCTAAATCTACATAAGACTCCTAGCTACATGTAAGACAGCTTTAGCTAGATTTGCCATTGGCACCTCAAACTCAACATATTCTATGCTTATGCTCTTCCCCCACTTTTTTTCTGTTCCATTCCTTTACCTTTCTCCAGAGTCTTGTTCTAATGGTCCTTTCTGGCTCAAACATCTTCAACCTATCCCTTCACTGACTCCTTACCTATAAATATGCTCAGGTCTCTCAAATTCTTAAAAAGCCTCCTCTGGACCCTTCCAACCTACTGAACTAATGCTCTATTTCTATATTCTTTTTCATCGCTAAACTTGGAAAAAATGTATACACTTAATTTGTCCACTTCCCATGCCTTCTCTTACCCTTACAACCCTATGAAAATTGTTGTCAAAGGTTACCAATAGCTTTTCAGTTTTTAAACACAGCAGCACTTGTTCATTTTCCAACTGTTTTCACCTTTACTACCATAAAATAACCCTTTCCTGCTGAATACTCTCTTCTTTTCCCCGATACTTCTTTTCTATTATTCCTATTGCCTTGTCTGACTCTCTTTTTCCTTCTCAATATATTTATACTTATTTTCCCCTAGCGTTTGTATTTAGCTGGTTTTCTTAATTTTCTTTTTTCTTGGTAATGACCTTTAATCTCAGAACTTCCACTACTATCATTCCTATGCAAATGGCTACAAAATTTGTATTTCTTGTCCTGACATAACATGATGAAGATGATGTTTTAGACGTGTATTTTCAAGTGTTTTCTAGTGCATCTCCACCTGCATGTCCCAATGGAAAGTAAAACTTAACATCATAAAGCCAAGCCTATTAAAATTTCCCCTAAATTTCTTTCTTCATTTGATCATACTATTTCTACATGAGGCATGGACATTTATTTACTCAGTCTCTCATTTTCAAAACCTTGGGCTTTCTTTGATTTTTGACTTCAATTAAACTCATTCAAGTGTATGCTCTGTCCAAGGTCCTAGGTGCTTAGAAGTGGAGGAGGAATTTATATAGGACACAACAAAGACCAAAAAACCCCAAACAAAACAATACCTGTCTTCCATGACATTATATTTTATTGTAACTTGCATTTTTCTTTTTAATGAAACTTAAAAAAATCAATCTAAAACTCTCATTTTATTTTTCTCTCTTCAGAAATAAATTTTTATGATAGTGTTTTTATTAGCACCAGAAAGTACAACTTTTCTAGATATAATCCTTGTTTCACTTTAATTTTTTTCATTTCAGAGAAATTTTATTTTGGAGAAATTTATTTTGGAGAAAGTCAGTAACATGAGCTTCTTTGAGCAGTTTTTAAAATCACCTAAGAGACATTTTTTTCCTCTTTAGAATTGTGGCCTTTCCTTTTATAAAACAACAACAAGGAATTTTTTTAAAAGCACTAGGAGACATCCATTTCTGTTTTACTGTGGTGACAAGTTTACTTGCTTTGACTGAAAGAATTTTTTGGTTGAATTGAATTCTTTATCAAATTTGAAAGAAAGGTTCACTGATCTATGTGTAAAACATTTAAAATGTCACAGGAAATTTGAAAATATGAGACAAGATTAAAAAGAATAATCATGGTGAAAGACTATAGATATGCACTGGAAGAACTGGGACCACGCTTTCGCAAGAGACTACATTGAAAAATGGGTTAGGAAGAAAAGAAATTATGGTAAGCAATCTGGCAACTTTACTTCTTATCATGCAGTAATCAAATTAGATAAGGAATACATTTTTTTTTCCTTAAAGGACATAAAACATATTGGACTAAAAAGGAAACCTTGTGTTTTGAGGGGTAGTGGTATCATGTCTTGATATGAAAACATTATTAGCTCAATATGAGCATGAACAAGCTTACTTTAAGAAGAACAAAATTTTGGGAAATTCAAAGTAGATAATATTGTACTATTCCATGCTGTCCAGGTTTGACTTGGGCTGGTCCCTCCATAGTTTAGACTTGATCTTGGAGCACAATAAGTGGTATACTTAAAGGTGTTTTTTTAAAGTTTACTTAGCCATAGCAACAGAAGGATATTTAGTGAGGACACTATTTACTCAGAGGAGTGCAGCTCACTTGCCTCCGTGTTGGCCATGGTGGCCCACTAGTTGAACATCAAGAGTCATCTGGACAGTTTTCAGCATTTTAAAGGAAAAACAAGGGGACAAGGTCTTGGGATATTGCCCTCACTTTCTCCCTTGCCTGTAGGGAAATGAATCTCCCTCTTCCTTTCTATAGTAGGAGGTTTAAATTAAAATGAAGGTGATTACCCAATTTTAAATGGAGAATCAAGACCTAAGGACAGGATTATAAAATATTATATAGGATTTAGAATTTACTACTTGAAGAAATATGAGATGTAAGAGCTACTCAATTAGATTTAAAATATTAATGGTAAAATCAAAGTCTGGAACTAAAAGTAGATTTAGAAGTTGTTAAATGTTATTTGAAGCTTCATATTATATATGTGTGGCTCAATAAAAATTTTAATAGGAAGACCTAGAGCGGTTCTGGACTGTAAGAAACAAAAACTGTCATAAATATGTATTACAGAATTATAGTTGAAAGCAACTGTGAAGTCCATCTTGTTCATGTCCCTCATTTTAAGGAAAGAGAGGCTCAGGAGGTGGTTCATTGTCTGACGTCACATAGTTAATTAACATCAAAAAAAGGATGTAAACAAAATACCCTGACTTCAAAGCCAGAATTCTTGTAGTTCTAACATATAAAGCTCAGATACACAATCTCTCAAATCACAGCATAGAATACAAGAAATTATAATTGCTGCTATTCCAGCAAAAGTTCTACCTAGTACAGAGTATCTTGAGATTTTATCGTAGAATATTTAACTGACCCACACTGGAGCACAATAATAACAATTTCAGATATGTTGACAGTAGGGGGAGGAAGAATTTTTCTATCAGGATCTAGAGAAAATAATGCTATTTTTACATTTAAAGCATGTTTTAGAGAATCCAGGCATGGCTTCTCTTGAAAAGGAATGAGTGAGATGTAGAGGCGTCTCTCCAAGTTTTATAAATGGTAGCTAAGTTACCGAGTCTTTGTCATAGACTTAGAGGTGAAAAGGACCTTAGAAGTCAACCAGCTCAACCCCTTCATTATAGAAGGTAAGGAACTGTGGTCAAGAGAGGTGAAGTAACTTGCCCCAAATCATTTATTATGTGAAAAGTCAGATTTGAACTTGGTTTCATTTGGCTTCAAAGTCAGCACTCTTTCCTTTGCCCAACTCTACCAATTGTGTACTAAAGTTTGTATTTTTTTTGGTGTTGGAAGAGAAAAGAGAGGTGCCTTGGAGATTGTTGGTCATAAATACAAGTCCCTGAACTTTGACTTGGAGACATATCTTCTATAAATGTAGGGGGTCCTTACAGAAAACTTAATCAATAAATATTATCTGTGTTCTAATTACTCTACCAAAAGAAAGTAGGGTGTTTCAACGATAAGAATTTTAGAACCCAAAAGAAGAATAGAGAAAATCTAGAGTAAATATGACTGTAGCCCTCTGGCAAATGAGCAATTTGGGAATATACCTTGCATTTTATTTGGATGAATTTTTGTTTTTCTCTGGTAACAAAGAAGTGATGGTTTTAAAAACTATAATTTTATGGGAATTTGGTTTAGTAAAGTCTAATTGGCTAGGGTCCATTTTGGGGAATACATTTGGTTGGTGATAGATTAAATTTTTTATCTATGGCACATTTAAACATTTTTATGGGAATTACTTAAGAAACGAGGTGTCACGTATTTGTAGTTGTAGCAGCATTAGTATTAATAACTGTATTTTAATGCAATGAACATGAAATACTCAAACTGGGAGAGAGACCATGAGTTTTGAATTTCATTAAATTATATATAAAATTAAGAGCCATTATGGACAAATAAATAGAGAGCTAGCCTTGGATGCAGGAAAGTCTGAGTACAAGATTTGATGTCCTTCTCACACATAATAACTTTGTGATCATGGACAAGTAACCTAAATTCTGAAAGCCAATGACAACTCTGAAACTATAAATTATTCATTAATTCATAGTTTGCATTTTGTGGAAGGAAGTTCAATACTGATAACAATCACAAGTCCAGACTCATCTTCCTCCCCTCCCCCCCCAAAAATGGAATTGACTGTAAATTTTTTTTTTATTTCATGTATAGTTAACTACTTTATAAGGTTTCATTATGTTTATGTTCATAATCCCTAAGTATATTCTAGAAAACATCATAAAACTGTATCATTAATGGTTGGAAAAATATTCTGTACTCCCAATTTATGAAGTACTAATCAACAGACACTGAATAAATATCTTATTCCCTGTATTTACAGTATAGCATATTTTAGAGTCTAGAGATAAGCTCTTGAAACAGAAATTCAGGTCATGAACAAACTTTATAGCACATTAGTTTCTTGACCCAAGGACTGTTATGAGCTAACACACTAACTGTGTAAAGTACAGAAAGACCTCACTTTTTTGATAATGTTTTCAGGGTCCAGTTATGATTTTCAGGATTAGGCTTCTATATTTGTGAAAATGGATTCAAGATTAGTCATGGGGGTGAGTGAGATTCTCTACCTTTTTTGTTTTTCTCCTGTTTTTACACTCTCAACAAATAACAATGCTCAAAGATCTCAAAGCTCAGATCTGATAGCAGAGGCAAAATTTAAAAAAAAAAAGAAAAGGAAAGGAAATCTTTACCTTCTTAAGGTCTCTGCCTTAGGACACCTAGGAAGTAAGGTTGTTTCTCAACCTTTACCTCACAAACTGATCTGATTTGCAGAACATTCAGAGAACTGATAGAAGATCATCTTGAGGTATAGAACTAATCAAAAGCAGTATTCCTCATCTCCAATTCTTCAAAGGACTCAGGCAGTAGAGAATCCACAAATCTCATTGGGATATATAAGTTTTATGTATGTGGTCTCTTTATTTCTATTTTTCTAATATGGCTACTGATCTACAACAAAATTATTCATTTGGGGAGACAGATGCCACCAAATAGAGGAATTAAAACAGGTAGAATTGGTTGTTTCTTTCTATCATTTTAAGAGAACAATCCGATGGCATCTGAGAAATAGCTGTAATTCAGATTTTCAGTGAGGATCTGACTGCTAGGATTGGAGTAGCAATGAAAGATAATTTGAGATAACTAACTTTAGCTAACACATACTGAAGAAAAGCTATTGTGGTTTTCTCATTTTTATTCATTCTGCCCCATGTTGGGGGCTAAACTAAATTAAGATGGTAGTCTCAAAAAATTCTGATCTTTTACTAAAGAGGATATAATACTATTAAACTAAATTGAGGACAGTATATGCATTATGTTTGTATCTTTATTAAGTTTGGGGAGTTTTGTTATTTTGGAACATAATAGTAACTTTGAACATAGGATATACTTGAAAGCTACTTTGGAGTGCCTTTGTTAAGTTTGAGGTTTGAGACTCTTGTAAGTCCTCTTGAACTCTGAGAAAAAAGAACATATGAGAAAAGAAGGATAGGACTCTTAATAGTGAGGTGCAGTTAGGGCAAGTAAATCTTTCAAAATAGCAGTCATATTTTTTAGTACATTAAAATGAATGACAATAGATTTAGAAATTATGCAAGCAAGAATCCACAAAATATTAACAAAACCAAAGACCCATCACTTGAAGGAAACTTTAGGAAGATTAACATTTTCTCCCAAAAAGGAAGAAGATGATTAATTGATGATCAAGAGTACATGATCAACTGGATGAAAAATTAAAGAAACACTTATGGAAAAGACTCCACTGCACAGAACAGTAATGAATGCTAGCAGTAGTTCTGTGGGACTGGACTCACAAAATGTAATTGATTTTAATTTACATTGGGAGGAAATTACAGACTGGTTAAGATACAAGAGCGGAACTCAAAGGTCTTCCACGGACAACACCTATATGAACTCAATCAGCAATATGTTGACTAAGAAGCATTGAATAGATGGTTGAGTCATTCTGATTTATTTATAGAATTGGACAGCTTTACAATAGTAATAAAGTATAATACCAGATCATTGCTATATGAAATTACAGAAATGCCATTCTTAAAGAGTCTGAAATTATTAATTGACATTCTTTTTCAAAGAAATAGTGTGGCATATAGCACCAGGTATCAAAACTTCAGCACTTACTGAATATCTATAAAAAATATCAAAACATAATTAAGGGTCCAGAATTATACAATAAAACTTAAAATTCCATAAGAACCTATAGAAAACTATCCCAGTACTTTTACTCAATAACAACAAAAAAGTTATTTTATCTAACTGCACAATAGACCACTTGTATCTGAACTCCCTGCAGGGAAAAAAAGATGAAAGGAATGATATAATTATATTGTATTGATCAGTGAAGATCACGCAAGTAAAATGGCAGAAACTGTGTATCGCTGAATATGATAAAGATTTTAACTCAGTAAGATGCCATTTAATGCCTTTAATTTTCTTCCATTAATTAACAGATGACAAATCTCTGTGCTATATAGAAAGACTTTAAAATATCCATAACAATTCAACTAATAAGCTATTCTGATACAGAAAATTATCATAGACAAAACCATTCTGCATGGTCACCTGGATGTAACACTGACCCATAATAATTTTAAAACATTTTTCATAGTGTTGCCAAGCCAAGTGCTCATAATCTCTAATCTAGTTGGAATGAAAAATTTTCAAGATATGTTAGAGACCAAATGGAAGAGGTCAGAATCATGGGGGAAGAAGACAACATACAAGTTACTAGAGTTTTCTCAAGGAAACATTTAGTGAGGCTAGAAAAGATGAGCATATATATCAATGTATTTATTTAATTACAGAAAAAAGCAATAACTTTACTTACCTGTTAAATAGTTCACAAAGTGTCAAGTATTTAAATAATGAAGGATGGAAGCAAATATTTATTAAGTAGTTAGTATGTTTCAGATACTGTGTTATAGCATTTTATAAATATTATCTCATTCAGTCCTCACAACAACCCTGGGAAATAGGTTTTATTACAATTCCCAATTTATGCTTGAGAATAGCAGGAGAACAAAATATATCAGGAACATTTCTACTTGAACACCATTGAAATGGGAAGAATGAGACAGTAATAACAAAGAATATAACAACAATAATAAATAACTAACATTTACTTAACATTTTAAAGTACTGTCATTATCCTCAATTTACAGGCGAGAAAACTAAGAATTAGGAAGTTTAAGTAATCGGCAAAGGGCCATACACATAGCTGGTATCTCATGTCAGGTCTTCCTGACAACATGCCTTGTTGGTTTCCCTTATAAATAGTGAAACCTATAGAAATATAGCTTGCCTCTGGATAAAAATCTGACTCATGATTCATTTGCTTCAGTGGTCACAATTTGCCTGTGATTTCAGAGAAAATTATCATGCATATAATTGATTACACTAAAGTCCTATTTCCTATGCTTCATTGTGGTGTGGAGGAGTCTTTGACTTCTTAGCAATGATGCTAGTAGAACATGACCTCTGGTAGGAACCCACAAGTTGGGGAGGCTTTGAACGTGGGCTTAGTGATATTTGACATCTGAAGACCATATTATTTAAGCTTAAAGAAAACAATTGCCTGGTCATCCACAAAGCGATTAATTTCTTCACCAAGAAAACTATCAGAGATTGTCAAGGTATGGAGAGGTCCAGATTTGCATTAGTGGAAGGGATATACATACATTGACCAAATAAAATCATGAGTCTTTGAAGTATTGATTTAAGTATTAACTCTTGACTACCTAAAGCTAGGTTATATGCACATGAATTATAAATTTCTGAAAAACTTATTGATTGATTGATTATATTTGAAATCCTTGTATGACACTTCAATCCATGGGATCATCCATTTACTTCCTGTCTAAATAGGTCATGACTTATTTGCTTTTTTCCCCTTTTATTTCATTTAATATCTTGCAACACCAGTTCCCCATCAAAAGCTAATGCATGTAACTTGACCTTGTTAAGAAATTGTGTCTATAGGGACCTAGCTTATGTTGGTAAGTTTTTTTCTTCACAATTCTTATGCAAGTTTTTTTTTTTTTTTTTTACTTTAAGCTTTTTTATTTGCTTATTTTTGATCAGCTCTGCTTGGCTGGGTTCTAACTTCAACTGACTGTTTTTATCTGACTTTCATTTACATCTACACTTTTGGTTCCAACATATCAGTTCCTCCATCATTCCTGTCACTTGACCCAACCTCCATTTGACAGCCGTGGGCTTACACAAGCAGTTTCAAGAGAATGCTGGCTTTGGGCCCAATGGATGGATATTTAACCCTTTGCTACCTGTTATGTTCCAGCTTGTCTCGGATATTCTCAAGCTGTTTACTATAGTGCCTAAGTGAAAGAGATTCAGGTTCAGATGCTTAAAGAGATAATTAATGTCTGAGAAGTGTGTGAGCTGATGTCAGCTTCTTTTCCAAAGTTAAATTAATAAAGCTTTTAGATAATCTCTTTGAGGCATTATTCAGTCTCTCCCATCCATTGTTTTAAATAATCAAGAATGGACTATTAACAAATAGCTCAGTAAGGATTATAGAGGGCAGTGTGGTACTGTAAGAAAGAGGACAGGATGTGAAAGCTGAAGATCTTGGTTCAAATCTCAATTCTGTCACTTACTACTCATGACATTTGGCAATCACTTTACTCTCTGGGGCTCAGATTCCTGATTTATAAAATAAAGAAGTGGGAGCAGATGAACTCTAAGGTGCCTTTCGCTCAAAATCTATGATTTTATTTTATTTTTTAAATGGTGTAGTTCTGAGGTAAGGAACTCACAGCTTGAGGTCACATGTTGCCCTCTAGTTCCTCGAGTGCGGCCCTTTGACTGAATCCAACACAGACAAATTCCCTTAATAAAAGGGTTAGTTCTGTGAAGTTTGCATTTAGTCAATGGCTGCAGCTGAGAAACTAGAGGGCCACATGTGGCCTCGAGGCCTCAGGTTCCCCACCTCTGCTGTAGTTCATTCAGTTAAAAATAACCCCCAAAGGAAGAGGGGAATTTCACTTTTTTTGAAAAAAAAAAAAAAGAAGGGGTGGCTTCTCATTGCATTATATTTTAGTATTTTAACACATCCATGATCTACTAGCTACTTTTGTCTTCTCAGCCTCTGAAATTCTTGTCCTTGTCACTTAATCGCTCCTCTATAGGAAGTTCTCTGAGTACTTTACTGTCTTATGAGTATTATGCCTGCATATGAACTGTTTATGTCTGCCCAAGATATGTGTACTGATAAGACTAGCTCAGTGTTAGCATCCCTGATTTAATACTGTCCTGAAATATTCATAATATTTTTCATAATAAGGGATGAAGAATGGCCTGGTAGTAAAAAGTGCTCAACTCAGAATCATGAGACCTGAATTTAAATGCTGACTCTACCATACTTTTGCAAATTTCTTAGTGTCTCCAAGTATCAGTTTCTTCATGTATAAAGCAACATTTATACAGATAAAAGTGCCTATCAAGTCCAATTTCCTCCCTTCATTTTATATAAGAAGAAACTGAGAGGGGCAGCTAGGTGGCACAGTGAATAGAGCACTGGCCCTCGAGTCAAGAGGACCTGAGTTCAAATTTGACCTCACACACTTAACACAAAACTAGCCATGTGACCTTTCACAAGTCACTTAACCCCAATTGTCCTGCCTTCCTCCCTCCAAAAAGCAAAAAAAAAAGAAAAAAGAAAGAAAGAAACTGAGGCACAGAGATGTAGTAAGATGTTCTGTTATCCTGATCAAACAATTAATTAGGGAGGCAGGATTTGCACTGTAATCTTCTGACTCAAAAAGAAACCATCTTTACAACTATAACAATGATTTTGTTTGAAAAATTGGTAAGGTGCCTTCTAGTAATCAATCTGTTCCTTAAAAAGTTGTTTTTCTTCATATCCTAGGTTCTTAGCACAGGGCTTCAGAGTCAGAAAGAGTCTAAATACTGCTTCTTGATTGAATGACTATTTTCTTTATAATGTCTGCTACCTTTTCCCATAATAAATCTATCATGTCTTAATGTTTCTATTATTGTTTTGCTCAGAAACAGCATACACATAAGACCTTCAATATCATACCTTAAGTAAAACTCCAGTGGAAAATTACAGAACACCCATGTAAGTAAAGTTATTTCAATAACAAACCAAGCCCTTAGGGGACAGTGTCATGCTATAAAGAAAACAAAACAGGCTTTGAAACACAAAGGCTGGTTTGCAGTTTCCCCTTGTCCCCTCTCACAGTTTTATGTAGAATATATGAGAGAAAGCCAAAATATTGGAATTTTTTTTGAAAGTTGAAGAGCTGGAGTTCCATAAATGCAACTATGAGAATAGCATATTGAAGGGACGTAAAATGAATCTTGCCCTCAGTGCCCACTATTGAAAGGCATCTCTTGTTCCAGAGCTCCTGCTGGGATGAAATTTTTTGCATTTGCTAATTTCTGTTAAGTTATAAGAAGCCATACTAATGAATGGAATAAATGCAGCTGGGTAGAGAAAACAAAACCAGAAACTCATAAGTCTTGTTTTATTTATAGCTCTGTGTGAAAGGTCAGTTTTCATTTCCTCTTAAAACCCACTGATTTTCAGGAGTTCCTGAGTTATAAAAATTTCTTCCTGGATAAAACTTAGAATCACTCATATTCTCTAGTCATTTGAACGGTTTGGGGCTTTCAAGTGCGTTACCAAAAGAGAGGACAGGTTAAGTACTCTAATTTGATTTTTATTCCCTTCTGTTCACTGTCTTCCCTGCTGTAAATGATATTTTGAATACACTTAAGAGAATGTAAGCTTCTTGATGGCAACAGTGATCTCACTTGTACTGTATCTGTACGCTCTGCACTTAAGCAGGAAGCTTGGTACATAACAGATACTTAACAAATGTTGACTGATAGCTTTTACTACATCTGAAAGGGGGGAAAAGTAGGTTTACAAATGATATTCATCTAGGGCTCCCAGATTCATCATTATATCTCTACTATTAGAGGTCAGTGTCAATTAGTCAAAAACTGGGAAAGTTTTGCATGAAAATTGTAGGGAATTCAAACAAGTTGTGTGCTGTGGATGAATCACTTGCTAAAGAGTATATAGTGAAGCATCTTGATGCCTTCAAAGTTGTAAAGAACTAACATAAAAAATGACTAAACAAGTCATTACCTATTTTGTGAAATCTCCAGCACTAAGTGACTTTCTATGCATTTACTATTTAACAGGTCGTTTATATTCATTAAATGGGGTTGCAGTAAAATAATAATAATAAATACTACTACTACTACTACTACTACTACTACTACTACTACTACTACTACTACTACTACTACTATGACTACTACTACTACTACTATTACTACTAAACAAAAATAGGTGGAGGATTCTGGGAAAATGGCAGACTAGGTCACAAAATTCCAAGCTCTCAAGATTTTGCCCTACAAAAGAGTTAAATTGTACCTTAGGGTGAAACAAAGTGTGGGTGGAGATAAATAAAAATAGGGGCACAAGTAGGGTCTTCCTGAGATAATTTGAGAAGTTCTGAAGAAAAATACCAAGAGGTTTGGTCCCTGTAAAGAGTAAACACCTCCAGGGTAGGTTCCATTTTAACAACAAACCACAAGTCCTAGGGTTAGTTGGTTTGAGAGACTGCATCAGCTTCAGCTATAGGAACTTTTACCCTAGATAGTGAAGGGAGGTGGATGTTTGAGGGAATAATACGTATATGTATGTGTGTGTGTGTGTGTGTGTGTGTGTGTGTGTGTGTGTGTGTGTGTGTGTAGAAAAATATAAAATCTTCTAAGTAGGGGCATAGGGAGGGTAGAGAGGACAAGGGAAGGATCTTTAGAGGGGAGGGTGAAGGAATAGGTTAAAGGGGGCTATAGAAGGGTGTTAAGATTTCTGAGTATGGGAAAATAGGGGAGTGATCCTTGGAGAAGGTTAGGCAATTAATAAGGAGGACAATGTAGTGGATAGAAGTAAAGTAGATGAGACAGGAGGGATAGGAAGCAAGAAATGCACTAAGATGAAAACAAATATCAGGAGCAGAATATGTTTCAGAAAGTATATGTCTATATATGTGTGTGTGTGTGTGTGTGTGTGTGTGTGTGTCTGTGTATATCTATAGCTATAGAGAAACATATCTAAACTTTTATTGTAGCCCTCTGGGGGATAGGGAGAGGAGAAAAAGAATAAAGTAAAAATATGCACAGTGGAGAATAAAAGAAAACTCACAAGGATGCAAAGAAAAGATGGACAATTCTCAATACAATGTGTATATTTGTCATACGGGCTTTCTTGAAATGAAAATTTATTGTTAAATATTTTGAATCCTTTCTTATGTTCTGCCTTACACATAGCATGCTTTTTGTTTTTCTTTCTTACTTTGTATTTGTTTCCATATTTAAGTTTATGATGTGTTTTTGTCTTTTATCTATTCTATATTTGTGTTTTGGCCCTTGAGTGTAATATATATATATATATATATATATATATATATATATATATATATATATATATATATATAAACAGGGAGAAAGTGAGAGAGAGACAATAGTGATTGATAAATTTTTAAGGGAAAAATTAAATTAAGATGTAAGGAATGAATCAGAATAACAAGAATCTCATTTACTCGATTTTGTTTCAGTCAAAAATATATTAATTTTGATTTAGAAATGAATTTTCTTTTCTTTGGTAGCATTCAGTATAATGTCACATAAATATATTATTTTGGTCACATATTTCCAACTTGCTAGACAGACTGTGCATCTTTATTAATTTGCTAGATATCTGTTTCAATGGCGTGGATATTCCTGTGACTGATAATGGATAAATCTTTTAGCATCTTTGGGCCTCAGTTTTCTCATCAATAAAATGAGGAGATTGGATTTTTATTAAACTTTTCTTCTCTGTAGAGTTCATTTATCCATGTATTTTACAAAAAAAATCCACATTCCAGAGAAAGGAAGGTGTCTTCTACTTCGTGTAGGATGATCTAACTACTTTATTGAAATATTTTTATCACTATTATGAAATAAAAATAGAAGTTGTTGGGGGCGGGGGGTAAAAGGGTTACGTAGTTTGGGTGTGGCTTAGCTAGCTTGCTGTGAAGATTTGCCATATAAGGTAATAAATGTAATCCGAGCTTGTGATTGGATGAGGGATGGTGATAAAAGACCTGAATGCGGAAGCATCCGCCCGGTTGAGATGTGACCTTACAAGAATAAACCACCCCTTGAATCTCGCCTTCTGTCTGACTCATTCTTCCTGTTGGAAGCCGGTAATCACCGAAGACCTGAAGGGTAAGTGAGG
>CM053587.1:258676416-258706416 GCA_028646515.1 Pseudochirops corinnae | reverse complement strand
CTGGCCCCACAGAATACTTTTTGCAACCCCTTTTCTCATGTAATCAGAGAGTTGCTTTAGAATGAATTTTCTGCTTTGAAAAAACATGTTTTTCAGAGTTAGGTGCAAGATGGGAACACAACACAAAAGGAAAAGATCACAGTGGATAGAATACCAGGTTTGAAGTCAGGAAGATCTGAGTTCAAGTCTGTCCTTAGATGCACACTAATAGTGTGACCCTGGGCAAGTCACTTTCTTTGATTTACCTCAGTTTCCTCACCTATAAAACAAGGACACACTGGAGAAGGAAAAAGCAAACCACTCTGGTATCTTTGCTCAGAAAAGCCCTGTGAAAAACTTCACAGGCTCAAGTAGGGTCAGATGTGACTGAATAACAACAAGATATATAGTAAATGCCTGTTGCATTAGATTAAAAAAGGAATAAAGCTTTTTAAGATGACAACTTGACAGAGGTGTTAAGGGAGTCATGAAAGGCAGCAGAAAGGAAGGAGGAAATGCAAACAGGGGGTGAAAGAAGAGATATAAATGTAAGTCTTGAATATTTCAAGAAATAAAGAGCTTGTGTGAACATGCATTGCAGCAGAGGCCCTTTTGGAGTATGTGATCGCATTTTCCCGTATAATTAGATGCCTAATTGTGCTCTTACCCTTAGTGGACACATTTACAGCAGTCTATAATTGTGATTTATTTCAAAGCTGTTCATAATGTGTGTCTACCATTTCTTACATGTCAATTAACTGAGCAATGTTCCGTATTTAATGTTTGAAACTAGATGGACTAAGTTTTCCAAATTGCTCTGCCTTAGGATTTGTGGAATTTCAAAACAACATCATGTTTTATATCTATACATATATGTACATATGTAACAGATACAAATATAATATATATGAGATAATATATAAGGTAATACATGTAATATATTATAAAATATGTAAATATTGCAAATCAGAAGAACCAAAAAAAAAAAAGCTAACATATATCACCAACTCGGGATTTTTTACATCTGATATTTTGCAAAGTTAATTGTCAAATATGTTATACTAGTTCCTGGTAGAGGAAAAATATATTTATCCATATTTTATCTTCTTTAGTGATAAAAGTTAGACGTGAATGACCTAAAACTTTCAAAAATTCCAATAGAAAATGCATTAGAAAAAAAAGTTAGAGGAATAAAGAACTTTGGATTTGCAGAGACTGGATCAAGATCCAAACCTCAGCTCTGCTACTTATGACTGGCATTTACTTGGACAGATCATTTCTTCTCTTCTGGTTTGTTTCCTCATAGGATAGATTAGGTGATTCGGTATTAATGATCATTGGGCAGAAATCTCAGATGTTGAGTGCTGATGGTTAACTTAAATCATTTTAAAAGGAGTTGTATAGACTTTTCCGATGTACCTTCTCCTTTTCCTTTATTGGGGCCATTTTATATTTCTATCTATATCCTGGGTCACCACCATATTTAGAGTCTAACACAGCCCCAATATGTCATTTGAAGACATTGAAGAAAATAGAAAAGGGAAAGGCAATTGGATTAGAACAATGCTATATATATAGAGAGAGGCAGATTTTCTTTCGATCTTTGTTTTCCAAACACTTAGTATAGTGCCTAGTACAGAGGAAGTGCTTAATTAATGCTTGGTGATTGATTGATTCAGTTTTTGTTAGAAGTACAACACAATTTTGAAAGTATTGAGAGATCAGTTATCAAGCTATCTAAAAGACGGGAGAATAACAAGTGCTTAGGGGAAAAAAATCACAGGTTCTGGGGACCCTTCTGGGTATAGAGAAAAGAAGCCTTATCTAAAAACTAAAATTCTTTTGATGAATTGCCTAAATCTGTTCTAAGAAAAAGTTGTTGAAAGTCAGCAATGGCTCACCTACCTTGACTTTAGTAGATCATCTTCACTGTAATCAAGACAACAGGATGATTGTGTTGTGGGGAGAGTAGGCACTATAGGTATGTAGTTAATTTCCACAAAGCATCTGGGAAGTGGAAAGGAAATTAGAATGTGTGGCAAGGGATGGGGTTTATTAATAAACTGTAGTTGAATATAAAAGACCAAATAAAATTTAGGCAGGCCTAGTGAACTATTTTGAAAACTATTGGGAGCGTTTAATTCTCTTAAAATGGAAACACAAAACTTGAAGCCTTTGATCAACTCCATTGTGTACTAACATCACCAACTGGCAAAGCCAAGAATTGGCATGCCACTTGGAGCTTCTTTACCTGTCAAGCAAATAGGAATCTATGCTATAGTTTTGTCATTCCCCCATATCAAAGTTACCACCAAACCCAACCCCCGCCCCTAATGTGAAGAGTAGCAGGAGAGGAAAAACAGCCAGATATTTGCTGTGCCAGATTCCTCCCCTTGGAAAAGAACATATCAAGTAAAGGATCTTTTGTTCTGGAATCATAAACAATGCTAGAACTGATATACACCTTCTCAGAAAAGCACTGTAGAGGATTTTGTGGAGCCTGAGTGACCTTCAGGTTTCTATAGACATTAAAATTCAGTTTTCTCCATAGAAGGACACAGTCTGCACTAATGATAGATTACTTTACATGGTTTTTTCCTTGTCCCCCACTGCCATTGCTTTCCCTTTGAGATTACCTTCCATCAACATATATATCGTGTATGTGTGTATGTGTGTATATATATATATATATAGATATATAGATATAGATATATACTCACAGACATGCACATACACACATTTTATATATTGTTACTATAGTGATATGTTACAGTTACATGTGAATATAATAACTGTTCATTTCATGTATATATCTACATGTTTACATATATACATGACTGTATATATGTATGCACACATATATGTATGTACACATAGACACTGTATGTGTGTATATGTATATGTGTGTACATATATATGTGTATACATATACATATATATGTATATATACACATATACATGTATATATGTGTGTGATTGTGTTTTATATTTTATATTGTCTATCCCATTATAGCATGCACTCTTTAGGAGCTGCATCCATACTTTTGCCTTTCTTTATATCTCCAGGGGTTAACACAAAGTCTGGCACATTGTAAGCGATTTAGAAATGTTTATTGACTGACAGGCCTACCTTTCCTAAGTCCTTCTGATTTTCCTACCCTGTTTCATCACAGACCACAGAAGGCTTGATCCAGTTCTCCTGAAATGCTCCTTTCCCAGAAATCTTCTGGATAAATAGAAGGGTCTGAAGGTTAATTTGTACAGTATTACAGGTAGGAATGGTCTTCTTAAGAGAAGGGAAAAGCAGGGCAAAGGAAGTCAGAGTAATATGGTGGTGAGGGACCTAGGTTCAAATTCCACTCATGATGCTTACTAATCATGTGACCTTGCACAAGTCACTTATCTCCCTCTCTACTCTCAAACCTGTTTCCTTATCTGTGAAATGATGACTAGATGACCACTAAGGTTCCATCCACATTTAATCTATGATCATCTGATTTTATTATTCTAGCCATACAAATGAACTTTGAAAAAAAAAAAAGAAACCCAAATATCTATTAAAGACATCAATTTGAAAGATACAACTTTCCTTAATCTCAAATTTGTCATAAGATTACATTTTTTTATAGTCTCATCTGGGAGACTGGAAAATTCTATGTTGCAGGTATTCTACATTACCCAGAAAATGGTGGCTTTCATAGTAACTGTTCACGTTATGCATTGAAGTTAACAATACGAGTAAAGAATTGAATAGACACTCCTACAGGAATTTCATGTGCATACAAATGGGATGATTTTATGGAAGAGAAACATAACACAATATGAAAGTTTCAACAAAAGGGACAATGGGAATACATGTAATTTAAATGAAAATTAGATGTCTTAGATGAGTCAAGAATTTGCATTTTGTAGTCCTCATTAGTGTCTGTTAAGAGATAGCAGATTGTAGTGAATAGAAGGCGAGCTTTGGAATCAGCAAGACTGCAGGTTCGAGTACTGCCTCTGCCACATACTTGATCTCTGATGCTTGACAGATTAGAATGAGGTGGAATGCCAGATTCTGAGAAGTAGGCATGTGGTAGTGAATAAAGAGATGGTGTGAAGCAAAGAAGACACACTTTCAAATCCTAACTATGGAACCTACTGACTGTGTGACCCTGGGCAAGTTATTTAAACTCTTGATGTTATAGGTAACTCTCCAAGACCCTAAGTTGCAAAGAATGTACTGACCTTCATTTGTAGGAGTCATTTCCTTATTTTTAAGTTCATTGTACCAGTGAAATAATAAATTCAGTCCCTATACCTGTAATGGCAATAGAATTTGGAGATCCGCCTGTGTTGGCTTGGTTCTTGGGTTGTGTTAAAATCCACAGCTTGTGAATCCCACTTGTGGGATGGACTTGTTGATGAGAAAGAGGGCTGAACTGGGAGGAGCCATGAATTTGGAGAGAAGCCCAAGCCAAGGGAAGGCCAGAAGAACTTTTGGAAAGCAGTATCAAGTATCTTGGAGCCAGAGTTGCTGAAAGAAAGAATGCTGAGGGTCAGTTGGAGCTGCCCAGGACTTTTGAGAACGGAGGAGGCATGGCTGTGATGCCGGTATTTTATCTGTCTGTTTTGATGTTGTTTTGCCAGATATACCTGCTGGTGAAGGACAGTGCTGCTCTCGTAGAGGTCCTGGAAACTTGCTGTTGGTTCAGATCCTAAAGGTTCAAATCCTAAAGGAGGATTTTCTTGTTGTATATTTACAGAAATACTGGAAGAGGGCCTTGCTTATGTTTTCAGGGGTTCTGGGACTGTTCTGCAGGCAAAGAGTGACTTGATGAGGTCATTGGCAGTGTGTGTTGTGGCTTTGTTAGGCTTTGCCTGCCCCCAGGAACCCAGATTGCTGAGTACTTGCCTCCTGTCAAGATGAAGACAGGACTTTTCCTTGGGCATTGAATGCTGTTATGATATCTTAACCTTGTCGTAGCGTAAGGGTGGATGGCCTTTTGTGCTCTCCTGTCCCTTTTGAGAAAGTGCTTGGCATTAATGGATGTGTAATTCAGTGGTGATCCAGGGGGTGGAAAATCTTTGACTTTTTTGTGCTCTGTGATTGACCAAATGAATGTACTTTGCTTATGATTGGAAACTAATCTCCATTTGAGAAGAGAGACCTTGACTGACTAAATGAATGTACTGCCCAAGAGTGGGTTACTTTGACTAATGTACTGCTCAGGAGTGGGATACTTGGACCTTGGTGCTTTGCAATTGAATTGAGAACTTACTTGCTAAATGAATGAGTTACACAGTATTTTGATTTTCTCTGTTCTGTGAATGTTTGCCTTAATCTGTCACTGAATAAATGGGGTTTGCTATGCTGATAATCCAAACCTTGGAAGTTGCCTTTACTTGGCATTACATTATGGCATAGTAGGCAGGATTACAAAGCATATTGCCTCTATTTGTTCCAGGATCCATGGCCATTTAGATTGAGATTGTAAGGCCAAGGATGCTGGAGGGGCAGAAGGGTTTTCAAAGATGGTCCTCGGTATGCTAGGGTGCCTGCTGATACAAATGGAGTCACAAACAGGATCTGTGAACTAAAAGGAAAGTATGGGGGCTGGGATAATTGTTTGTTTCCCAGTTGTGGTAGCTGTGACTCTGTTGAGCCATGGAACAGGAGCATAGAACTGCCCGCATGTTGACTTTGCTGAGATGAGAGCAGGAATGGTGAGCTGCCTGCATCAGGACTGGGACAGAAGCCAGGAGCAGCTGCCTCCTGCAGGAGGAAGAGGAACCCAGGAGTTTAGAATTCAGCCACAGGACCAAATGTGGACTGTGCAACAAGGCAGGAGCACTGAAAATGTTTTCTTGCTGTATCCCACAGTTTGGGACCCAGGGGGAGGATGGAGTTGTGTCTATGGTGGGTGGGGTGAAGTGTTATGGACCCCCAAGGACCCCGCTCTGTTGGTTTTGTTGCCCAGTCACCCCTCAGGACTTGGAAGCTGGGGCTGGAGCAGTGTTAAGACTCGGACTTGGCTCATTAGAGCTGGCACCTGAAAGTGCCAGGAGGAAGCCTGCAAGGGCAATGTGGAGGGGAAGGACACCCTCTGCCTCCAAAAGAACTTTATTTGGACATTTTTGCTTTGGATTGCTGGTAATGAGTTGCTATGTTATGTATCTTGCAAATGCGATGTCTCTATTTTGTGAGGATTATGTTGTGCTTAAGATATGTTAACGCTAATTCAGATTTAAGTTGCCTATGTAATGGGCATGAAAGATCTTGGGGCCTAATGTAATGGGAATCTGAAGTTCTTCCCTGCTCCTAGGCCCTTTGATAGGCTTAAGTGGCTCTGAGAACCTTCCCTGATTTGAAAGCATACTTTGCCCCCTAATAGGCTAAATGTGGTCACATGGAACCTGTGGCTGGAGGCTTGTTCTTCAGGAATGCCCATGACTTATTACTTTGTGGTTGGGCAGTGGGTCAAGAGGGCTGTGATATTCTCTGATCCAGGAGATGGCTATATACACCCTGATGTGAGTTTTTGCTTTGGGGCTCACTTTGCAAAGAGTTGTGTGATTTGGCCAGACAATACTCTGGGCATCTGTTGAACCCACTGGTTTTGAAAACCCAGATGTTGGTGCTTCCCTCTCTGGTAACTAACTAGGTATGGATGTAATGATCATATGGCTGGAAGCCTGTCTGCTGATCTGTTTCTTTGTCTGCTTGTAACTTCTGTTTGTATTCTATTAGTATTCTCTGAAGTTCAGGGTGCTGACTTTTTCACCCTGAACTAGGTTAATGATATATGTTTGATTGATTAAAGTAAAACTGTTAACCCATTTTGAGTTGCTTTCCTTTAGAAAAGCAGATCTGAGAACCTGTGCTAGCAGCCACCCTGGGTATGCTAGGGTGCCTGCTGATACAATACCTATCTGAACTTGATAAATGCAAGGTGGGAGGACAAAATACAGAGATGGAATTGCCTGGAAGAAATCATTAAACAACTATAATTTTTATTATCTTATTCTTGCCCTAATGCTTACCTGCTGAAGATGTATTTAGGGAAGAAAGCACTTTATAAGCTTTGAAATATTATAAAAATGTGAGTTATTCTTAAAGACAGTGTGGTCCAGTGAAAAGAGAGATGACTTAGAAGTCAGGAAGATCTGGGTTCAAGTTATGCCTTGGGCTTCTATTAGCTATGACTCTGGGTAAGTCATCTAACCTCTCAGTGTTCTAGGTAAGTTTGTGACTCTGTTTGTGGCTAAGAGTCACAGAATAGGTGCCAATTTGCATTGGTCAAGGGAATTTATTCCCCTCTGAGTTACTTATATCTACAAAATTATAAATCTAGTCCTTATCCTTATTATTATTGTTGGTTATTATATAGCATTTTATATGTAATCATGCCTCTTGTTGATTTGTCTCCCATAGCTCAGTGTTTTAAAAAGTTTTGTGGTTCTTTCTGTGCTCATTTTCTATTTTTATTAGCATGCATTTGTGCATATACATGTGTTATATGAAAGATTTATTTCATTCATTCATACATTCACTTCCCACAGAAATCAACCTTCAACAATCAGTACCACAATAAACACTCCATGTTATTTATCTACAATCTTCTTTTACTCCAAGAGTTTCTTAAGACTAGACCATTAACATATGTTTATCAAGCCTACCATGCTTCTGACACTGAACTTGGATATAAGAAATATAAGTGTCCCATTGTGGAGAAGTCACTGGGGTCTTAGCCTACTTAAATCATCCCTAGGATGATTTCATGCAGAAATATTAGCAAGAACCACTCAGACTCCTCTAGGTAGCCTATCTAAGCATCTCCTCAGTTCCTTTCCAAGGGCAAAGAGAGGCAAGGGAGCCTTAGCAAGATTAAAAGTCAGGTCAAAGGTGGGGTTTGTTTTAAATTTAAAGCTGCTTAGAGACAGATGCCCACAATTTGGTCTCCAAAAAGGGATTTTGTCTCTTGGTGCTTTATAAAGACCTGAGTTTGGAAAATGTATGCACTTTCACTTGGTTTCAATACTCCTGAGATACCAGATGTGTAGTATGAAGAGTGGGTCAAAAGCTCTCTTTTACTTAATATAAAACCATTTTTACCCAGGATTAAAGGAATTTTTGACTCAGTTTATATGTGGATGAAGGACATTTGTAAAGAAAAGTGTAGTGTGTACTACACTGTTTACAAAATTTTGTAGCAGGATGAAGCAATCTAAACCATTGCAAGGATATACTGGTTTTGTACAAATAGGGCCAAAGAAATAAACATGGTACACATAAAATGACTGGAGGAGGTGGATTTTTACCTGGAAGTCACCTGTCCCTAAAGAGAATACCCTTAGTATTACATAAGATTTAGAGATTAAAGGAGTGTTTTAGTTTCTTTATCCAACTGCGTAATTTAACAGATAATAACAAGGAGGCCAGAGAAGAATGACTGGTCCAGAGTTACGGCAGTAGAAAGTAAAAAAGCCAAGATTTGAAATCAGGTCCTTTGACTCCAAGCCTAGTGTTCTCTTAACTCTGCCACATTTCTCTTTCTTTTTTATGCACATCAGAAGTATTTCTGTATCCCCTTTAATGTTCCTACATGCTGGATCTGGTCTCACCTTGATTTACCTTTCCTTTGAAATTCTCTCTACTCTCCATTTCAACTTGCTGGCATCTTTTGTTCAAAATTCATTCCAAAGATACTTATTACACTGACACTGTGTGCAAAGCATTTTGTTAGCTTCTATGGGAACATTTAAAGATGTACACATCACAATCCTTTTTAACATGTAAGATTATTGAGAACAAGGACTGTCTCATCTTTCTTGTTATCTCTTGTACATAGCATGGTGCCTTGCACAGAGCAGATACTTAATAAGTGTTCACTGAATTTAATTTGGCTAACTGAATTGTTCTTGAGAATTTTATAATCTGTTCTGGAGAATAAAAAAGTAAGAGGACATCTCATAATTGAAAGGAAACTCAGAACCATCTCATCTTACCTATACTTGGTCAAGAATCTACTTTACATACCCAACTAATGATCATCAACATCCACTGAAGACCTTTATTGGAAAGAGAATTTACCACCCCTTTAGAAATGTCCACTCCATCTTCCAATAGCTCTTAACTTTGGGAAATTTTCCTTCTACTCTTGAAACTTGCCTCACTGTGACTTCTGCCTATTACTCCTAGGTCCAGGATTGCCATGATCTCTATCTATTCTGGCACAATTCCAATATTGTTTAAGATAAGACATACTGTAATGGTAGTGGTAATTTGAAGATCTTCCCTGAACCCAAATAGGCTTAAAAGTGAATTTGAGGACCTTCCCTGATTTGAAAATATACTCTGCCCCCTGATAGGCTACATGTGGTCACATGGAGCCTGTGGTGGGAAGCTTGTTTTCAGTAACACCCATATCTTGTTACTTTGTGATTGGGCAGTAGGTCACAAGGGTTGTGTTGTACTCTGATCCTGGAGAAGGCTATATATACCCTGATGTGAGGTTTTGCCTTGGGGCTCACTCATGGGAAGAGTTATGTGATTTGGCCAGATGAAACTCTGGGCAGCTGTTGAGCCACCCCATCTTTGAAAACCCAGATATTGACACTTCTGTCTCTGGTAACTAACACTGTGTGTGTGTTAGACAGCTGGAAGCCCTGTCTGTTGATCTGTTTCTCTGTCTACATTTTTTGTCTACTTGTAACTACTGTTTGTATTTTCTCTGAAGTTCAGGATGCTGACTTTTCCCCCTGAACTAGGTAAATGATATATGTTTGATTGATTAAAGTAAGATTGCTAACCTCTTTTTGAATTGCTTTCCTTTAGAAAAACAGATCAAAGAGCCTGTGCTAACAGCCGTCCTGGGTATGCTAGGGTACTTGCTGTTGCACATACACACAACTAACTATAACAAAAAAAAATTTAGCTACCATTTGGAGAGCATATTATAATTTAAAAATCACATATCAACATATATAAGCATAGATATAGGTTGATATGTATTTTAAATGATAATATGCTCTTTAAATGGAAACGATGATTATTTTAATTGTAGTTAGTTGTATACATTGCTTATCTTGAGATAATATTGACCCAATGTATGTGTCTGTGTATGTACATATGCAATGCAATATATACATGTATTACAGTATTGGAGATACATGTATATATACATATATAAATACATATATATATATACACAAATATGCATATATATATATATATATGTATCTCTCTCTCTCTATCATCATTATAACCTAGTAGGTCATTTGTGAATGAGAGGGATCATGAAAGATTAAATGAAGGAATTGACATTTTATTGGATTTTCAAAAATGTGTAGGATTTTGATTTTTGGAAAGGGGGAGCAGAGAGGCAAGGTGAGGCAACAAGCATCTATTAAGTGATTACTAGGCATCAATAATTACAATAAATGGTGAGCACCCAAAGATAAATAAAAGCAAAAAGAAAGACAGTCCCTGACTTCAAAGAGATTACATGTAATAAGGGAATGCAATACAGTATATAAAAAAGACCTGAAGGGGCATAGATAGGTCAGGAAGGAAAGAAGCAAAGATTTATTAACTACTCACTATGTTTTAGGCAAAGTGCTGAGAACTTTGCAAATATTGTCTCATTTGATCATTCCAACAACTCTAGAAGGAAGATGCTATCATTATTCTCATTTTATGGTTGAAGAAACTGAGTCAGACAGAGAGTAATTAATTTGCCCAAGGTCACAATCTAGTAACTGTCTGATGGATGATTTTAATTCAGTTCTTCCTGACTTCAGGTCCAGGGCTCTAACTATTGGGGAACCTAATTTCACAAAAAGCACGGTGACAAAATCTAGGGTACCTGAAGCACAGCTGCTAAAAGAGTGTTGGCTAACTGGCCTGGGTCTGTCCCTAAAATGGAGCTTCATAGAAAGAACTCAACCAGTGGGAGAAGAGAGCCTGGCATGGTGGCGAGAGAACACAGTGTGGGAAGGCATTTGAGTTGCAATGGCAAAATCCAAAGAATCAGAAGCACGGTGAGGCTGGGCCTGTTCTGGAAATAGAAACAACTCATCAATGAGAGAAGGGGGATGGAAAGGTAGAGAGAGAGCTAGTGACATTTGTTAAAAACAAAAACCAAAAACCAAGCAAACAACAACAAAAACAATGATTAGTCTTGTTTGATAGGTTTTGGAATGGGAGGAATTAACTAGAAAGTTAAGATTGGATCAGAATTTAAAAGAATATAAATGGTAATCAGGAGTCATGGAACATTTTTGAGGAGTAGAGGGACATGAATGGAGCTGTACTTTGAAAAAAAATATTCTGTCTATAGTGAGTAATATTGTTTGAAAGAAGATTGATATGCTAGGAAGCTATTTTAATAATTCAGGAAAGAAGCACTGCTAGGGGTGGAAATAAGTCAAAGTGGATGGATTCAAAATACATCACTGACTTTGTACTTTAACAATAGCATGTAGTAATTATGAGAATAATGATATCTTGTTCCCTTCCAGCTGGTCTTGAAGAGCAGGATCTGCCAATGTAAATGTATAAGTGAAGGAAGAACTCTGGGAGGTCTGATTGTACTGGAAAATTAATTTTCAGTGCCAAATGAAGATGAATTCTTCTGATTCCAATGAGTTTTTATTGTAGCATGCTTCAAAATATCCCTATCAAGGAATTCAGAAGAGTACAATCTCACCTCCAACTTTTGGTAAGGAATCGGTCAGTAATGGCAGGTCATGGAAAAGGAAACCTTTTAATAAGCAAGCTGACATTTTAGATTCAGTGCCTTGACTCACATGAAAAAAGAAATAATTGTCCTGTTATTGACATTTATTGATTCTCAGTCCTACTGAAAGAAGAAGGAGGAAGTTTCAAGTAGGAGAGGTGGTCATCAGTGCCAAAGATCATAGAGAGATTAAGGATGATGAGGAAAGAGAACACTATGGAATTTAAGGATTAGTTTTTCACTGATGAACTTTAATGGAACACTAGACTGGGAGACTAGTTATGAAGACTACAAAGGGTTAAGTAGTAAATAATTGGAAATCACACATATGGAATTCTCTGGCAATGCGTTATAAAGAAGAAAGTGATAATGGTGGCTTCTGTAAGGAGAAGTATTATACCTCCAGCATCTAGCACAGAACTTGTCATTTAGTAAACACTCAATAAATGCTTATTGATTCAGTCAGGTAAAGGTTATTTGGTTTTTTTTTTAACATTAGACTTCAATATCTTAATAGACAAATAGGAAAGGAATGTATAGGTTATAATTCATGTCATAAAATAAGGGTTAATTGATGTAGTAAGGGCCTGGAATAGGTATGAGGGCTTAGGATCATGACTATAGTCAAAGGGGAAAAAAGATTAGATATTTCTTCTTTGAGAAAGCAGGATACAGTTGGAGAAGACACTCAAAGATACAGAAAATTTTTGAGACAGATAAGATTAAATTTTAGTGAGTTCACATCTGACAGTCTTGATTTTATTAATAAACACAAGACACTGCTGAAAGTAGTAAAATTGATGGGGCTAAGTGTGTCCAAGTTCCTTCCTATCAATGAAGACCAGTGACAACTCTGAGATTTGGGATATGATTGCGTTCTTCTACATTCATTGTAAGTGATTTCTTGAGGCACACCAAAACAAAACCAGTGGAGACAGAGGGTGCATTTGTTGCCAGTGATAGCTTGGACTTCAAATAGGTGTTGGGGTAGGAACACCAAAAATAATTATCATCCAAGTTATATTTCTCCTTTTATTTTCTCTTATTTTTTCTCCCAGCTAACTGGGGGTGAGAGGATGAGAGAGGGAATGAAGGAGACAGATGGGAAGAAGAGAAAACACAATCACTACTACAAATTTTTTGTTTTACATAGAATATTTTGTCACCCTTTCATGAAGTCTGTTTTAGATGAGTAGGATTATTGAACTATAGAATTTTAGACCTGAAAGAGACATTAGAGATCTGCATAAATCACAAATGAGTTGGTTCTTAATAAAGTTTGGTTTATTTTAAAAAAAGACGTAACTCCTTGTTTTTATCAAAAAAGAGAGACTGTGAAAAAGTTATATTAAATAGACAAGGAAAAAAGATGAGATGAAGGAATTACTTTATATGCTGTTATTGCTTCCTCTTCCTGGCACAAACACAAAGAAAAGAATTAAGACCTATTGACTATTCTTCTGATTTCCAGTGAAAGATTCTAGGAGGTTCTGGCATATATCCAAGCACTTACTTATGGCTTCAAGCTATCAGTACAACTCAGGTGCATTTGTACCAGGTTTCAGTGCCGTATAAATCTGGTTTAATCAAGTATGGTACCTTTTTCCATTGGTGAAACATGCTAACACAATCCTCCATATAGCTGGAGCCAGCTTAAAATATAATTGGGAAATATTTTTAAAATAAATTGAAATACAATAAAACATAGAAAATGCTCATTAATGCTCATGTTTACTAACTTGATATTTATGCACAGGGATCCTCTAGGGTTTAGTGACCTCAGTTTCTATTTGAGTTGTACACCACTGCCCTGACCAATTATCCAGGAGTCCGTGCTAGTAACACCAAAATGCAAAGTATTCTAGCAGTATGCTGAATAACATGTGGGCAAACTGAAGGCAGCACTTAGCCATGTGATGACTATATAAATTCTTACAAGAAGCTAGATGGTACAAATTCATGTCTTTCTTTCTGTAGTTTGCTTCAAGGCCTACCTCTTAGAGAACCCATTCCTGTTGTTAATATTCTTCTGTTTCTTGAATTATATTGTACTTACATTCATGTTGTATGTCTTTCTCTTTTTGTTCCTTATATTCTTCCCTTTCAGAATGTAAGCTTTTTGAGGTGGGACCCATCTTTGTTGTTTTTTTCTGCTTTCTCTTTTTAAAGTTCATATTCCATATAGTGTCTTGCTCATAAGGAAAAGAAATGGACTCATGATTTCATTAGTATATGGAACTTCCAGGTGACATAGCTTCCTCTACCAATCTAAAGCCCAAAACTTTTTCTTTCTCTGAAATTTCTACTCAGCATTTGTTAGAGTACTGACAGTTTAAGCAACTTGTCCATGGACTCACCATTAGTATGTTTCAGAGGTATGGCTTAAATCCAAGCCAGCCTCTTCCTGATTCTGAGTGTGACTCTCTCTTGAAAATATCATGCTGACTCTCATTTGATCATCATAATACTATGAGATATGTTCTCTTGTTATCTCCATTTTAAAGATGAGGTAAGTGAAACTGAAAGAGGTTAAGTGACTTATCCAGGACTGAACAGCTGGTAAGGGTCTTGATCAGGATTCAAACTCAGAGCTTTCTGATTACATTACCTATGCACTCTACCACAATAATGAAAGTTAGCCCATGGACTACTTTAGAGAGATTTGATCTGAGGCCTCAGTTTACTAGCTTTAGAGCTGGAAGACACATTAGAGCTCATCTAGTCTAAGTCTCTTGTTTTCCAACTGAGGGAACTCATGCCCGGGGAAGTTAAGTCCCTTGCTTAAGGGACTTAGGGAGTAACTAATATAGGTAGTAAGAAGGAAATGATAACATTAGCTAGCATTTATATAAGTCTACTATGTTCTGAGTACTGTGCTACATACTTTATACATATAATCTCATTTCATCCTTACAGCTATAGGAGGTAAGGGTTGTTTATACCTATTTTGAAGAAAATGAGGCAAACAAAGGTTAAATGATTACACCGGGGCCACACAGCTAGGATGCGTTTGAGACTATATTTGAACTCAAGACTCCATGACTCAGGGACCAGAGCTCTAAATAGTTGTAAGGGAAATGGAGATTTGAAGATCTTCCATGTCCCTTGTTTTGGCAAACAAACAGGTACTTAGCACCTTGTTTCAAGCTCATGATTGTATTAAGTATTAAGATCCAGAACTTGTAAATCTCATAGTGGGAGGAATTCCTGATGTAACAAGAAGGGTAGGAACAGGGAGGAGCTAATACCAAATATAAGGAAAAGCCAAAGCTAGAGAGCCAGAATTGCTGAGAGAGAGATCTGCTAGCATGCATCCTGAGAACTTCTGAGAACTGCTACAAATTGAGAGCAGAATTTAGAACAGAACTTGTGGTGGCAGAACTAAGAACTAAGAACTGAGAACTAAGAACTGAACTGAGAACTGAGAAGAGACTTGAGAAGAACTGAGAAATGAGAAGAGAGGAGAACTGGGAGGAAGCATGACTGTGGTGCTGGTACTTTGCCTATCTGCTTTGATGTTACTTTGTCAGATTTATCTGCTGTTAGAGGACATTGTTGTTATTACAGAAGCCCTGAGACCTTACTGCTGGTTCAGAAGCCCTGAAAGAGGATTTTCTTGTTATATGTTTAGAGAAATCCTGGAGGAGGGTCTTGCTGATGTTTTCAGAGATCCTGGGACTATACTGATGATTTGTGTTGATTTCTCAGATCTTGTTGTTGGGTCTATGTTGATTTCACAGGCAGAAAGTGAATTGATGAGAATGCCAGCAAGGTGAATGACTGTGGTTGTGGCTATGTTAAGCTTTGTCTTCCCAGGAGCAGAAACTGTGAAGGACTTAGGTGGACTAGAGACTGTTACCTTTAATATAGAACAGGAACTGCACAAGGAGCTGGACAAGGAACTGAGAGCTGTCTGCCTTTGAACTCAGGTCACAGTTGGGTAGATTTGGACAGGAGCTAGGACCATGGAAGAGGAACCATGGAAACAGGTAAAGTATGGAACCATGTAAAGCTGCTCATGCCTTGGCTTTACAGTAGTTTGTAATTTAACTGACCAAGTAGCTAAGTTAAAAGAAAAGTGTAATGTGGGGGAGGGCGGTGTCATCAGCTAGGAGGTACAGTGCATAGAGCACAGGCCCTAGAGGCAGCAGGACCTGAATTCAAATCTGGCCTCAGACACCACTTGATACTTACTAGTTGTGTGGCCTTAGGCAAGTCACTTAACCCCAATTGCCTTGCCTTTCTCACTCAAGGAAAAAAAAAAACTGATCACTCAAGGAGGAAGAAGAGTGAGGTTATTCATCCAGTATCCAGAGTTTGAATAGAATGTAAAGAGGCTTCTTTGGAGAATTTTTTTTTTTTTTAGTTATTCATTTGGAGAAAGATCGATGGTCTTCCTTAAAAAGCTGTTTTAGCAAGTGTTAATGGCCTTCCATCTGGGAATGTCACTACTAGCTTTAGTGGGATTTCATTCTGTTCCTGCCCAGACACATGGAAATGTGAGGGTTGACATATTAATGCTTTTTTATATCTGTGTCTTGACTACACATGCAATATGTCTATAAGAGAAATATGTTTTCCATGAGACCCAGAACATGCACTCTAGCAGCTACCGTGCTGTCAACAGTAAGATACATCTCTCCAATTGCAATTTGATATCTGTAGAAATCAAGGATTCTTCAGTATTTACCTTAATTTTACACTTACACTAGTGAACATTTGCACATCAAAGAAAGGATGGCTTTCACAGTATGTGGTCATAATAAATTTGTCCTCTAAGCAACTCAATAGCATTTTTTTTTTACCAATGCATTTTTCAGTCCTCATAGTTAATCAGGGGTGATATAGTGAAAATAAGAAATAAAAAAAAAAGATTACAACATCATATTAATTGTTGGTTTCATTCTTTCTTCTTCAACCATAACTGGTCTGGTAAATCTGCATTTGCAGTCAGTTGAGATTCTGTCTGCTTCTGTATTTTGTTTACCTAGATTGTGTTAACAGAAAATCCAGATAGTTTTGCTTTGATTTGACCCTTATTGAGTACTCAAGAAAGTTAACCAATCACAATCATTCAGATTTTCAAATTCTATGAATTTATATTGTTAAAAAAATTAGGTAAATAATTCACTTACATAGGATTATATTCACTCCAACATTTCTTAAGTGCTTCCTAGTGTAGAAGATTCTGAAAAAATAGTTCTTGGCCTCAAGGAGATTATGTTCAACTGATAAATACATTCTACTGTACTTTACATTCCTGGAAAATTACTGTGAATGTCAGGCCTTTTATTCTATATACCTTGGTTAGTGAATCGTCTGGGAATGCAACTTTTATAATAGGCACAACCTGCTAAAAAAAAGTAAAACAAAACAAAATTCATAAAGTATACATGGTTGAGTTGCACATTAGCATTCATATGATAAAGATACAGTTGTGCTACATTGGCCTCATTTGGTTTATAGTGAATATTATATACTGAAAATAACAATTTAAATTGACAAAGAAAGGCTTCGTCTTCTTTACTCTGAGTTCTCCTTCTATTGTCTCCTCCCTCTATCTTAGCAACCTTATGCCTTCTGACTCTATCCCCCTCACCCCTCCATCAAGATTGGTATTCATCATACACTCTTGTGGATTGCATGACTGATTTCCTTTTAGTGGGAAGGAATTTTAGTTAATGTTTTACTTTAACTACCTCTTGCATTTTAGTTCTAATTGCTAAACAAAAGGTATTATCCCCATAAAAGAAATTTAGCTAGTAGCCTAAAGATTTGAAGGAAGATTTGTTTATTTGTTCGTTTTTAAAGGAAACACGACCTGTAGGTGGTCTAAGTAGCAGCAAATTGTAGTGAAAAGAGGACAAAATTGGGTCCTTTGTTAGCCTAGTTTTGGATCCTTTGTCTATTATTTACTGCGTATGTGATATGCAGCATTTAACCTCAGTGACTCTCATGTTCCTCCTCTTTAAAAAGAGGTGATTAGGATGTGTAATCTTTTAGGCCCTTTCCAGTGCCAAACCCAACCATTTGCTAACTGTAAGGTGTTCTTTTAAGATTAAGTCCTTAGGGTGATTGTAGTGTGTATGTCAGGGGATAGCAATAATTAGCATACATATATATATATATATATATATATATATATATATATATACATATATATGTGTATATATATATATATTTTTTTTAAGGTTTATAAAACACTTTACATGTATTGTTTAATTTGAAACTTAACAACCCTGGGAGGTATAGGTATCATCATCATCGTCATCATCATCATCATCATGCATCTTGATTTAAAAAGTAAGTGAAGATTTTAACTTTCTAACTTCAAGTCTAACACTCTACACCACATCTCTGCCTCTAGTTGGAGAAGAGTGAGAGGAAACTATCTGACTCCTTAGAGAAGGCAAGGTTGTTGGGTTTTGTTTTTTGTTTGTTTGTTTGTTTTGTTTTTTTATCAGAGAGTAACAGGACAACAGTGGCAGGAGTTGTACAGTTCATTTCAGGAAGAGTCATTCTAGCAGTAATGAAAACAGGCAGAAGAAAGTTGAGCAAAGGAAACTGAGAAACATTTGTGGAATTCAGAATCTTTGTTGTCTTTTCCTAATGTTGAACCTTATAGCCTGTGATTAGTACCAGTCATATCTTTTCACTCACCCCCACCCCCACCCCCAATTGCCAAGTCTGTTTTTGCCTCTGGTTGCTACCTTGCTACTATTCCAAATACTTTCTCTGATCTCAGCATAGCACCCAGTATACACAGCTACCAACTTGAACTTGTTACATTAAACATTCATTAGTTACTCGGTCACTGAGGGAAGTATGGCTGTCCAGCCCAGGTCCAAAATAGAGAAGATACAATTATGATTGGAGACTCTGAATCTGTACCACATGGTGCAGCTTAGTGTTACAGACATCTTTTTTCGCTATATTGTGCTGGTACATCCATATTAACATACTTGAGAAAGAAAGTCTTTTCCATCTGTAATTTCAGGTAAGATTAGGCAAGAAATAGTGTTATGCTGAAGTTACTGTCGTAACCTGATTCTGAGATCTTTTTATGGACAAAATTCTGATTTATGATCATACCTAAAGTATGATACATTTCAGTGAAGCTAGAATAATTTCGTCCTATAATATTAGGATTGTAGGTTGGGACAATGAAAAGTGTTGTCTTTGGAGTCTGAGGACCTAGTTCTAAATTCTTTCTCAGCTTATTATTAGCTTTATGACCTTGGTCAAGTCAATTTCATCTGTTTTTCCTCACTTTACTAATCTGGAACTGGATGATGTTCAATTCCACTATAAATCTATAATTTTATGAATCAAGATAAACATACATTTCTAGGACTAGTTGACCTACAAAGGAAATGCACAATTTGAAGACTTCTAAACATTGAAAATCTCTCTTGAAATAATTTCTCCTTAATATATTACATTACATAATTTACATTAAAGTGTGCCACGTGAATTTTAGAAAAAATTAATTGACAAGTATGTATTAAGGAATAACTGTGTCAGACTCTGTACCAGGTGCTGAGAATATGAGTTACAAATGAAACAGTTCTTGCTCTCATGGAGATAATCTTCTATTGAGGAAGACAATATGTACACATATAAATACATCCACAATAAAAACAATGTAATTTGAGAGGAATCACTAACAACTGGGGACGGAAGATCAGGAAAGAGCTCATGCTAGAAGCAGTATCTGAATGAATTTTCAAGGAAACCAGAGAGCCCAGTAAGTAAAGAACAGAATTTCTTTGTAGATAGTTTTTGAGCCTTAAAATACTTTCCTATATATTAATTTTTCTACATTTCATTTTTCTTCAAATTGTTCTGTTGGTGAATGGCACCCATAATTTCTCCCTCAGTCTTTCATATCTTCTGACAAATAGATTCTTTATCACCAACACCTAATAGGGCTTGGCACATAGTAGGCATTTAATAAATGCTTGCTGATCAACAGATAAGGAGCTCACAATATCTACAGGATTACCTGGTTTAGCCTTCAAATTTACTGTCAGCTGAAATGTATCTTAAATTTTAAAGAGTGGCCTATTTCAGATGGAGCGGATTCCCTTCATATCCCAATAAATGCATGGCAGAAAAGTCAATCAGCCTCTCTGCTAAGCTCCCCCCACACAAAAAAGTTCTGCCTTGTTTATTTTTACTTTTCAGCATTTCCTCCAACTTGCTTGTTCCTGTGACTGTTAGAATGCAAGATTAAATATGAGATTAGGCCAGCTGCTCAGGGCTTGCCAGTTTGGAGTCTCTAGACTTTATTAAACTTCCTGCAGAACTCCAGTGAAGTGCATCTGCTTCCTCTGACACTCAAGCCCCAACCCCCTTTACTCAACATTGCTACTTCTTAGCAGTTTCCTCCACAACCCTTTAAGACATTTCCCTCTGTGTGTGCAGGATTCAGCTTGCCAAACTGCTGCACAGGAAATCCTTTTTGCCATTTACCTTCCTCTTCTGATGTGATGGATGGGTTTTATTTTACTTTTTTTTTTTGCAATCAATTTTATTGCTGATTTGAAATCCAAGCTCCACGTTGAATATATTCTATGCTTAAAAGGTGAAGCAAGTTGTTTATAATTGAGAATCACAGTTTCATATATCAACATCTTTTCCTGTTCTACTTTATATATGGAAATGCTCAATTAATTTCTTGTTTGTTAAGTTAATAATTTTTTAAATGAAAAAAGATGACTAAAAATGGATTTCTCTTCCACAATCCCTTCGGTCAATGATTTCTCTCTTTCTTAGTTTTAAATATCCCTCTCCTCCTTCATTGTATTTTTCACCATTAGCACCATTAGCATCATTCACCATTTCATCATTAGCATTAAATTTTTCACATGGATATGGGATCCTTCAGTATCTTTCAAGAGTTTCTATGGAGGAGAATCGTTTCAGGAATATAATGTTCATACATAGGATATCAATGGCATATGTTTAATAAGACAATTATTATGAAATACATTTTTCTCAATGATAATTGTAAAAATCTTTAAGTAGTTTCATAGTTTAAGATCCAGAAAGTTTCATAAGTTTATACGTTCAGAGAAAAAAATCTGTGCATCTCAGCAGTTCACCCTCATATCTTTATTTCACTAGGTCATTTATTTGATAACTTCATATCTTTCAAAGTGACAGTATAAATAATTTCTTTACCTGAATTTGAAATCTTTTAAAAATTAATTAATTTCTAGTTTTCAGCATTCATTTCCACAAGATTTTGAGTTCTGAGTTTTCTTCCCATCTTTCCCCTTCCCCCATCCCAAGATGGTATGCATTCTGGTTGCCGCTTCCCCCAGTCTGCCCTCTCTTTTATTACACCCCACCCCATCCCCTTACCCCTTATTTTTTTGTAGGGCAAAATAGATTTCTCTACTCCATTGCCTGTATATCTTATTTTCCAGTTGCATGTAAAAACAATTTATTTACATTTGTTTTTAAAACTTTGAGTTACCAGTTCACTCTCTTTTTAAGACATGAATAAAGAATATTTGAAAGAATTCAAATGATCTACCCAAGATCACATGGATAGGGAGTAATAGAGCTGGGATTTGAAACTTTGGTCATCTGAGTCCAAATCCAGGACTGTTTCTATTGAATCAATCTACAAAATTAAAAAGCTCTCTCTAAGTTAGTTAACAAATATTTATAAGTCCTGATTTTGCATCATGTACTATGCTAGGCACTGGGCATAAAATAAAAGCAAAAGTCAATCATTCCTCTGAAGCAGTTCCCAGTCTAGTGGGGGAAACATGTAAACAACTCTAAAAACCATATACAGGATAAACTGAAAATAATTGATAGAAGCTAGATGTTAGAATTAAGGGGAAATCATATACCAACCCCACCTTCCTGTAGAACAGAGGTTCTCAACCTATGGGTCACGGTGGCCCTTTCACAGTAGTCACAGGGGTTGCCTAAGACCATCGGAAAACTCTTATTTCCGATGGTCTTAGGAAGTGAGACACCACTCCTCTATCTGTCTCCAGGCAGGTCTGCCTACATGCAAATATGCCCACATATGAGTATTAAAGAGTCGCAGCATTAGGAAGGTTGAGAACCACTGCTGTAGAAGCAAAAGTTTCTGAGACTGATTCTGCACAATCCCATCTATAACAGTTTGCTCAGTCTCTTTTAACAGGCAGGTACTTGGTACCCTTTAAATACAATTTCATCACTTGTCTGTGATTGAAACAACACCATCTTTTCCCCTGGAATACAAATGTGTGCCGAGAACTTCTCCATATATTATTCAGTCAGAGACTCATATTAATATCACCCACCATCAGAAAGTTAGCTTGCAAATGAGAATTCATCCACATCATTCAAATGCTAGTTGATGTCAAGATCGATTCTGTATGTAAGGAGAATTTTGTTATCCTTTTTAGACTTTAGTTTCTCTGGATCCATGGCCATGGCCATGTCCAGTTTCCAGGTGTTAGATAATAACTTCCAGAATTGGCCCAAGGATCCTAGATAGTAATTCCTAGAAGCATGGTGATAGATAATACTACTGAGGCTGCACAGTGAGATATGGGATGACATAATGTGATATTCACTACACCTGTACAAAATGATGGTATTGCCAAAGTTAACCTGTGAGGCTATTTTTGGCAAGATGCCTTATTTGTTTGTTGCCCTATAGGGCAAATAGACACTGGTCAGTGAGTGGGGAATCCACAGGAGAATCCGTAGAAGAATCCACAGTGGAATATGAGAGTGTAATTGTGTGCCTTGATCAGCCCCCATCAAGACTTGGGGATATCTGTGTTTGCGTTAACTGGCCCCCATTGAGGCTTAAGGGATTCCATAGGAGTTGTAGCTCCTACTATATCCTTGCCAGCCTCTGAGAGATGGATGATTAGGGAATACTGTAGGATTTGGTGCTTCCATTATCAGGAAATCCCTGTTGAGAAGACTAGACTAGAATAAATTAAGATTATTTACCCCTCCAAAGCTGTCCTCCTGTCCTTCCTGTCTGATCAGATCAGATCAAGAGTGAACCTGTTAGAGCCTGGAGTCCAAAAACTCAAGTGCCTCCTCTGTGTTGTCTGTGAAACAAAATCCTATCTGCAAATTTGCCTTCCTTTTGAAAAAGAAAACCAGAGCATCTTTTTTTCAGCATGCACTTCTGAGTTGGAGGGCACATGAGATATGTCTTCCAGTATTGGAAGTACAGTCACATGACAGAGGAATTATTTTTGCTCTTTTTGACCCTAGCAGACAGTAGTGGGAATACTAGGTGGAAATTGCAAAGAAGTAAATTGAAACTTGACAGAAGCAGACAAAAACAAAAAACAAACTTCTTAACGATTTGAACTATTCAAAATTTCAACAGACTGCCTCAGAAGGATTTCTCTTTTAGAGATTTTTATTCAAAGAGTGAATAGGCACTTACAAGGTAGGTTTTAGAGGTGGTACTTGTACAGGTAGGAAATGAGCTAGATGGTAGATGGTCAGAGGCTTCTTCCATCATTTAAATTCTGTGATTTGATCTTGTCCCTTTATTGTGACCCTTCTAGAATATCATGGTTATTATGCCCTTTGCTACCTACACAATTACAATTTTGCTTGCTTGAAAAGAACACATGGGTAACTAGGGGGATTTGAAGTGAACTTTGTCAAAGTGAATTGAATTTTTGAAACTGAACTACAAGGAGAAACACACACGGACACACACACACACACACGAACCTCCTTATTGTTCTTATACTAGAATTCTACTTTCTCCTTTTCTTGTGCTTGCTGACAGTAACCTTGTATACTGACAGCATGGTCTCACTTTGACAGGCATACTTTTTTCCTGGTTTCAAGTGTGGAGAAAAAAATGATCTTGCCATACTTTCCTATGACTTCTCTTTTCCAAAGAATTCCTGGTTCAATGATCTCTGCTTAAAACTGCATAATTATTAGGCAATCTCTGCTTAAAATTACACTTTATTATTACCACTCCTCCTCTTCACCTCAAAGACAAGAAATCCATAAGACTCAACTTTATTTAAGAAGAATGTGGCATTTATATCTGTGTCTTTAAACCTCCCCAAAGGGCTTTGTTTTCCTTCCATAGTAGTAATGAATACCCCCAGAGTGTAGGTAGGGATTGCCTTTTTCAACTCTTATCCCCAAGACAGGCTTATACTTGGCTCAAGCAGAAATCTGCCTCTGGCTCAAATACTTTTACACTTGGCTAAAGAAAAGTTGAAGCAGAGACGCAGGAGAATTCCCAGGAACACACAATATCAACCTCAGCCCACCTGGCGATTCTCATCTTTGACTCATCTTGTATTTAATCAATACCAAAAAGCTGATTAACAACAATTTTATCATGTCACATCACAGTGACCTTGCAGTGAGAGTGCTTTTGTACCAGAAAATAAAAAGTAGAGATTATAAAATGGTGGTTCTGCTGCTTTGCTTTCAGAATGCTCTTGGGTGACTGACTTTAAACAGAATGATCCTCAAAGGCTAGTTCAATTCTTTTGGAGCTTTGATTGATGAATAAACATGAGCACACAGTGATTGGAATTTCTGCTTTATTATTCTCTGGGCTAAATGTGAAATTCTGAGACACATGGCAGTCAGAAAAGCTAATAATAATCTCAGGCTGAATTAAAAGAATGAGTGTCCAAGAGTAAGGAGGTGGATAATTCCTCAGTGCTCTGCCATGATTAGATCACATTGGGAATACTGTGTTCAGCTGTGAGTGCCATATCCTAGGTTGTCCATTGACAACCTACTCAGAGCAGAGAAGTGTCTTGAGAACATGTTATATGAGGATTGGTTGATGGAACTTGAGGTGGTTTTGCCAAAATAGCTATCTTCAAGTATTTTAAGATTTGTTCCTTGATTTAAAAAAGGGATTAGATGTGTTCTACTTCTCTCTTATAGGGCAAAAGAGGGAGCAATAGCTCTATACTTGCAAAGTGGTGAATTTAAGCTTGATATAAGGAAAATTTTTGAACAAATTTGAAATATACCAAAGAGAAATGGGCTGCATTTGCAATATCTTTATACAATCATCCACTCATTATAGATGTGTTTCTTTTGAATTTTTCAAAAAAAAATATGTGTCTACTTTTTACAGTCAACAAAAACAATAAACAATACAAAATTTAATATCTACCTTGGGTAGATATTACATGGTAGGCCACAGATTGCCCCCTCTGTCATTCCAGATCTATCACTATCTCCCTCTCTACTAAATTCTCTACTACCTACAAACATGCCCATATATACTTCACCCTGAAACAACAACAACAACAACAACAACAACAACAACAACAAACCTTATTTGATCTTTCTATCCCTGATAACTATTGTCCTATAGATCTCTTCTCCCCTTTGTGGCCAAATTCAATGTAAAGGGCATATCAAATAAGTCCCCCTACTTTCTCTCCACTTGGTCTTTTCTCAAATCCTTGTAATGTGCAATCTGACTTTTTGCCTTATCATTCCATTAAAACTGCTGTCTGTAAAGTTACTAATGATATTTTAGTCACCAAATCCAATGGCCTTTTCTCAATCCTCTTTCTCTGTGACCTCATTGCAGCCTTTGATACTGTTGATCATGTTTTCTTCCTCAATAGTCTCTTCTCTCTAGATTTTTGGAGCATCACTCACTACTAGTTCTCCTAACTATTGAATAACTCATTCTTAGTGTTCTTTGTGGGATCCTCATCTAGATCATGCCCTCTAACCATAGGTGTTCTACAGGAGTCTATTCTGAACCCTCTACTCATTTCCCTCTATATGTCACTTGGCGATCTCATTAGCTCCCAAGGATTTCAGTACCATCTCTATGCTGCTGATTCTAAATTCTACCTATCCTGCTCTAAGCATTCTGCTGACTTTCAGTCTCACATCTTCCACTGCATTTCAGACATCTCAAATTGGATGACCAGTCTACATCTTCAATTCAACATGTCTATAATCAAACTCATTATCTTCCTCCTAAAATTCTTCCACTCCACTAACTTCCCTATCATTTTAGAGGGCAACATCACCCTTCCAGTTCTTCAGACTGACAACCTAGGAACCATCCTAGATTCCTTACAATCTCTCACCCTCCCTATCTAATTTGTTGCCAAGGCCTGTTGATTTTACCTTTGTAACATCTGTCAAATATCCCTCCTCTTATCCTACATTGCTGCCATTCTGATGCAGGCCCTTATCACCTCATATCTAGCATTGCAATAGCTTATAGGTTACTCTACCTGTCTCAGTTCTCTCCCCATTCCAATCCATCTTCCATTAAGGCACCAATGTGATTTTCCTAATATGCAGTACCAATCATGTCATCTCCCCCTATTAAAAACCCTTCATAATCTAGTCCACTTCTACATTTCCAGTCTTCTTATACCTTACTTCTCACCATAAACTGTTCAATTCATTGACACTGACTTCCTTGACATTTCATAAACACGATATTCCATCTCTCAGCTCCCAGAATTTTCTCTAGCTCTACCCCAGCCTTTGAATGGTCTCTCTCCTCATTTCTGCCTACTATCTTCCTTGTCTTCCTTCAAATCCCAACTAAAATTCTATAGTTCCACAAGAAACCTTTTGCAATCCTTCTTGATTGTAGTGCTGTCTATTATTTCCTATTTCTTTTCTATTTAGCTTTATTGTCCATATTTGCTTACTTGTTGTCTCCCAGATCTTTGCAAATATTGTCTTTTGTCTCTTTGTATCCATAGCTCTTAGCACAGTTCCTAGCACATAGTAGGTGTTTAATAATTGTTTTATTAACTAAATGTCTGAGGATCTTCTTACAACTTAGATGTCATCCTTGACTCTTTATTATCTCTCACCCATCTCCATCCTCATATCCAGTTGCTTGCCAAAACCTATTGATTTCACTTTTGTAACATCAGTATGCCTCTCTCTCTCCTCTTATTCTACCACCATCAGGGTACAGTCCCTCTACCACCTTTCAGTACTGAGCAAGATCAGTAGTCAATCACTGACATACTCTGAAAGAATTCCTTTGCTTAGTTCTGTTGAATTCCAGAGTACCTCAGGACATAGTGCTAGGTTAAAAGATTACTCATGCTTGATAGAAGCAAAGTGAGATTTTTGTGCTGCTTCTGACTAGTGCATTTTTAACAAAGATCTTGTTCCAAGCTTTACACAAAGAGAAGGGAGGAAGGATACAAATATTTATTAAGCACGTATTATTTTGCAAGCAATATGCTAAATACTTACAAAAATCATTTAATTTGTTTTTAACAATAACACTGGGAGGTAGTTACTATTTCCCCCATCTTAAAGTATAGGAGACTGAGTGAGAAAAAAGAAAAGACAGAAGGAGGGAAGGAAGGAAGTCTGATGATATAGAAAGTGTGGTTTAGTGGGAAGAATACATATTCTGATGTCAGAAGACATCAGTTCAAATCCTACCTCTGACACATATTTTGTTAGATAATTCACCTGTCTGGGTATTAATTTCTGTCTCCATTAACTGAAGAGGTTGGAATAGATAGCTCTAGAGGTCTGTTATAGCTCTAGAGCTATGATGTTTCTGTGATGTAGAGCTTTAGGAGAACTTTAGAAGTACAAGGTTTACCATACCACTAGAAATGCTGGCTGCTAAAAGACAGTATAACTTGCCAATATAAATACTGAACAAATGGTTTAGAAGAATTTTCTGACATAATGAGTTTTTTAAAGAAACATGAATACTTTGTGGTTTGGGTGATATATCTATACCTATATATATTTACATATATATACACACATATATATGCATACATACATCTATATGTGTATTTATATCTATATCTATATATGCTTTGTTGTTGACAATGGCAGGATAAACCACATTTTTTCTATAATAATTTATTTGGTGACATTTTAAAGTTATAAATTTGCATAGGGTAGATCATAGGTCTAACTCAACATGTCTATTAATTTTAATTTGAAAGAGAGAATCTTTTGCTTACCTCTATTACTGTCCAGCCTTTTAAAGGTAGAAATATCTGTAATGCCATGCATAAGCAGCTTCCCAAAAGAATGCTACTGTGAATAGCTTTTAAGGTTCTGATTACACAGTATAGTGAACACTCCATTTATTCCATTACAAATCAAGGCAAACATTAACAAAAAATCACAATATAATATTCAAAACATTACATCTTATCACAGAAAATCACAATATAGTGTTCACAACAGCTTAACATTAGAATGGCCACATAGTTGTCACCAAAGTGGCCACAGTATTAAGAACAAAGAACAAAAGAATAATCATCTGATATCCCTAAGGAGGTTTGCCTCCTCACTAAGTCATTCAGTCATCTCACAATACAATAATCAATCTTCCACTCATGGGGCAATTATACATTAACTTAGTCAGTCACTTATCTAGCAATCAGTCAGTAAGTATCATTAATCACTAAATACAATCATTAGAAAATTACAAAAACCTTCCACCCCTTGGTGTCTCATAAACTTCAATTTCATCACAAATTCAGTATCCAAGGAGAGGCTTTTTCTTTATCTTGACTCAGCGTGGTCTCTCAGATTCCCTGCATCCTTTTCCATGGTCCCACCTCCTACCTGAGGCCACCAGTCACCTAGATTCAGAGGCAGACAGCTCCTGGTTTCTTGTCTAGTCTTCTGGCCCATTCTTGCTACACACTGAAGTTCACAGGGTCCAGCACATCTCAAAACCTTCACAACTTCTGTTGCCAGGAACTCAAGGATTGACCAAGCCACAAACAAACAAAGTCTTATCCCGGTCATGCTTCTTTAGTCCTCCAGCAGTTCAGCTGGTCCTAGGATTCAGAAGAAATCTCAGCCTTCCAGGTAGCCTTCTCAGCCTTCCAGATGGTAGAAACTTCAGCCTTCTCCAGATTCTTGTCTCATAGAAAACTCCAACTCAGTCCTCAGTGCAGTAGCAGCCCAGCTCCTGGATGTTGGGACAATTCTGCTTCCTCCACCAGGAGAAAAATTCTTGATTCTGACTGCCTCTCTCGGGTTCTTCTTATACACACACACACACACACACACACACACACACACACACACACACACACACACACTGGCTTCCTGTCTCAGCCAAACCCTTCCTGTTATGTCAGCGACAGGAGACAGAGTTCACACCTTCTGTTTCTTTTACAGAGGTACTTAGCCCTTAGCTAGTAAGGGCTAAGTACCTGCTAAATTAATTACCATTATAGTACTCATGAATTGTGGAAAAATCAGACCTTGTTCACCAATCCCCATTCTCTCCCCATGTGTAGTCTTAGAGGCAGGAAATTGTAATGGCACAGAAAGAAATATTTCACACCTTGTTTCAGTTCAAGTTACTTCTGAGCCTTGTCCATGATTGAGAAGCAGAGCTTGTGAATCTCACAAGTTGTGAACCTTAGTACCTGTGAACTCCTGTTGTTGATGCAACAGGAAGGGGAGGAGCTAATGACCATATATAAGGAGAGGCCCAGGTTGGAGAGAGCAGAACTGAGAAGGGGTTTCTTGTGGCACAGAAGGAGAAAATTTGTGGTATCCCAGCACTCTATGTTTGTCTATTCTGTCTGTATTGATGTTTCTTTGTGATGCTTTGTACAGAAGCCCTGAGACCTTACCGGAAGGCTTAAAAGAGGATTTTCTGGTTGTCTGTTTACAGAAGTCCTAGAGGAGCTTATTGGACTGTACTGATAATTTGTGTTGACCTCTTGGACCTTTTTTGTGGTCCCTGTTGATTTTACAGGCAGTTAGTGAATTGATGATGGTGCTGGCAATGTATATGAATGTTGTTTTAGCTCTGTTAAGCTTTGTCTTCCCCAGAACAGGAACTGTGAAGGACTTCAGGTGGACTGGACACTGTGAGTTTCAATATGGAATGGGGACTGGACAAGGAACTGGATGAAGAACTTGTCAAGGAGCTGGACAAGGAACTGGGAGCTGCCTCCTTTTGAACCCAGGTGACAGTTGTGTAGATTCTGGGAGGATCTGGGACTATGGAAGAGGAACCCTGGAAGCTGAGAGCCAGCCTCAAGTCAAGATAAAAAAAATCTCTTCTTGGGCATCTGATGCTGACTGAGAAGATTATGATTTACTGTGACCTAAGGGTGGAGAACTTTGACCTTTGTACTTTGTGTCCATTAAGGAGATAAGCCTCCTTAAGGATGATTGAATTAAGGACTTACTAAATGATTGAGTTGTTAAATGATTGAGTTACTAAATGAATGTATTTGTTTAAAACTATGTGCCCACTTTGGTGAAAACTATGTGGCCATTTTAGTGATAAGTTGTTATGTCATAACATTGT